>BPLQ01004678.1:0-116542 GCA_021605075.1 Caerostris darwini
TATATCGACTGCCCATTCTTTACAGTAATTATATGAACAATAATCTTTACTAATGAATTTAGAAAAATTTGCGAGGCAATTCAATGATTTTTATTGAACTCAGATATCTGTAAAAAAAAATCATGCATTAACAAAATATTTCTTTTTTAATTTTAAAGGTGTAATATTTACATTAATATAAAATATATCCTTTTTTTCCCTTCTAATGCAGCTGGCAAATAGACCGTGATCTTCGCCATAAGTGCTGCACCGATGTTACTCACTTTGCATTACCACTGTTACCACTTGATGGTAAGCCACGGACGCGGAGTAACAATGCCCCTGCAGCGCTCTACGATCCTATTAGGACCGGGACCTCCGGCTTAAAGTGGATTCCGAACCTCTACAAACATCCATGGCAAAGCCGGGATGGATTTGAACCCGATACCTGTGGTACCGAACGCCAGAGCGCTAGCCAACGGACATTTCTTCAGGTACCCTGCAACAAAATCACTATCCTTTGTAATTAAATTTACCAACATGATAAAAAAATATATGGAAAAATAAACATTAATAAAATTAATTAATGTAAAAGTTAAAAATAAAATATTATAGAAATATCAGAGAAGACAAGTACTCTAAATTTACCAACAAAAAAAAATATATAAAATAACATTAAAATTCAAAAATAGAATACAGAAAAAAACCATCAAAAATCACAAAAAAAAAACATTATATTTGTAAAAAAATAAATCTTATTAGATTTTTTTTTTTTTTTAAACTAGAAGAACTTCTGTAAGATCTTCTTCCATTGCAGATCCAAGATAGCTTTATATAAGCGTCAATACTGATAAAGGTCTCTCAATACTTACTTAGCTTGCTGCTAAAGCAGGAATTGTCCTTGCTAGTGTTAAGGAGACAAATTCAATTGTATCTTTCAATAATACAACCGTATTATTGAAAGATACAACTGAATTTGTCTCCTTAACATTTAATTCTCGGAAATTTAAAAGAATGAAAATTATATTAATGAAAGAGGCGGCAATTGGATTGAAAAAAAATAATTATTAAATCTTGTCTTTATCAAGTTCAAGTTCAAACTCCTTTAAAAAATATTTTATTTCCTACTCTGACTTCCTTACCTCTGCTATCAAAATGTTGCCAAATGCAGAATGTTAGTATCCAAAATTAATTATTTATTTCACAGGATTGCCAAAAATGAAAATGAAACAGGATCCATTCTGCAATTGTGCTAAAAAAAAAGTAATTGATGTTTTTCTAAAATAATGTATTAAAAAGTCCAATTTCTTTTTTTGTAACATATATTTTTGAGAAAATATTTTCTGTCATACATATTTACAAATAGAAAATAAATAAATAAATAAAATCGTGTGATTAAAAAAAAATAAACAAAACCGAACCAAATTTGACCAAATTCTAAATTCCAAATTCTACCTACAAAAACCGAACCAAATTCTAAAAAACTTATAATGTAGAAGTGAGAAGGGACACACAAATTCTTTCTTTCTTTTTTATTAAAAAAAAAAAAAATACACGTACATATGTTTAAAATAAACACGTATAACACTTTACAAACACGTACATATTTGTTAAACATATGATAGGCAACTTTCAAAGAGTTTTTTCGTGTGCATTTTGCCGTCAAGTGACAGTGAGTATTTGCCGCTACAAGTAAGCTTCCTTAGTTTACAACATTACTTGCATCAGTGATTCATTTTCACTAAACCACATTGGTTAGATGAAATTGCTTGTGCAAGTACTCATTGCGTTTCGTAGCGCTGCTCTTTAGGCGTTTTCCTCATTTAAAGAAACGTTGAACTCTGCGGCTTATGTCATCCCAAAGTTTCATATTCAAGGTTATACTATACAGAGTTCGTGGGAAAGGTGGCAGTTCTTTGTAAGCAAATATTTATGACACCTCATGTTCGAAATAAAAAAAAACTTACCTTGCAAAATGGCTTAATCTTCTGCCGTATGTGGATAGAATTATTCACTTAAGATAATTCAATGTTTTTAAGATTTTATTGGCATCAACCATCAAATTTGAACTTATTGATACACTGGCAAAGATTGTTCTGATAATGTTTTAGTGACTACACGTTGAATCAAAAATACCATTCGTAATTATACACTGATCCTGTTTGAAATATAGCCAGTTTGATTGTTTTGTGCAATGAAAGATAATTCAGAATCGAGCATGAATTGTTATTAGTTTATTACTCATAAGAATTCTCTCTTTAAGTTTTGCAAATTAAAACCTTCGTATTTATTGGAAAATTAGTAGAATTAAATGTACAATAAACGATCTCAGTCATTGAAAAACAATATTTTTTTTATTATTGATTTAGATGCATTTAATGATCTTTAGGAAGTATGCAGAAACTTTTTTGAATCGATGCGTTCGGGCTTCTTTCGGAAATCACACCTCACAGCTTGAGGACCAACTAGAAGAACTGAAACAACTCGGAAAATTCTTCTTGGTGTACTCTTTGTAATGTTGTTATCTAGTACCAAAAGTACCATTCATAATTATTCACTGATCTTGTGATTGTTTTAAATACAGCCAATTTGATAGTTATGAGGCAATGAAAGATAATTTAGAATCGAGCATGAATTGTTATTAGTTTATTACTCATAAGAATCTTTTCTTTTTGCAAATTAAAACACTCAGATTTATTGGAAAATTAGAAGAATTAAATATTCAGTATTAGTGGAAAATGATCTCAACCATTGGAAAACAATGTTTTTCTTATTGGTTTAATGAATCTTTAGGAAGTATATAGAAGTATGCAGAAGGTATGGAAAGAAGGTATGGAAAGGAAGTATGCAGAAATTTCCTTTGTATCAATGCAATCGTCTTCTTTTCGGAAGTTACGCCTCGCAGTTTGAGAACCAACTAATTTATGTAGAACTGAAACAAGTCGAAGAATTCTTTTTGGGGTACTCTCAGTAATATGGTTATCTAGTACCAAAAGTAATTAAAAGGTGCTTAATTTTTTGAGCAACCAGAACTAACATTTCCTCCTTTATTCCAGTCCACGTTGAAGCTTGTCCCCTCCACAGGATATCCGTTCCTATCCCTTTCCAATTTACAACTCACTCTGGCCTACATCTGACATTTGATGACGACAAAACAAGATAACATGGTCTGCCTTTTTTCTTTTTTTTTTAAAAAAAAGGGACCCAACTTTCTCCCACGTATTCCAAAGACCAGAACGACCCCAACCCTCCTCAGAATCGTCTGCTTGGCAGGGGCAGTGAAGGTAAGGCGATCCCCGGGTACACGATGCTTTTAAGATCCAATATCTCTGCACGGTGTCTCCCATGTCAACCTTTACCTCTTATTAGTCGCAATTGAAGAGGAATTGTTTCACGGGGCACGTTTCTGCGGTCTTCTGTATCTTGATGGGAGGGTGGATGCTCATATCCTGTTACGCGCGCGACTGGGGGGAGGGTTGCACGAGGGACTTTGCGGGGGAGGTTATGATGGAGATGCAGACGGTTTTCTCGCCAACTGTTACCAAGAATCTTCACTTATCTTCCATCTGTCCCCAGCATTCAGATATGATATCTTTATTCTAAGACTTTGGGGATTGAATTACATAAGTTCTGTTGGAATAATTATTTATATATTAAGAAATTTTTTTTTTACTGTTTATGAAATAATTACATATGAAAATTGTAATTATAAGTAGTTTATGTATTTTTTATATATTAAAGACTACCCCGTGTTCCAATAATGTATTCCATGAATAAGTCCACCAATTATATGTGGGAAGATATTATACGGAGGATTATCAAGATAATCATCCAGTACATTACTGCATCATATGGCAGAAAATTTGTAAAACTCCAACCAGTTAGCCTGTGTGTTGATGCAGTATTTATACGCATCATTTTTGAAATTAGTAGCTATAAGGAGATACGTCAACGGATTATAACCTGAGCACATTAATTATGCGTAATCGAGTTTTTATGTAGTAAACATGAGCAACGATATATATATATATATATTTTGTTGATTTAAGACAAATAATTTTCAATTACTTATTTATTTCAGTAATGATTTAAACTATGTATGTTGATAAGAGATATTAATACATTAAAAACTTATATTATTGATAATATATCTGGTGATAATAATAGTGATAATTTAGTTTCTTAGCTAAAAACAAGAAGCTTTTATTGATATTATAAATTTCTATAAAAAATATTTGCTGAACTATTATAATATTTCTTCTAATATTTTCGTAACTATGTTCAATACATCAAGATGTAAGATTATACGACTGAGTGCTATTTAGAAATTAAATTTAAAGTGGTTTCGTTTATAATGTAATAAATTCAAGGTTTATTTTCCAAGCATTTTTAAATAAACTGAAACTTTATAGCATATCCTAATAAATTCATAAATTTTGTTGAAAATTTTGTGTCACACAAATAACAAAATTTTTATCAATTTTAACCGAAAAATTATTGCCGAAATAGATATTCCCTACACGCATATTATGTATGTATTAATTTTTATATTTCGGATATTTATTACCGGCAATCTTTTTGTACATTCTTGAAAAATATATTCGTCTATGGGATTGTAAAAATTCGATATCATCTCTTTCTTTTCCTCTGTCTTCTTCAGATGATATTTAGTGCCTTTTTCACATTTTTGTATCAATTCTACTTTTTTATGAATTCCCTTATAAAATAATAAATATATATATAAATTTCATAAAATATATAAAATAATGTCCGCGAAAACATTTTTGAATATGAAAATAAAAATAAGTGTTGTCAAAACATATACATTTTTACTTTCATCTTTTTACATTTTTACTAAAAATGTTCTTCTAGTGGTTTTAAACATTTCTCTAGGGTATCCTTTATTTTATTATCAAAAATATTTGAAGATAAAAAGAAAGGAACTCTCATAACGACTTAAATTTTTTTCTGAATAAAGTTTCTAGTATTAAATTTGTCTACCCGTTAAAAATATGAATATTTTAAGTTTTAAAAATATTACATATGTACACTTAAATAAAAGTATATGCAATGTAAAAAACATATATTTATTAATTGTTAATGACGAACTTATGATTTCGTTACTGTTAATTATTTGTACTATAAGAACTCCACCCAAATAAATATAAAACTACAGTGGCATTCGATATACGTCCAATACGTTCAACTTGATATACGTCTGAATGGTGATAAGACTTCGATATACGTCCTGAAAGATGATAAGTCTTTGATATACGTACTTGATATGTTTTTGATATACGTTCTGAAAGATGATAAGTCTTTGATAAACTTGATATGTTTTTGATATACGTTCTGAAAGATGATATGTCTTTGATAAAGTACTTATTGATATCTTCTTGATATGCATCCTGAAAGATGATATGTTCTTGATATACGTACTTGATATACTTACTTGATGATATGTTCTTAATATACGTACTTGATGATATGCTCTTGATATACCTACTTGATGGTATGTTCTTGATATATGTACTTGATGATATGTTCTTGATATATGTACTGATGTTCCAACTTTATGTATGTTCTGATACATCCCAACTTGATATACGAATACTTTTGTTTGATATGCGATCATTTTCACCAGAAGTATGGACGCGACAAAGTCAAATAAGCCGTAATAACAGTGATTAGACAATGACTAGACAATGTCATTTTCGCAAAACATCCTGGGGAGAAGACAGAAGCAAAGTTATAATGGACACATTTTTAGTAAAGGTCAGATCTGGTGATTTACAACTGGTCCAAATAGGAAAAAAGATAAATAGAAGAAAATTAAGCTATAATTAAATTTTATGTAAGCATTTCTGGCTTTTGTATTTATGTATTTTAATATTAATTATTTTATACAACTCCATCAATGGAAATCATATACTATATATACCAATAATTGAGTATCAATTTGTGTGGTTACATATCTGGAACAGAGTAAGGATGTATACAGATGTACCATTGTACGAATATACTGTGTACTGAATGTGTAATGTCAAATTCGGCAATGTCAATGCTATGTCAAATTCGTACTGTGTATCGAATGTTCTATTTTATATTTACAGTTACTATCGACTCATACATAAATATCTTTCTGTGCATGAGTCTTTATGATTATGTGCAGGAAATATGATTACCTCGCAGTGGATGTCCTTTTAACTGACATGTCAATGTTTTTGTCCATCATAAACTAGTGATAGCGATCAAAATATGTCCTCTCATCTTTGTCATTTCTTTTCCTTTTTTTTCTAAACCTCTTCTTGAGGCAGAGTGCCATTAGGGTCAAGCAGGCGATGGACGGGCACAGTTGCTTCCCTTAAATCACTTAGAGGGAGGGGGGGAGGATGTCACTCCCCATCCCCAGGGAGCCCGAGGGGGGAAGAGAAGGGCCCACCCACCGAATATTTTACGGGAAGTGGGGGGAAGATATGGTAGCTATCGAACCACCACCATTCAAAATCTTCTCAACATGGTGCCACAAAATATGTAGAGGGAAGTGTATGATGCCATGGAGGACTTCGGTTGGAAGTTCTTTGAGGGATTACTTTTTGGTTTTTGTCACAGAATAGCCGGGGAGGGATTTTGAAAGCGAGACTTCTCGCTCGAGACCCCTCGCAGGGTTTTTGTCGGATACCAGAAAGACGGATCTTTCTTTGAAGAGTTGTGTGCTGGAGATGTTAGTCTTTGGGATGAGAACTTTTGCTGGGAGGTGTTCGAGGGACCCCCGATGAAGTAGTGCATAGGAGGGGTTTATATTCGATTTGGGAAACGAATCGTATGATTATTGCCCTTCTGATTTTTGTACTTCACTGTTCCATAAAGAATCTTTAAATAAGCGGATTTTTTTTTTTTTTTAATGTAGAGGTTGAATAAATAAGTGGGAAAATGTTTTGTTAAAGAGAGGAGTGAACGTTGAAGGGTTTCCCAGCAAGAGCTCTAGTGTGAAATTCCTATTTTTTTAGGAATTATTCCTGAACCATTCAAAATCCTGTGATTTTTGTTAAAATTTTTTTTTAAAGTAGTTTGCTAGATTTCCTGATTTTGACCTTGTCATGAACGTACATCAAAAAAAGAAAATTTATTTTTTAATATTTTGAATTTTTTGGCTTATTTAAGCGTCATTATCTGTTTAGAAATTAGCCAAAAGAGTTTCTTAAACTACTTTTATTTGTATTTATACACTATAAGATCTAAAAATAAAAAAAGGTGAATTAGTTTAATCAGATATTTTTTATATTACTTATTGTTATTACTTTATGTTTTCTAATTTTTTTACTATTAATTATAACTTATTATTATTTATAATTTTTTTATTAATTCTAATTTTTATTATTAAAATTTTTTATTAATTCTAATTTTGTATTATTAATATTTTTTGTAAATTAAATAGAACTTTTCTTATTAATTGCAATTTTTAATTATTAATAATTTTTTATTAAATATTACTTTTTATTATTAATAATTTTTTATTAATTAGCTATAATTCTTTTAAATATAATTTGTAAGGCCCTTTAAAAATATCTCCTTAATCGATCTTTGGTCAATTTTACTTTGCTCATTTCTTTTTCATTTAGTTATAACTTACCAAATTTGTGTTTCTTGCATTTAAATTGAAATAAATAACATTCTATTTCTATTTATGTCAGTTGCAATCGTTTTTTGACCCAACTCTAATTTAGTCAACTCTAATTTAAAAGCCTTCAAATTATTACTTCGATCGCCTAGAGCAGAAAAAAATAGGAATTAGCTATCTATTTTTCAGTTGACACATATAATTAGGATATAGAGCTAGAAATAGAAATAGAAAGGAGGTCTATTTGTTCTAATTGTTCTTAAAGATTCTTTTTCGATCATAAAAGGTTCATCTGAGAGAGGTGGAAGAATAAAATCTTTCAATTTAATCATGTGTATTCATAGATATTTATAAATTTAAAAATCAAATGCTTTAAAAGTTATTTTCTTAAAGAGCAACTTTCTAAATTTAAGTCCCTTGTATTAAGTTTTATATTGAATGTTATGTGATATTGAATTATATGTTAACGAGATACAACTATTAACCATCTTCCCGTTATATACTTTCGAACATTTTACTAACAATTACTATTTTAAAAACATTTGAAACTATTTTTCAAGTATTAAAACGTCAATTCTATGTTAAAACGTCAAGTGTCCATCTTTTGGATTTTTTAACATTTAATCTTAGTAATTTTGACGTTTTATTCAGTTTTATTAATACTATCAATGCAGGAATAGTTTTTTTTAAACACAAATTTATTATATTCTGAATATTTTTATTATTATTAATTGTAAATATCGATTGCATTAAAATATTACGAATATTCTTAGTGTAACTTCCTAAATTTAAATCCTTTGCATTAATTTTTATATTGAAAGATATCTAATATTGAATTATATGTTAATGATATATAACTATTAACCATTTTCCTATTATATATTGAATATTTTACTAATAATTAATATTTTAAAAATATTTGAAACTGTCAGTTGTCCATCTTTTGGATCTTTTAATCACTTAATTTTTGTAACTTTAATATTTTAATCAGTTTTATTTATACTATCAATATATGAATAGTTCTTTTTAAACACAAATTTATGACATTCATATTATTATTATTATTATTAATTGTAAATATTGATTGCATTAAAATGTAACTATAAATTAAATATTAACTACATTTAAGTTTTGTTACATTTTAATGCAATTGATATTTACAACTAATAATGTAATATTCTGAATATCTGAAATCTGAATAATATATTTTGACTACATTTAAATTACATATTAACTGCATTTTAATATCGTCTATCATCAATGTCATAAATAAAACTGATTTTAAGAATCGTTTTTTATCTCATATATAAATTTAAAGGATTTTTGTTACTCAAGGTTATTACGAAATATTTAATTTTGATTTGTAATTAAATAGCAGTTGAGTTTAAAAAAAATTAATATCGCAGAAAACTATTATTGTAAAAGGCTTTACGATTTCAACATTTTTTTTAATTTAAAATCCAGTATCCCTCAGTAATTAGACACTAATTATTAATAAGTCTTGTATTTGACAAAGAAAAAATCTTCAAACAGTTTTTTTTTTTTTCATTTATTCAAATTATTTAATTTTAAATTGTTAAAAAAATAAATACGTCCCCCCCCCACACAAACACAACAAAACTTTCATACTTTCGCTACTGTCATGAATTATCTGTTATTAGAGTAATTAATATTAATTTCTGTTATAATAATAATAATATAAATAAGCCTCTTTAACATTGTAAAATTATATGATGTAACTATCATATTTTTTAATTATAGAAATTGAAACTGCATCAAATACTGCCCTGAATTAAATATCAAACTTAAATAAAAAAAACGATAAAAAATTGAAAGAAATTTTATTTAATTCCCCTTTTTTATTATTTTTTTTAACCATTCAATGGCATATTCAATAAAAGCCATTATCCCAAATACATAATCTTTATTTTCTCTTTCTGTGTTTCTAGGCCCGGCAAAAGAACATGCCATCCACCAAAAGTCAAAAGAAGCCACCCCGGATGTCATTCGTTACTCGTCCACCCCTGCAGACGATAATTTCAACCCCCCTGCCAAATTCGGATCTTGGGGCCAACTCCTTAGCACGGGCGGCAAGCGGCAGTATTCATCTCTCCATGCCAGCAACCCGCCACCCCCCATCTCTGCAACGACATCGACTCTCCCGCGCGTTGCCGGGCAACGGCGTCAGCAACAGTTGTATCCAGCGGGACTGAGCTCGGAATCGGAATCCTCCGGAGCTTCTCCGTCCTCGTCCGACGAGGATGGGGATGAGGATGAGGAAGATGAGGATGAAGAGGAGAACGAGGGGGAGAACCATTCCGATGCCACGACGTGCACGGGGTCGGAGATGGCACTGGCTGCTTCAAAGGGCGAACAGCAGAAAGATAGAAGAAAGGGTAATTTTTGAAATAGAAAAAAATTGACAAAAACAAAACAACACATAAAAAAATAATAAAATAATATTCTTAAAATTTAATAAATAATTATAATTTTAATAATAATAATTTTAAAAATAAATAATATTTTTAAAGTGTTAATTATATAAATATACGAAAAATTGCATATTATAATTAATTTATAAAATTTTATGATAATTCATATATTCAATAAATGAATTATGTTTAATTTAACTAATATACGAAAAAAATAAACATAAATATGCAATGTTTTTTGTCATCAGATAACTCAAAATGCTCAGATGTAAGAATACATCTTTAGTTACTTTTAATACTACGATGGGATCTATAATTATTAAGATTGCATCGCATAGATCTCTATTCAAAGCCAACAAGCATAGCCAAATCATAAATGTCTATGTCAGGGATGGGCATGATAAATTTATAAGCTGAAAAGTTCTTCCATTCAACTCTTAGAGGTTTCCACGGTATTTTGGGCACACTTTAAGTTAATTAGACAGGGACCTGCAGTTCATGGATTCCGAACAACTCACAAACATCCATGCCATCGCCGGGATTCGAACCTGAAGCCTGTAGTACCAACTGCCAGAGCCATCAGGCCGCCTGGACTCTTAAATGAGTTAAATGAAATGAAAACTGGATATATATGGGGTGTTCGTTAAAAAAATAATTTCTAATGAAGCTGGTAAATACTTAGACAGTTGCTTTTTATGCCATAAGCAAGGGCTGCACCGACGTTGCTCACTTATCGCTACTAGGGGGTGCGCGTAGTTTGAAGATAAGATGCGCACGCGCAGTAACAATCCCTCGCAACGCTCTACGATCCTGTTAGACCGGGACCTACGGTTTAAAGTAAATTCCGAACCACTAACAACATCCATGGCACCACCGGGACTCGAACCCGAAACTTGTGGTATCGAGTGCCAGAGCGCTAGCCACTCGGCCATCAACCCCCAGTTCGTTCAAATTGTATGCCAAAAATGGGAATGAACAACATCAGGTTCAACCCTAAATCTGCTACATATTTGTCGTTACAGAGGCAAATACCCTCATTTTAAAATGCCCAGCATTGTAAAAACACACACACACCTTTTTTATTTTTTTGTTTACATGTTTAAATTATTTTTTTATTAAATTTTCCTGCTTGTTTTTAATTCCATTTCTTGATAAAATCTTCAAAATAATAAATCTTTTTTTATAACATAAAAGTGGGTGGATACCCACTTTTATGTTATAAAAAAATATGATTATATACTGTGATTGTTTCTCATGCTGTTTAGTTTTTAGACCGCGTATAATCTATTTGAAAATCCCACTTAATAGCGAAGGTTTTATTTTTATTTATTGTAAAAACTTCATGAAGCCTTATTTTATGAAAGGAAAAAAAATCGAAGCCATTGTTTTTTTAACGGGTCACTGCTTCTGTTATGGATGGCTTCCTCAGATTGATAAACATTCTTTTTATCGTTGGTCCACTCTTTTTTTAAGCCGTTACGAAACACAGAATGGACAAAATTAATTACATAACAAATACAATAAAAATAAATAACCATAATATCAAGATTTCTAATTAGAAGTTTTGTAATTAAAACGAAATAAATGCTTTCCTCAAGAAATATTTGTCAGAATACACCCAATATTATCTTGGTCACTTACACTTTAAAATCTGTACTTAGTTTTAGTTTTAAATACTTAGGATCAGAAATAAATTGCCAAAATAATATCTTACCAGAAATAAAAAACAGAATTATGTCTGCCAATAGAGCCTTTTTTGGGTTAAGAAACCTGTTTGAATCACAGTTCATATGCAGAAAAACTAAATTCTTGTTATATAAAACCCTTATTAGACCTATTTTGGTCTGTGGCTCTGAAGCGTGGACTTTGGCAAGATTTGATGAGGCCCATTTGGGTATATTTGAGCGGAAGTTTTTAAGGGCTATTCTTGGAGGTGTCAAGGAAAGTGATTGTTGGAGAAGACGGTACAACGCAAAAATACATAAATGCTATAAAGAAACAGATATTATAAAATTCATTAAGATCAATACATTAAACTGGGCTGCTCATGTATTTAGAAGGAATGATTCAAACCCTGTAAAAAGGCTCGTTTTGGCAAAGCCGCAGGGACAAAGAGGAAGAGGACGACCCAAGTTGCGATGGATAGACGCAGTTGAAAAAGATTTTGCTGCACTAAAGGTTAAGAATTGGTGAACCCTTGTCACCGAGAGGAATACATGCAAATCTCTTCAAAGGATAGCCTTGGCCCACTCTGAACCGTCATGCTATTGATAGTGATGATGAGTTTTGCAATTAGATTTCAAAACAAATTTTCAGATTTTATTTCAGTTTCTCTTTTTCTACTACTAGCTGGGTTCAATTTAAATGTTTTTTTCTTAAAAGTTTTGTTGTTTGAATGTCGGACTCTTTGACCTGTGGTCATTCGCCACTAGATTGGAAAATTCAGCGTTACTCAAGGTGCACAAGAAAGGTGATGCGGTTATACTAGTTCAGCAGTTATGCTGTTCAGTAGTCCGACCACTGATAGCAAGGAATTGTAAACCTCCGCTTTTAATTGTGGAAACGGACGAATTGATTATTTGTTAGGAGGTGAGTTAGATGAATGCTGCTTTGAAAAAAAAAAAAATATCTAATAGTGAGTGTGAAATTTTTTTTCATCTAATTTTTCTTTTAATATCGTGTAAAAAAAAAAAAATCACGATTTTAAATTTAATTAAATAATTAAAATTAAAATTTTAATTTTAAAAAAGTAAAATTCATTTTTATTGTAATTAAATCCATTCTAAATGATATGTTCTCCCTTATGACGCCGCTCTTTATGAATCCTGTCTAAATTGGCAAACATCGTCATATTATTTTAATGTTTTTTTGACAAAAAATAACAAAATGTTATTTTGAAAAATTACTTTAAGAAGACTCACTGATGAAAATATGATGATGTTTATTATGCATTGTATTTTTAATTTATTTCTCTTGGTTATAATGCTAATGCATTCCAGCAAATACAATACATAATAATCATCATCATATCATCTTTATTATCAAATTAGTTCATTATCATATTAATTTCCTCAAATATCATCATATTACTCATAATGTTGTTTTTAAGATAATAAAGAACAAAATATCATTTAAAAAAATCAAAGCCATATTTTACTCGTATTTCTATTTCATTCATCTCGGCTTAATAAATTCAAACAAATACAATGTATGACAAACACCTCCATATTAATTTCCTCAAACATCATCATATTATTTTAATATAATTTTGTTGATAGTAAATAACAGAATGTTGTTTTGAAGAAATTAACTTTTATTTTATTTCCCTTGGTTATAATGTTCCAGCAAATACAAAGCATAAATGATCATCATCAGAAGGGCAACAGCCCCATGGTGGGCCAAAAGCATCTGCCTAATGGCAGATTTCGAAACGAAAGATATACGCCTATACGAACGATAAAGCCCTACGCCTAACGCTCTACTGTCATACTAGACCGGAACCTACGATTTAAAGTGGATTCCGGACTACTACAAACATTCATGGGTGAAGACGAAACTTGTGGCACAGATCAAGAGAGTGCTAGTCACTCGGTCATCATGTCCCAAAACATCCTCTGTTAATGTTTAAATAACCTAAGGTATTCAATCGTAAAGATTTTCTAGATGCTTTATATACTTAAGAACATATATCAGTCTATATTTTTATTATCAGGGACCTGATGCCGAATAGCTAGCGCTCTGGCGTTCGGTACCACAGGTATCGGGTTCAAATCCCGGCTTTGCCCATGGGTGTTGTAGTGGTTCGGAATCCATTTTAAGCCGTAGGTCCCGGTCCTAAGAGGATCGTAGAGCGCTGCGGGGGCATTGTTACTCCGCGTCCGTGGCTTACCATCAAGTTACACGCGCCCTCTCGGTAATGCAAAGTGAGTAACATCGGTGCAGCCCTTATAGGCATCCAAAGACGTCCATGTCTGTTTGCCAGCTGCATTGGAAAAGAAAAATAATAATAATAATAATAATATTTTTATCATCATCAACAACAGAGACATATTCTGAGGTTTGAGTTAAAATGTAACGCACTAACCTAAAATATCCTCAGATAACCCAAGTATTTTTAATAATTAATTTTCTAGACTCTTTATAAATTTAATAATGTATATCAATCTTTATTCTTATCATCAGCAGCAATAAAGACATAGATATTGTTACTTTAAAAAGTTTATTCACGAGATTTTTAGTGTCACACTGATTATCTAACTGAATAAATGCTTGAAAAATACAACCCAGATTCACGAGAAAGCAGCAGCCAACAGCAAACCAACCTCCGACGGGGGCAGTTCTTACCATTAACTTATTAAATCTCTCACAACTTTCTTTAACTTAATAACTCTCAGCAACATTAACTTATTAACTTTCGCTAATCTTCTCAAGTTTCCCTGCCCCTACATCACAGGGAGATGTTTCTTTAAAATTAAAGCTCTACTTCAGAGAGAGAAGAAGATCTTAAGCTCGCTTTCCTCCTAACGAAACAAATGATAAAGAAGAAGGGTTTTCCCCCATCCCAGTGTAAGAATTTAATTTCTGGAGCCGAAATACATGAGCAATTAAAGGTTATTCATAGGAATAGCGGGAAGGAATGATGGTCTGGCTTGTAAAAGAATCGCAGAAAGTTTAAGAAGCTTTTCCAAAGCTTTTACAGCGGTTTATTTCGGGAGCTATGTTAACGATGTTTACATTCGTATAATGAAGTTGTAAATTGTGGGGAAAAGTCCGTATTTTAGTTCGGATTTAAAAAATTTCGAAGGGACATTCAATTAGTTTTGTACTGTTTCTTTGCGCGTTCTCAAAGGGCCAGGTTTAAAACAAACAGAGAGAAAATCTTTTCTCGTGTGAGAATTTAAACAAGTTCAGTCTGTTGTAGTCAAAGGCGTTATTTAGTTAATTTTAAACGTGCAATAAACTAGTGAGTAATTATGCCACTGGTTAGAGCTAAAAGGTAATAAATAAAAAGGAAATTAATATGATGATGTTTGTCATACATTGTATTTGTTTGAATTTATTAAACTTGTAACCATGATGAATGCAATAGAAATACACGTAAAATGAAACTTTGATTTTTTTAAATAATGTTTTGTTCTTTATAGTGTTGAAAACAATATTAAAAGTAACGTGATGATGTTTTAGAGAAATGAATGTGATAATGAAGAAAATATGATGATGCTCATTACATATTGTATTTAATTGAAGGCATTAACATTATAACAGCAAGAAATAAAACATTTAAGATATGACGATGTTTGAGGAAATTAATATGATGATGTATATGAATCCATTTTAAGCCATAGGTAACGATCTAATATGACTGTAGAGCGTTGGACGTAGGGCTGACAACCCTAACCGAAAAAAGATACCCTTTCCAATCTCGAAATTTGCCAGCAGGCAGACGGCCTTGGCCCACCATGGTCTGCTGAGCCGCTCGTGAGGATGATGTTGATAATTTCATATTAATTTCCTAAAACATCATCACGTTACTCTTAATGTTATTTTAAAACAATAGAGAACAAAATATTGTTTTAAAAAAATTAACTTTATACTTTACCATCTATTTCATTCCTCGTGATTACAAGTTTGATAAATTCAAACAAATACAATGTATGATAGACATCATCATGTTAATTTCCTCACGACATTATTATTTATCACGTTTTAACTCTAAGCAGAGGCATATTTACTCACTAATGTATTGCACGTTTAAAATTAACTAAATAACGCCTTTGACTACAACAGACTGAACTTGTTTAAATTCTCACACGAGAAAAGATTTCCTCTCTGTGTTTGTTTTAAACCTGGCCCTTTGAGAACGCTCAAAGAAACAGTACAAAACTAATTGAATGTCCCTTCGAGAATTTTTAAATCCGAACTAAAATACGGACTTTTCCCCAAGATTTACAACTTCATTATACGAATGTAAACATCGTTAACATAGCTCCCGAGATAAACCGCTGTAAAAGCTTTTGAAAAGCTTCTTAAACTTTCTGCGACTCTTTTACAAGCCAGACCATCATTCCTTCCCACTGTCCCTATGAATAACCTTTAATTGCTCATGTATTTTGGCTCCAGAAATTAAATTCTTACACTGGGATGGGGGAAAACCCTTCTTCTTTATCATTTGTTTCGTTAGGAGGAAAGCGAGCTTAAGATCTTCTTCTCTCTCTGAAGTAGAGCTTTAATTTTAAAGAAACATCGCCGTGATGTACGGGCCGAGAAACTTGAGAAGATTAGCGAAAGTTAATAAGTTAATGTTGCTGAGAGTTATTAAGTTAAAGAAAGTTGTGAGAGATTTAATAAGTTAATCGTAAGAACTGCCCCCGTCGGAGGTTGGTTTGTTGTTTGCTGCTGCTGTCTCGTGAATCTGGGTTGTATTATTAAAGTATTTATTCAGTGAGGATGATAAGTGAGACACTGAAAATCTCGTGAACAAACTTTTTAGAGGAAAAATATCTATGTCTTTATAGCTGTTGATGATAATAATAAATATTGATATATGTTATTAGGTATATAAAGCATCTAGGGTATTAAAAGCCTTACGTTATTTTATACTATCAGAGGATATTTTAGACTAATGTATTACATTTTAATAGGCCTATCCTCAGAATATCTATATGTTTCTACTGTTGTTGATAATAACAATAAAGATTGATATAGTATTAAGTTTATAAAGCGTCTAGAAAATCTTTATTATTGAAAACCTTTGATTATTTAAATATTAACAGATGATAGTTTGGGGCCAGATGGCCGAGTGACTAGCGCTCTGGCGATCTGTGTCACAAGTTTCAGGTTCTGATATGAATGTTTGTAGTAGTTCGGAATCCACTTTAAACCGTAGGTCCCAGTCTGGTATGATCGTAGAGCGTTAGGCGTAGGGCTGACAACCCTACCCAGTAAAAAGATACCATTTCCAATCTCGAAATCTTCCAGCATGAAGATGGTCTTGGCCCACCATGGGCTGTCGCGTTACTGATGAGGATTTTGATGATATTTTCTTCATTATCATATTAATTTCCTATTTTCTTCATTATCTTATTAATTTCCTATTTTCTTCATTATCATATTAGTAAAACATCATCATGTTACTCTTAATATTATTTTCAAAACAACAGAGAAAAAATATTATTTAAAAAAATGAACGTTTTATTTGACCATCTATTTCATTCCTCTTGGTTACAAGTTGAATAAATTCAAACAAATACAATGTATGACAAATATCATCATATTAATTTCCGTTTTATTTATTACCTTTTAGCTCTAAAAGGTGGCATATTTACTCACTAGTTTATTGCACGTTTAAAATTAACAAAATAGAGCCTTTGACTACAACAGACTGAACTTGCTTAAATTCTCACACCAGAAAAGATTTTCTCTCTATTTGTTTTAAACCTGGCCCTCTGAGAACGCTCAAAGAAACAGTACAAAACTAAGTGAATGTCCCTTCGAGAATTTTTAAATCCGAATTACAATACGGACTTTTCCCCAAGATTTACAACTTCATTATACGAATGTAAACATCGTTAACATAGCTCCCGAGACAAACCGCTGTAAAAGCTTTTGAAAAGCTTCTTAAACTTTCTGCGATTCTTTTACAAGCCAGACCATCATTCCTTCCCACTGTCCCTATGAATAACCTTTAATTGCTCATGTATTTCGGCTCCAGAAATTAAATTCTTACACTGGGATGGGGGAAAACCCTTCTTCTTTATCATTTGTTTCGTTAGGAGGAAAGCGAGCTTAAGATCTTCTTCTCTCTCTGAAGTAGAGCTTTAATTTTAAAGAAACATCGCCCTGTGATGTAGGGGCAGGGAAACTTGAGAAGATTAGCGAAAGTTAATAAGTTAATGCTGCTGAGAGTTATTACATTAAAGAAAGTTGTGAGAGATTTAATAAGTTAATGGTAAGAACTTCCCCCGTCGGAGGTTGGTTTGTTGTTTGCTGCTGCTTTCTCGTGAATCTGGGTTGTATTATTAAAGTATTTATTCAGTTACGATACTTAGTGTGGCACCTAAAATCTCCTAAATAAACTTTTTAAAGTAAGAATATCTATGTCTTTATTGCTGTTGATGATAATAATAAAGATTGATATACATTATTAAGTGTATAAAGTGTCTAGAAAATCTAGGTTTTTAAAAATCTTAAGTTATTTACAACAGAGTATATTTTAAATTAGTATATTATAGTTGAACAGGTCTAACCTCAGAATTTCTCTGTTATTGTTGATGATAATAATGAAGATTAATATAAATTATTGAGTATATGAAGAGTCCAAAAAATTTTGGTTATTAAAAGCCTTAGTTTATTTATATACTAACAGAGGATATTTAGGTTAGTGCGTTACATTTTAACTCTAACCTCAGTATATCTATGTCTCTGTTGTTGATGATGATAATAATATAGACTGATATATATTATTAAATTTATAAAGCGCCTAGAAAATTTGGGTTTTTAAAAATCTTAGGTTATGTCTGTAATAACAGTGGATATTTTGGGGAATGATGGCAGAGTGACTAGTGCTCTATTGCTTGGTTCCACAGGTTTTGGGTTTTGTCATGGAAGTTTGTAGTGGTTCGGAATCCATTTTAAACCGTAGGTCCTGGTTTTGTATGAACGTAGAGTATTAGGCGTAGGGCGGACAACCCTACTCCGTATAAAGATAACAAATGTTATCTTATACGGAAAGGGGTTATCAGTCCAGTCTTGAAATTTGCCAGTAGGCATACGGCCTTCGCCCACTATAAACTGCTGCGCCACTGATGATCAAGAGAGGATATGTTAGATTAGTGCATTATATTTTAACAGATGTAACCTCAGTATATGTCTCTGTTGTTGTTGATGATAATAATAAAAACTGATATATATTATTGAGTTTATAAAGCGCCTAGCAAATCTTAGTTTTTAAAAACCTATTTATTTATATACTAACAAAGGATAGTATATATTAATTTTTTATTTTTCAAATGTCGAACATTAGTGTCTAAACCATTAGTTCACAGGCTCTCCAGTACTTTTTGGCCATGTCCTCATACTGAGAAAGCGTATTGCAATTATTTAAATGTTCAAGAGAATTCTAAAGCCTAAATCGCGGAAGTATATAAAGAGTCTAGAAATTATCTTAGGTCATTATCTCACCTCGTTATGTTTATAAAGCGTCTAGAAAATCTTGGTTATTAAAAACTTTGGATTATTAATGTACTAACAGGGGATATTTTAGGCTGGTGCTATATAATTTAACAGTTCTAACCCAACAACATATAAAGGTGTCATATGTATTACGTTAGAAATGCGTTCGTTCGTAGAATTGATCTTATTTTATATGAAAAATAAAAATAAAATAATATATAGCAATATTAGGTTTTTTTTTTTTTTTTTTTTTTTTTTTTTTTTCAATTTGTGTATTTCAAGCTGAGAATAAACTCCAAAGAAGAATTGGATTACGTTTTTAGTGTAATATAATGTAATTTTTTAATAATATAAAATTACATTAAAAACATTGCATGAAAAAAAGAATCGAAATTTTACCTTAACTTTAGGTTAGCCGAAAAAGCAATGTTTTTCGCTTATGTTATTAAATTTTAATCTTAATTATTCTATTTTTCTTTGTTCTGATACAAAATATGGTTACTCGTCTGTAAGAGAATGACAAACATTATCAGACATCTTTTGTCTGTAAGATGAGTTAGGGCCTATAATTCATCGTAGGCTTACAGCTTAATAACAGAAACTGTGTTCTTCATCGTAGACGAATATATAAAGTAACCGAACAGTTTCAAAATGGTCAAACATGCATAAAACACGGAGATGGCACACGACGCCCATCAAACTCCTCAAATGAAGGAAGACTCCACAAACTCCAGGGAGGACTTCGGCAAACCGACGCATGATAATCATGGAGTAGTAATAAAGTAGTTTTATTACTAATTCTATGGTGGCAGCGATAAGGTTGCTAGTTTTTAGCAAACCAATTTATTTAATGAGTTTATCAGGAGTATTTTTTTATTAAGTAATCATATATTCGGAAGAATGTAACGAGTCGTAAATGACTTCGTGAGGAATAGGTTATCTTTCTTATCTAATGGAATACACCAGGGTGCACCAGTTTTTTTTTTTTTTTTTTTCTTTTTTAAACCAGCAATTTTTACCATTATTGTGAAAACTGCTTATCACCAAAAGTATAAAAGAAAAACAGTTATCTGTCATATATACACTCAAGAGCCAAAACATTATGACCACCTATCAATAATGAGTTGGCCTACCTTTGGCGCGCAACACAGCTTCAACCCGCCTTGGCATGGATTAATACCACCACTTAATACCAGTTAAATACCACTTCCACCTGATCACGTGCCTTCCACGTCATCCAGGCGAGTTCATTGAAAAATGTAGGGGTGGTCATAATGTTTTGGCCCTTGAGTGTATATATATGTAGGGTAAAAAAAATTAAGAAATGTTAGAGGGGCAAACCTATTTTTGACAAAATCATGTAGTAAATTAACTAACTAGCTTCCTGACACTACAGCCCATGGTGGGACGTATGCCCAACGCTCTAAAGTCATATTAGACAGGGACCTACGGCTTAAAAAGGATTCCAAACCACTACAAACATCCATGAAACAACTAGAATTCAAACCCGAAACCCGTGTCAACGAGTCATTCGGCCAGTAGGTCCCCAATAGTAGTTATTCATCATTATCATCATCATCGCAACAGAGTCATCGTGGGCCAAGGCCATCTGCCTACAGGCAGATTTATGTTTTCTTTTTATGGGGTAGGGTTATCAGTCCCACACCCAACGCTCTACAGCTATATTAGATCGGAATCTACTATTTAAAGTGGATTCCAATCACTACAAACATCCATATATATATATATATATATATATATATATATATATGTGTATGTGTGTGTGTGTGTGTGTTTAAGTAAAACTGACATGGGATAAAGCATGAGACTAGAAAAGCGACCCGAGCTTCCCTGGGATATAATAAATTGTAAATTTATAGTCCTCTGGATCAAGTGCATTGAAAAGAAAAGACTATACAGAAAAAGGAAGCACTGGTTCAAACCACGATGTTTTAATACTTTAAAGAAACACAGACAGCGATTAATTATTGTTCACCACAACATCGAAAACTTAAATTTTTAAGTAATAACTTTTTTTTAATTGGCTATTTGAAAAAATTTCAGATTTGTCATATTATAACAGGGAACATGAATCAGCGTTAGCTTTTAAAAAAATAATAATAAATATTAAAACTTCATGAAAGTATTTTATTCAAGAGTTTTTCTATTTTATGGCGGGCTAGAAAATTAGATCATTCTTTTTGTCAGTAGAATATCAATCTGGATATAATGTCCATATTTAATTATTCTATGAAGTGTTGTTATTTAATCTTACAAAATATTTTTTTTTCTTTCTAATGCAGCTGGCAAACACTTTAGACAGCTTGGTCTTGGATGCCTTAAGGCATTACCCAGGTGGCGAGTGTAACTCGAAGATAAGTCACGGACGCGGAGTTGCCCCCGCAACGCTCTACGATTCTATTAGACCGGGACCTACAGTTTAAAGTGGATTCCGAACCACTACACACATCCATTTCACCGCCGGGACTCGAACCCGAAACCTGTGGTAGAGAGCGCCAGAGCGCTAGCCACTCGGCCATTCAGGCTTCTTCTTACAAAATATCTGATAGAGATTTCCTTCACTAACTCCTAAATCAGACGAAAATACGCAATAACCATTATAAATATTCCCCATAAAACTAAACGCAACACACAGAAATTCACTAAGCTCATACTTATAATTTGTGATCCGCAGTAGCCCATCAAGAATACACGCGAGCTCGACATCTGCATCGAATATGTTCATATGCCTTCAGAGACTTGATAAAGTGGAGAATAAACGCACGTTCGCCCAATAAATTATTCAAAACTTTATTTAAAATAGCAATCCCGATTTATTTATATTTTAGCCAAATTAGCATGGTTTGAATTAAATACAAGTTAACTTATTTTTATACGGGCCTGACTGGCCGAGTGGTTGGCGCTCGGTACCACAGGTTTCAGGTTCGAATCCCGGCGGGGCCATGGTTGTTTATAGTGGTTCGGAATCCACTTTAAAAAGTAGGTCCCGGTCTAATAGGATCGTAGAGCTTTGCGGGGCCATTGTTACCCCGCGTCCGTGGGTTATCTTCAAGTGACACGCGCCCCTGGTTAATGCAAAGTGAGCACTTCTATGCAGCGATTGCCTTTAAGGCATCCAAGACCAAGCTGTCTAAGTGTTTGCCAGCTGCATTAGAAAAAAAAAAAACAACTTATTTTTGTACATATAGTTATTTTCGACAACAAACCATAAAAAAAACCTAATGAAAATAAACATATTACTTTTAGAATATATTTAGCATATTATCATCGTCGTCATCATTGGCGCAATAGCTCTTTGGTGGGCCAAGGCTATCTTCCTATTGGCAAATTTCAAGACAGGAGATGTTTCCTTTTAAGAGGTAGGGTTGTCAGCCCTACGCCTATCGTACTCCAGTCATATTAGACCGGGACCTACGGTTTAAAGGGGATTCCGAACTACTACAAACATCCATGGCACCGCCAAGACTCTATACTCGTATATAATTTGAATATTTTTTAACATATATCTATGTTAAATATTTTCATTTGTGTGTGGGAATAGCCAGTGGTAAAACTGGTTTTCCATAAGATCACATGTCCCAGAATATCAGCCAATCAGAAGTGAGACTGGACAGTAGATCAGGTCACCTAACACGTGGTCCAGTGACAACGTGCACTGCTGCTTTGTATTTCAGAAGGTTCGAATCCGTTGACGGTATCGTTCTAGTCACTGCTTTCAGAAACGAGCAGACTCGATGACGGTTGGGAAAATGTGTGTAAAGCATCTCGCATCGATAGTCAAGCTGCCTTGAGGGAATTTTCTGGGTTTTCTCCCATGCCATAAGCAAATGTGGTGCAATTACCCTTAAAATTTCTCCCAAAAGGTACTGTCCTTCCCAATCACTCGTCGGTGGGTTGTTTGTGGTAGACACAGGAACAACTGATGTTTCATCCTCCTCCTCTTTCCTAATTAGTTGGGAGCTAGTCATACTTAGTCATTATAGGGGTCATAGTCATTACATAGTCCTAGGTACGCAGGTGAGGTGTGGATAAGAGAAAAGAAATGGTGATCAGGTTTCTGATTACTGATGTTCTATGACGTGTGATTTTAGTATTTTGTGGAAAATCAGCTTAAGTTACCGTGAATATATGATTATATGCTGTGAATGTATTCAACGTCTTCATGAGTTTGGGCATTCCTACATTAAAGTTTCAAGAATATTAGTTTTTTGCATATCCTTGTATTACTGGTTTATAAATAATCTCGTTTATCCAAAGATGTTACACGAAATAACATTAAATAATCAAATAACTTTACAAAAAAAATTGTTGAGCTAATAAATGTAAAATAAATAAAAATTATGAACGTTATCTGGATGTAGGTTGATAAAAAAAAATATTATATGGTAGTTAAACTGAAAAAAAAAAAATTAAATCTTTTATACTTTTAGGACTTGGAAATTTTTATTCAAATTTTCTCAATTATATTTATCATACATTTATATTTAAATATTTAAAAAAATCAAATCAAATCAAAAACTGTTCATGTTAAAGGATAAACCATCTTATAATCAAATTTTTAATTTCTTATTTTTGTTGATAACAAGTAATGACGTTGACATGTTTTTTTTTTTTTTTTAAAGTTTTAAATTCAGAAGATAATGAATAGCTTAAATATTTTATTCCTCTTAAATTGAAAAAAAAAACCCATTTTTTTTAAAAAAAAGGAAGGATTTTATTTCACAAATTTAATTCTAAGAAACTATGTATAATTACCGAAAGGCGACTTTATATTGACGAATAAAAGTTGCATCGCAATTTGTAGTTAAATCTTATTTATTATATTCATAGACAAAAATTTTAATGGAGAAATTATAATAATAACAATTTTTTAATTCCCCATAAAAAAAATAAAAAAAACTTAGAAAAATCTTTTAAATTTTAATTAATCATATTTTTCAAGTTTGTCTTATACATAAAAAAACATTTGCATTTAAAAAAACTTAATTTTTTTTAAATAATTCAAACTATCGTGCAACTTTATTCCAGACATGTAGTATAAAAACCTTAAGATACTTTTTCGAATTTTATTTTGGGGCAAAAAATCTAATCCGTTTCTTTTTTTTCCTTACTTTTCCTTAAAAATACGATTGTTTCAAGGGGCTATTGTAAATATACACTTAATAACCTATCTAATCACCCGTTAGAATGAGCCTTAGATCCTTTGATAGCACTAATCTTGTATACGGCCCCCTTAAAGACCGTTTCCTCTTCCAATCTTCAGTAGGAAAAAAACCATCCGCGCGGTGGTAACGCCACCTATGCGTGAAACCGCTGAACTAAATTGCCGCTCGTTTCTTCAATCAGTCCCGATCCAGGCACGCCTCTGGACGCACCGCATATCATCTCTCTTAGTACTGAGGAATATCTAACTGCCTTCTCTCGGTCTTCTATGGAATGAAAGTCAATTTGTTTGTAATTTAGGAGGAAAAATCAGTACTCGTTGCAGGGTTTGTTGTACTGTTCGTAAAAAAAAGGTGGATTTTGATAGCAAGGCAAAGTTTTCCTTTTGATGTAATATTATTGTATAAAGATTAACTAGATCTGGATCAATTTGCAATTAGTGTGAAGGCGGAAAAATTTGTTTTTTGTGACCTGCTAAAAGAAATGATCATGGTGAGTTTGCGTTTTATTTAATTTATTAAAATAATTATTGCTAATATCTAAATAATTTCTAAAATATTATCAAAATAATTGTTAGTAATAATTAAATAATTCTATTAATGTAGTTTTTTTTTTCCAAATTTAAATACATAAGTTTATATAGAATAATAGGTAGAGTATCGACTATTCACAAGAAAATAATTGGTTTATTACTATTTTTTTATGTCAACTTTTACATTTTTCAATCTCATTCTTTTTCATAATTTTATATTTATAAGAAATATTTAACGAATTTGCGTTTTTAAAATCCATGAAATTACTTTATTTCAACAGAGTTCCACGAAAAACTAGTTACCAAAAGTAAATGTATTGTTGACAATAAAAATATACATTGTTTCAAAAAATTCGAACTAATGATAACTAAACTCTAAATTAATGATGTCTTAAAGAATATAATGCAGTTATTACAAAACATATTTTAAATACAAATTTAATATTTTAAAATAATATTTTAGTTTTAATTTAATTTAAAAATAAGATAATTACATTTTCGTAATCCAATTTTTTCATTATCTTAATTCTTAATTTAAAAATGAAGATGGAAAAAAAGTTGCACGTTTTTGTAAAAATGTAACACTTTAACAAAATACTTCAAAATAATTATTATCTTATAATTAATTTTATCATTTTCTTATAATTAATATTCTATTCTTATAATTAATTTTATCATTCGTATATAAACATTTTAAATTAAATACTAAATAATACTATTTAATATTACAAAATTTTATTTACATTTTTATTTATAAATTATTTTGTTTCACAGCTGTTAAGGTAACGCGTTTGAAGTAACATTAATATTTGACCTCGATAGAGTAGCATTTGTTACATTTTAAAGTAACTATCTTCTTGAAAGCCTACATTCGTCTTTTTCTCTTTGTAAAAGACCGATCGATGTTAGTTACAATTAATTGTGAAAACGCCTCTAATTCATTTTTATAATCACTGTAAAAGCTCAGCTAAGATTATTTTGAATAATTAAAAACATTTAATGAATTCATTTTTACCTATATTTCTTTAAAAACTAGGTCGAATTATTAAATTCAGTTGGAATAATTTGATTTACTAAATGAATATCGTAGCAATTTTAATTTTTTTCAGAAATATTGCATGCGATTTGCATATAGTTTTATTTTATAGGGTTTTTTAAATTATTATTTAAACTAATATTTTAAATTATGCATCTGTTCATAGATCTATGGATGAAATTATTGTAGAAATTATGAATAAGAAATTTACTATATTTTAATATATTAATATATTATTTTTTCATTATTATTTTTTTTAATGTTGGTATTTTATACATCTCTACTCAAATATTTAATTTTTTTTTTTTTTTTTGATTGAATTAAAGAAAACTAATAAAAAAATTAAAAGACTCGATTCAATTTTTAAAAAAAAATTATGCATTATAAAAATAAATTCATTCGTTCATTAAATCATTAATTAATTAATTAATTCTTTCATTAATTCATTCGTTCATAAATTCATTCGTTCATTAAATCATTCATTGATTAATTCATTAATTCATTCGCAATCGCGTCAAGTTTTGTCCCATGTAGAGGGGTAAACAAACCTAACAGGAAAAATTAACTGTAATTCCTATTTCCTCTTATGAAAGTTGTATTGTATATTTCAAAGTAATATCATTTATTGCGACTGTATTTATTTCAAATTAACTAAAAAAAAATGTTTTTATTACAACGTTTAATAAATTCTAAATTAAATATGCATCAGTGCGTTGAAACACCAACATAAATTTCCAAACCAGATTAACAGCCTGTGTTAGTATTCCATTTGTATTTGTCTAATAATTAATACAATATTAATTAAAAAATTAGTAGCAAAGTAGAAAATCAAATAATTATGTAATTTTCATTTGTTATGGTCTTCTTCATATATTTTAATTTTGTTATTTAGTCAAATAGATATTAATTTTAAAATATTTTTAATTCATTTGTTTGATCATTGCAACTGTGGTTTTCCGTGTTAGCATATTACTTATTAAAAATTGTAAGAATTTTTTTTAATAAAAATTTTGATTGATACAAAATTTGATTTTGATTTTTTAATAAAAACAAGTAATATAAAAAAAAAATTTTTAAAGTCAATTCTTACTTTTTTTTTTTTTTTCATTATATTGCAGAAAGTCCTTTATAAATAATTTTCATTCATTTTTTTTAAGTTTATCCGGCGCCCTCTATTGGTAGATACATGCAACTTAAATCTAAAAAAAACCTAAAATTAATTAATTTTAATTTAATTAATGAATTAATATTTGAAAAAACTGTATTAACATTAAGTGTCATCCACTACAAGAACAAATAAATTATTTTAAACTTGATTGGATGAATAACAAGTATTTTATTAATGATTGAAAATTTAAACAAAATATATATAGGGAGAGTGTGAACTAATAAAAGGAATTGAATAAAATGCTTTCTATACGCATTTTGAATTACGAATTATTTTCATTTTCAGAATTTATTTATATTTTGCTATCAATAATAAATTCGAAACTATTACTAGTTGGGGAAAAAAAACAACTAAACTCAACCAAAACTTTTTTGATTTCATTTCAAACAATATCCAGTTGGATTTGATTATGTTGAATGAAATCCTGCTTCCAAACGATACGATGAAACTTATCGTCTGCGTACACAGCAGAGGAATGCATAAACGAATTACTGTACCCACGCATACCGCGGAACAAAATATCTTATCGAATCGTTTGTTTGATCTTCGTCTGCTCCGTTAAGAATATGTTTGCCTTAACCGTTTGGCAACGCTGGGAAGTAATCATTCCAAAAGGAACATTTTTCCCACGTCTCGGCGTTCGATAAAGGACGGAACAAGCGATCGAAGTTTTCCCTAATATTTATTTAGGGTCTTATTCCACCCTTCTCATATAACCTTGGGGTTAGTGGCCTGTCACAAGGGTTGTTATTGTTGGTCAATTGCCTCTTGTATTTGATGTCAAATCAGCAACTAGAAACACATGTTGTCAAGCATGGACGAAATATCTGCGATTTTGTTATGCATGCAGCTGGTAGTGTTGAACGATGTGATGTAATATGTAATTGATAGAGTTAACCTTTGAGTTGATTGATAGTTATTAACCTTTGAGTTAATTGATAGTTATTAACCTTTGAGTTAATTGATAGAGTTATTAACCTTTAGTTCTTAATAGTATTTATAGTTTTTCATGTTGAATTTGTTTTTAGGTTATTGATGGTACACTAACTTTCATAATAAGCAGCAATATGTCTTGTTCGTAATGATTTTTGCCTTTTGTGTTATTTGGACCGTAATTTGACTTACTGGGGGCATTGTTACTCCGCGTCCGTGGCTTATCTTCAAGTTACACGCGCCCCTGGGTAATGCAAAGTGAGTACGTCTGTGCAGCGCTTGCCTTAAGGCATCCAAGACCAAACCGTCTAAAGTGTTTGCCAGCTGCATTAGAACAAAAAAAAAAAAAAATTTTTTTGACTTACTAAATTTTATAATAAGAAATTTTAATTCTTTTTATGTAATAAAAGCATTTTTATAATGTTATAAGTTTTGACATAAAAAAATCTTCATGCAAAATTTGTTTAGAAAGATTATGCAATGCGCTTTAACAAGAATAATAAAGAAAAATGTATCGAAATTATAAAACAAAAGTACTCGATTGTGATTTTTAACGGAATAAATATTGTTTTTAAATAGTGAAAGATTTTTAAAAAAAAATGTAGTTATCTGTTTTGAAATAAAAAAGAATTTTATGTTATGAATTGATGGATTGGCTACAATATGCGCAAATAAGTAACAAATATCGAAGGTCTAAAACGATCTTTGCTTTGAAAATCATTTAAAATTATAATTTTGGTTTAATTATAAATTTGCTTGCATAATCATCGTTGTACAAATTTGTGTTGATTTTGTAGTTATGAGTTCGCGGAATAATTAAATTATATTGTACGAACTCATGATGCGCGCGCATCGATTTACAAAAGCTAAGTGAAAGACTGGAAAAACAAATATCGCACTAGTAAAATAAATATTTTTTAATGATTTCATTTTTTTTATTTAATTTATATTTATATATTTTTTGTATTTCATTTTTAGTGTTATATATTTCTTTACAATGTGCGTTTAGTATCATCAATATTATTATATTATCTATGTTTACATGTAAGAGTAATAGTAAACACAAAAATAATAACTCATTATGTTTCTATTTTTCACTCCAAAAAAATATCTATAGTGGGTCTAAATCTAATATGGGGATATTTAATTTTATATCCGGCCCGCGGAGTTATGATGTCCTTTCCACAGTGGCCAGTAAGAGCATTTGGATTCGCCACCCCTGGGCTATATAGATTCATCCGCAATCTGCCACCACAATTTTAATTCATCTATTCCAATCGTGGTAACAGTTGGGCCATCGCACCCTCCCACTTGGGGCCTGATAGCTGAGTGGCTAGCGCTCTGGCTCTCGTTACCACAGGTTTCGAGTTCGAATCCTGGAGGTGATATGGATGTTTGTAGTTGTTCGAAATCCACTTTAAGCTGGTCTCAAATGGCCGTAGAGCGTCACAGAGCCCAGTCAGACTTCTCTCTCATCCACATCATTTCCAAACTGTAAAGGGGCAACTCACTCTCTAAGCAGTGATGTGGTGTGGAATAGTAGTAGTAATACCTTCGGACTGTATCCCAAAATTAAGAGCCCACATTGATATATTTACATATATAAACCAGAACCTCTTTTCTCTTAACCTGAACCTCGTCTAAGAAAAGGCTCTTAGTTTTCATGCTAAAAAAGTATGCAATGTAATCAGAAATACTCTCATAAAGGCACGTAGGCACATCATTCAAGTAATCCATTTAGTTTGAAATCGATGTGCCCTTATCTAATTTAAATCCATGCGTTATTTACCACGATTACTTACATAAAGCGACGAAAAACTTGCCATGTATCTCTTATCAGCAATCGCATCATCACGTAAGACCAATATAGATCATTCTCGGTTTATGATCAAATAAAATTTTCACAGTTCAATATCAAACGCAGTGAAAGATATGGAGAATGAACGGAAAAAAAATCTTGGACAAATAAACTTTTCTGTCATTTTCAGATCATAAAAGATGCGAAGGAAATAAAGAAACTCTTGTGTTGAATTTGACAGCAATAAACACAAAGTTCATTCCCAAGTTTCTTTTTTTTTTCCCCCTCGTTTACTAGAATTCTTCTTTAATGAGATAATAAAGCTTTGAAATTAGATATGTAAATGAGGAGGTTTTTTGATTTGTCAACTGACTCATTCTGGGTATTTTTTTTTTTTTTTCTTATTTGCTCCAACTTTTAATTTTTTTTTAATACGGAGAGGTTCTGTTTTGTAGATCAAAGGTTCCGAAACTACTGTAGATGGACAATTTTGATTACTGAAATGGCCAGATGTTTGTCAACTACATCCGTTAAATATTCTTATGTACGTTGATTCTATCAGATAATTATTGCAATGTTTCTGCATTTTACAAATGATGTTTTAATTAACTTTTGGGTACAACTTGTGATTATTTCATGTGATATTGAGTATCTACGGTTAAATTTGGTAGTACTAAAACCAGGGGTGGCCAACCCAAATGATCTTGCGGGTCACTTTGGAAATGCAACATAACTCAATGGGCAGCATATAAAATTATATATTCCCATAGTAGATTTAAACCCACTATAGAAAGTGTTTTTTTTTTTTTTGGGAAAGAAAAATTCTAACATAATGAATTATTATTTTTGTGTTTACTACTATTCTTACATGTAAACATAGATAATATAATAATAATGATACTAAACGCATATTGTAAAGAAATATATAACGTTAAAAATGAAATATAAAATATGTATAAATATAAACGAAATTAAAAAAAAATCATTAAAAAATATTTATTTTATTAGTGTGATATTTGTTTCTCCGCTCTTTCACTTAGCTTTCGATCTCAATTTGGGTATTTGCACATCGTAATGGGTGTTGCAAGTTAGCGTACATTATGTTTGAACGTGTTTTGTGTTTTTTGCCAGTTTCATTTAAAAAAAAAAAAAAAAACGATTCGCAGGTGTAAATTGAACCAAAAGCGCTAACTACTTCAACTAAAAGTCTGGTTTGCTCTGCTATCAACAATCAACTGTACGTATCTACGGATGGTCACTGAGGTCGCTTAAAATGAAACCTAGAACCTGCTATATTAAATGTTCCAAGATACGCGCGCCTCATGAGTTCGCAGAATATAATTTAATTATTCTGCGAACTCTTAACTATAAATTCATAAATGAAACAGATATGAATCTGTCATATATTCGGATAAATAATATTTTAAAATCAAAGGAATCAAATTTTTTCTCATGATTTCGACAGTTAATTTTTGAATATATGAATGCACATAATGTATTTTTTTAATACTGCATCGGTTCTCACTAGTTTGGCCATTATAAAATAAATATATTTTGTAAAAATGTGATATGTAAATGTGATAAAATATTCAAGACGTGCCGCAGGTTGGCCACCCTTGTACTAAACATAATTTTTATTCAGAAGAGCAGATTACTTTTTCAATTCCTCCTATTAGCTCACACTCTCTCTCTATATATCTTGTTCAAATTTTCAATCGTTCATAAAATGCTTTTTATTCATCCACTCAAGTTCAAATTCATTTTTTTTTAACTTGAAGTGGATGACACTTGATATTAATACAGTTTTTTCAAATATTAATTCATTCATTAAATTAAATTAATTAATTTTAGTTTTTTTTTTAAATTTAAGTTACATATACCACCAATAGATGGCGCCAGATAAACTTAAAAAAATGAATGAAAATTATTTATAAAGGACTTTCTGCAATATAGTAAAAAAAAAGTAGGAATTGACTTTTAAATTTTTTTATATTACTTGTTTATTTTAATTACCATAATTATTATTCTGTAATGAGATAATAAAGCTTTGAAATCGGATATGCAAGCGATAACGTCTTTCATTTGGTGTTGCGGGAAGCACGGATCTATGCACATTTTGTTTCATCTGTTGAAACTTTTAACTTTCTTTTTACTATAAGTTAAAAGTTCTGCTTTGATAACCGATTCGTCATTAGTTGACGCACAAACCTTCCGTTAATGAGTATCTTTGATTAGCAAAGTTGCCAGATGTTCAGGCACTAACTTCCGCGAAATATCCCTTTCATCGTTTGTATGAGTCGGTTCTTTGAGATGGGGGAAGTTCCAACTATTATGTAACATCGAAGGTTGTACTATTCTTCCGAGTTTTTTATGTTTCAGTGCGAATGATTTTGACATTGGCGTTCCTTTTGATGTACGTAGAGGTGTCTCGCAAGTAATTTTTGATACAGATGCTTGTAAGTTACGGGTGGTAAGATTTTCATTGGATATGTAATATTTGTAATTTTCTTCCCAAACATTAGCATTTCAAGTAGATACACAAAGGTTAGAAAACTTTTCTTTTCCCCTATCCTTATCTATCTCGGGCACTTTTTTAATTCTTGCTTGTTGATTTGGAGGCTGGTAATATCTTCTAGGAGGTTTGGTTTGTCGCTCTACGGTCATTTTGTGCACAGTTTAGGCTAATTAGACCGGAACCTACAATTTAACGTGGAGTACGAACCATTCACAAACATCCATGCCACCACCAAATAACTTCTAGGAGGATTTTTGGAGGAAATTTTGCATTTTGTTATATTGAAAAAATTGGGGGCCTGATGGCCTCTAGAGTTCAAGGGCGGGGGGAGGGCGCTAAAAAAATCTGGAATATTCCAAGCAAACGATTTGAAAATCATGGGCCTGATGGCCGAGTGGCTAGCGCTCTGTCGTTCGGTATCACAAGTTTCGGGTACGAGTCCTGGCGGTGCCATGGATGTTTGTAATGGTTCGGAATTCATTTTAAACCGTAGATCCCGGTTTAATATAAGAGTAGAGCGTTGCGGGGGTAGTCGCGTCCGCAGCATATCTTCAAGCTACACGTGGCCCGTGGGTAGTGCGAAATGAGTAACGTTGGTGCACCCTTGCTTATGGCCTTAAGATAATTGTCTAAGTATTTGCCAACTGTATTAGAAAAAAAAATATCAAAAAAATTCATTCACGCAATCTAATCGGTCACAATCTTTGTTTACCCGTTTTCCATGCCAAGAAATACAGCGTATACCAGCAATCGGTATCGAGCCGTCATCTTTTGTAAGAACTATCTTTTTTGTAAGCACACTATTTTTTAAACCACTAGTGTAGAAGAATATCAAACTGCCAATTGGATTATTTTAAATCCTTAGATTTTACGAGTTTTTCATTTTTTGATTTTTTTTTTTTTTTCAGATTTATTATTTAATTTTAAACAAAGTAGAACATCTTGATTTTAACTAACGTTATTTTCAAACATTTAAAATACAAAATTAAAAAATTTCAGAAGTTATCATTATATTCGAATATTTACGTCACAAAAAAAGACCATGAATTAAAATCCAAGGTAAAATTTATATTAGCATCATATATTACTAAAGCTGTATAAATGAAAAATTACAAATAAAATTAAGATTATAAATAATATATACTAATTCTAAAATATCCTATTTGAGATCCTACGTGCTATATATTTTGCTAAAAAATGATGCCAGTCTGCATGTTTTTATACAGTGCGCTAAGAAAATAGGACTTCCTATTCCTCTAAGAAATATTCAAATATTTATTTTTCCCGTCCTTTCTAAATTCCTTTGGAACTGTTTAAGTCTCAAACGAGATGGTTTTACTTTGAAGTGCCTTGTTTTATGCACATCAAAAGCCTTCCACCCTTGCCTGGTGACTTCCTTTTTTGGAACATGGCGGGGGCGATCAAAGAGAGACCACCCAAAAAGAAGAGCCTTCTGCAAATCAAATCAAAATCTGAAATGGAATGGGTTCTTCTCTAAAAAGGAAAGCCTTTTTATTCATCCTGTCATCTTCAAAAGCACAACGCCCCGAACTGATGGTCAACTTGGAAGCTCTTTGTTTTTGATGCACCTAAAGAATAAAAAAGGATATCAGTCGTGCCACGTGCAAAAGTGTATCAGTAAAAGCAGCGTGTTGTTTTTTTCTTCTTTTTGTAAGTTAAAGAGATTCGTTGCATTTAAAATTCATATTACTGTTAGGTGAAAAAAAGATTTGACAATTTATTTGTCATTAATTATTATGCTTAATAATTTATTTGCGTAATATTACCAGCATTTCTTTTCTTTGACATTTTAACTTTTTTCAATTCCTTCTATTAGCTCACACTCTCCCTATATATAACTTGTTCAAATTTTCAATCGTTCATAAAATACTTTTTATTCCTCCACTCAAGTTCAAATACAGTTTTTTTTGAACTTGTAGTGGATGACACTTGATGTGAATGCAGTTTTTTCAAATATTAATTCAGTAATTAAGTATAATTAATTAATTTTAGTTTTTTTTTTAGATTTAAGTTGCATATATCTACCAATAGATGACGCCAGATAAATTTAAAAAAATGAATGAAAATTATTTATAAAGGACTTTCTACAATGTAGTGAAAAAAATGTAGGAATTGACTTTAAATTTTTTTTTTTTTATATGACTTGTTTTTACTTCTTTTCTAGGCTTTTGAATTGTATAAGTTGAGATTCGTTGCATTTAATTTATATTATTGTTAGATAAAGAGAGATTTGATGATTTGTTAGTCGTTATTTAATTATTATTATGCTTGATTAATTTATTTGCATAATATTACCAGCATTTCTTTCCTTTGACATTTTTACTTTTTGTAATTCAGAAAACCGTCCTTCCTCGTAAAATTCAATATCGTTGTCGTTAAAATTCGCTTCCAAAAGTTCAGCCTATTTATTAATGTTTCAAATTCAAGGTAAAATTACTACACAATAGCAAATATTATTAAGACGGAATTTTTTTCTGCATTATTGTATAATACTAATTGCTTTCTTCATTGGCTCAACAGCCCCATGGTGGGCCAAGGTCGTCTGCCTACTTACAGATTTCGAGACAAGAGATGTTTTCTTTTTACGGGGTAGGGTTTCAGCCCTAAATGTTAATTGTGGTTTGTTAATATACGACGTTACGATGTAATTCAATTAATTAGTTTATCAATTATTAATTATTATTCAATTATTAGTTTAATTCAATTAATTAGTTTATTAATTTTAAATACATTAAAACTAGTCTCCAAACTAAGGCCCGCCATAGTGTATATTGATTACATTGTAAAATTAAAATGTAAGTGAATCATAGAAAATAATAATCATTAAGGTCTTATATAAGGATCAATTAAGAAACTCTGACATAATGAAATTGAACATTGTGACTATAATTAATGATATGAAATTTATCCTAAAAACTTACAATAATTAATGTACATTGGTAATTCACACAATGAAATTAAGCATTATAATTATGATTAATGAGATTCATGTAGCTGTAACTTTCTACTGACAATTGTTTGCAGTTGTGGATCAAGTTTACTAATGGAAATTATCAGAAGCGATTTCAAATGGTCATCAGATTACTTGGATCTGCTAATGTTTTTTGTATATTTAAATTTGGAGAATATTTTTCCACACAATAATAGTTCCGAAAGCAAAAATAAAGCCACGCGCCTTAATATAAAGCAATACGTCATACGTCAATCGCCAGAGAAATTTGCGTATAATTAAAAACAACAATCTGTTATTAATATTAGCTAGCTTGGTCTTGGGACTTAATGTAGTAGCTGGTGTGGTCCTTCGGCTAAAAAGTTTGGAGGCCTTTGTATTAAAATACATTATTTGCCCGTCTTATTTAAAAAATATAATATTTTTGCAATGATAATTTTTGTATTTTGTCTTCTCACGGTATTATGTTACCGGAACAAACAAGTACGTTTTGCACAATATGCTACAATAAATATCCAGCACGGGATTTTTTCTATGTATGTTGACAACTTATAAGTTCTTCCTGTTTTTGCTCAAGCAGAGATTATATCTCCCGCATATTTACCAAAACATTCTGTTTTCCTTTAGGTTTTGCATTAACTAACTTGTATTATGTCCTCTATTCATTTTAAACATCTGGATTATAGACCATCCTGTACACTGACATTGACGACAATTTTCATCTTTTATGTCCGCTTTGAATCTTTTTTTTTGGATACCAAACAAAATCCAATGCCGTGTGTATACAGGTGCAGGAGACCGTGTCTTTGACTCGTTTCGATACTATTGATGGGATTAAGTATTTTTATCCCTTTACAAACAGGCAGCAGCGCACACACAAAAAAGAAAGAAAAATTCCCTTGCCCCCATACTGGCTAATCTTCCTCTTTAATCCGATACTCATACTACCAGCAGAACTATTTTTTCCCTCCATTCTTTGTGCGACCCGCATGAGGGACTGGTAGAAGAAGAGATTCATATTTTATTTATCTTTTTTTTTTTTGTTGTTGTTGTTGTTGTTGCCCTACTCCTCAACTGGAAATGAGATTGAGATGTTTAGGTACCCAGTCCAGAAGGTCCCATCGTGTTGCCCCAGAGAGTTGGTGAATGGAATGCCTCCGTGGCTTGGAGGAATTCGATTTACTACCAAGATGCTTCTACGTGGGAAAAAGAGAGAACTCTTTACCTTGGTGAAGATTAAGGTTTTTGTTTATGATCTGTGTATGACTGGGAGTTGTAAAATATTTGCAAGTTATTTATTTATGTAAGTTCTTCAAGTTATTATTAATTTAATTTTTAATTATGAGTTAATTTTTAATTTAAAGCAGGCTTTATTTTTGGTATCCATTGCAGAATGACCGGCATTGAAACGTTTATATAAAGTAAGACTATTAGCTATTATTATTTTGTTACATTCAGTTTTGATTAATTTGAATTCATAATATTTAACTTCTTCCATAATGATTTTTTTAAGCTGAATATAAACAATATATATATATATATACAAGCCTTCGTCTATACCGTAAATATATATACCAGCAAATATCACTAACAATTCAATGAAACTTAATTTTTTTTAAAAAAAAGGTAATATGGTGGGTATTTAACTGTAATGGAAAATTACAAATGAAAATATTTCGTTCCTTAAGATAATATTAAGTTGGAAGAAATTCATTAAAGCCAAATTGTTTAAAATGGGTATGATTAAAAACGAATACATAAGGAAGAATATTGATTATGAAATGAAAACCGTTATAACTATGCGTCATACCATAAAATTCACTCTTTTATGTAGATAAAAGACAATGCAAATTATTTGAAGAAATAAACCAATTAAATTGTAATCTATTTGTATGTATCTGATGTTATTGACTGATTAGTTTTTCAATATGAAAGTAACATGTACAAAATTGATCGAAACAACCCTTGCATTGCTAAAAATTATAAGTTATATTTTATTTCAATATTATATAAACAGTTGTTGGCGAAATGTTACAGACATGTCACAATATGACAAATTGCAATTTTGAAACATTGCATTTTAGTAATTAGAAAGTATGCTACAAGATCGTCAACAACTCTTGGACGACTGTCAAATTACGTTAAAACACACCTTTATTATTCTATGGCGTAGGTTTTCAGATTTTGGGCATTTTCAGTGTCAAAATATATCGGATTCCTCCAGAGCCGCCAAGATTTCCGGATTTTTTTAATTGTGCAACTTGGTCTATTCTTCCAGGAAATGGTGAATCCTTCTTCCGCTAGACATCTTGGGTCCCTTCCAGATACCTTTGGAAATGTCAGTGGGTTAAGCGCCTTAATGAACCGAAATGTTGCACAAGTTACGGGTGCAGGGAAAATATCAAGGTCATACTTGGGGGTGAAACTGTGACAGATGTTAATACGTTATTATGCAAGAGTGGAGAGAGAATTCGAGCTAGAAGTACCTATGCTTCTGACCAGATATGAGATGACTAAATATTTCAACATGTTTACTTCTCCTATGTGTTTAATGAATTATTTCATTGATAACAATTTGTTATATTAAATAACTTTGATTAATTTGTTATGCAAAATGCTAAAACAAGTTATCCTGGTGTATGACATGCGTTTTTATGTTGCATCTTGCACATTGTTTTTAAGTCTTATTCATTATTAAAAAGTTGTTAAATTTAATGGAAAAGAAAATATTTCTTCTGTTAGCTTTAAAAATTCTGAAGCGATAAATTTTATTACTAAATTGAATAAACTATTCAGTAATAGAAGATATTGCTATTATTATTAATATTAATAATATTACTATTATTAATATTACTATTAACAATTGAAATAGCTATATTTTTTCTTCTATTTATTTTATCTTACATTTCTCCGTAACATTTAAATAGCTTTATAATAAAATATTTTGGGGAAAAAAATTTAACCCATTAATTTATATTTACTCAATTGAGTTTGTTCAATTTATTTAATTTTAATTGAACGAATTATATTTTAAAATTTTCAAATTCATATTGGTTTTATGGTAGATTTATTCCAAACGGAATTATATATTATATATCGATACTATATATTATATATCGATACATTTAATTGATTCAAGCCTCGAGATTCTAATTTTACGATAAAAAGGAATTGTAAAACTGTGTCGTTATTGAAAGTAAAATGTCGTCTGACGAAAATTAATTTGTAGTTTAGTGACTTCTTTTGTGCAATTTTTCTGTTAATAAAATAAATATTAAACACTTCTATTATGAAATGAAAAGAAATCTAAAATTTTTAAATTTTTATTTTAGAATTATTTTTCTTACAAATGAGTAATATATTTCTAATTATTACAATAATTTTTATTTATTCTTTCAAATTTATTTTAACTACTCCATTAGCAAAATAAACACAATGTAGATTTTGCAAATGTATTTGAGATTTAAAAATATGAAAATAATTAAAAAACATTCGAATTAGTTTGTCAAACATCAAACCTGTTTTTCATCTATTGAACAGTTTGTTTTTCTCTTTCCGTTTAATTTTCCTTATAAATAAAAAATTTTAAAAACATTTACAAAGCGAATTATTCGAAGGAATTTATTTAAAATAATTAATTATTATTGTTTAACTAAAGAAATTAAATAAAAATCATAAAAATATTATAATTTGAAATTGTTTTCTATTTCCTTTGTTATATTTTTTTTTACATCTCGTTGTAGAGCTGTTACCGATAAAATAAACACAGGAAGCAGGAAAAAAATTATACCAAATGCTAGTAGAAAATCCTTTAAACCTGTTTGTGCCCATGCAGCAACAATGACAAATCGATTTCCTCATTTTTCTACTTTTTGCAACACATGTATCCCCCTATCCGTTCTATGTGAACAAAATGCAAAATTAACGACAATTCAACAAAAAGTTGCCATCCTCCGGAAACACAATACCCGAAAAATATTGCAATCACGAATACCATTCTCTGTAACTCCCCCCACCCCATGATAATCTCGTCTCAAAGTCTTTCAAAACACCCCTATGTTCTTTCTTCTTTCCCCCTTATTTATTTTTGATCATGGGTGCAGCTGACTGTAAAGTAAACACTGGGGGTCCTCTCTAGACTTCGCCAAACTATAAAAGGGGAGCGGGGATTGCCGAGGTCACGCCATCCTCACCCCAGTCTGGAGGGGGTTGCTCAACACGTGCAAGAGAGACCCCTCCTCTCATGACAGATAGGGACAAATTTCTGGAGCTTTTTTTTTTGAGGGGTGGGGGAGGGCTATAAGGGGTCTTGTTATTCGCGTCGCTAACTTCTTTTGCCTCCAGAGGTGGTTCTCACCCCCCCCTTAGAAAGAGGGAAATTTTTATCGGGTGGTGACATCTTACAAGGTTCCACTCATTTGCAATAAAGGTTTTTGTATTGGGTGGTGCCATTTAGTCTGATGGAATCCTGGGGACCTGATAAGAGAGGGTGGAGGACAGCACAGTGCAGTATTAACTGCTGGGGCCCCTTTTTAAACGATTTTCATATTATGCAGCATTGTAATTTTAATTAGTGGCATACACGTATATTAAATCAAAGAGAAACAAGCCTGCTCATTTTTTATTCAGTAATTAAATCTAATAAAGTAAATGCGATTCGTCTCTTTTTCTTTATTTTTCAGTAGGTTATTAATTGCGTGAGATTTGTACAACTGCATACTATTCTGTGCAAAACAAGAGGGAAAATGTATGTAATTTTATTGGTAGAAAAATGTATTATATATTAGTAAAAATTAATATTTAAAAATGTATATTTAAGGCTCTTCACACTTGGCTCTAATGCAATGCTAAAACTTTTATTCCAGTTTAAGGAAAAGTTCTATAAATATTAGCGGCCTGATAGCCAATTGGCTAGTACCACACGCTTCAGGTTAGAATGGCTCTGGCATAATGTTTGTGAATGGTTCAGAATCCCGTTAAACTGTAGGTCCAGTCTGTTTAGAGCCCTCGTGTGCACAAGATGACCGTAAAGCGACAAACCAAACGAAATCTATAAATATTATCTGTGCAAATGAAGGGGAAAAATATGCTGGCAGATTTCTAACATTTCTAATTATTCTTAACGAAATTTCTTACTATATTACTGTGGTAAAAACTGTTTTGATTAACATTGAGAAATGTGATTGTATGATGTGGAATTTTTACAATATTTTTCTAAATGTAGTAAGAAATTTAAAGTTTTTATATGTATTGGTTCACTCTTCAAAATGAGTTACATATGAAACAATTAACGTATAAGTTAATTATATTATGTGGCTAATATGTATCAATTATGAGCTTTTGCACATGGAACTGATTTTGGCGAAGAAAAATGTGCTCAATGTGTCGCAATGTATAAGTCGCAACAATTTTGAAGCCCATGCATATTTACAATACGCATGTGCTCTCATATCACCTGATATTTCCTATATAATATTTGTTCTGATATGAAAAAGTCAATAACGTTCATTCTACCTGAGCAGTTAATCTTGTTATGAATTGACCAGAATTATTTTTCATTTGGATGCAACTCTTTTGCGGGATCTTAAATAATTCAATGCTATGGAACTTGCACATTTTGAAATTATATAAATAAGTTGCCTCCGGAATGATTGTATTCTGAAATTTGAGACTATCAGTTTAGTAATTTTTATGTTAACACATTTCGAAAATGTTTATCTTTAAATTTCTGAATCTAATGAATATTTCAAGCATATTTAAAATATTCATTAGATTTTTTTAAGCTGTAGTGACGCTCAAGTGCCGGTGCTCAAAGCACTTTTGCTCAGTTTCAGTGTGGTGGCAAGTGTGGTTTCAAGTGGGCAAGTGTGAATTGATTAAAATCAAGAACGTCATTTGGAAAAAAAAGCTTTTAGGAAGAATGTTGACCCTTTAACTACACAATACTGTAATGAACGAAAGTAGAAAAATAACCAATATATTCTGTATAATAATTGAGGCAGATAGATGGACAAGTTATTACAATGATGGCTTGAGAGGAAATGTTCATTTTACATCAATTGGTATTTATGTTTACCATCCTTATGGGCAATGAAGACGTGGGTGTTAATAAGTACACTTAATGATGAACGATGATTGTGATAATTTTTGGACTTGTATACCCATGTCTTATACATCGAGGTCATTATGGGGTGACACTGTTCTCGGCATATAGTTCAGGAAATTTCAGTTACCACCCCCTATCCTCTCTAAATTTATACTCGATGTGGCTGAAGGATTTAGGTATGTATACCAATTTGTAAAAACAGTTTGGATGAGGAAATCTTTTTCGAGGAAAAAACGAGTTTTTAATATATCGTCTGACAGCACTGCTTTATTTGCCTCCTGAAGTGTTTCTCCACCCTCTTAATCGGGTGGTGACATCTTGCAAGGTTTGCCTCATTCATTTACAACAAAGATTTTTTTTTCCATGAGTTGGTACAGTTAGGTCTGCTGGAATCTTGCATGTCTGATAAAAGGCAGATATATAATCTGATAATACGTCTGATAAAATGCAGATATAATAATTGAGACAGATAGATGGATAAGTTATTGCAATGATGGTTTGAGCGGTGTTCATTTTACAGTAACGAATATTGGTATTTATGTCTTCCATCGTTATGGGCAAGGAAGACTTGAGTGTTAATATGTAGTGCAATTTTACGATTTGTATTCCCATGTCTTCTACATCATTTTCATTATGGGTGACACTGGTCTGGACATGTAGTTCTGGAAATTTCAATTAGTACCTCCAATCCTCTCTAAAGTTATATTCGATGTGGTTGAAGGACTTAGGTGTGTACCAAAATGGTAAAAACAGTTTGTACAAGTGAAATCTTTTTCGGAAAAAAAAAACGAGTTTTTAATATATCGTCTGACAGCACTGCTTTATTTGCCACCTGAAGTGTTTCTCCACCCTCTTAATCGGGTGGTGACATCTTGCAAGGTTTCCTTCATTCATTTACTATACAACAAAGTGTTTTTTTCCTCTCATGAGTTGGGTACAGTTAGGTCTCGTGGAATCTTGCATGTCTGATAAAAGGTTGGGGGTGGAAGGTGCACTTCAATTTCCGGCGCCCGCGTTATCTTCTGTATACGTGAGAGGAATGCCTCTGCTTCACTGGACTGTGGCATCACACCCTCTCATTACCCAAGGGGTAGGGTGTAGGGTGTGGGAGGTAGGGAAAGCAGTTATCTCCATTGGGTTGCGTAGAAAAAAAGTTTTCCATCAAGGACTTGTCGTTTAGATGCTTGGTGTTTTTAAAAGGAATTAGATAAACGTGTGGTAAATGTCTACAGGATGTTATCTCTGGTTGTTAGTGGTTGGGTGCAGTTTGAATACTACAGCATTTGAAACTTAGTAAATGGACAGGATTTCTGATTGGCTTGTTACCCGATGAATATGATTTTTTCATAATGGGTTTATGTAATTTATTTTTAAAAAGTTTCCAGTTTTCCGTTTTTATAAATTGTAAACAGATTTTCATGTAAGTCCAAAAAGGAATTCTCTTATTATAAATTTTGATTTAATCATTAGTTGACAATTATTAATATAACGGCAATATTTTTTTTATTAGGAATATATTTTGTGTTTAAGCACATTTGAAATGATAATAAGTAATAGGAAATAATAAAAGAGTTTTAGTATAACATTGCAATGATGCCATAGTTAAATATTAGTTGTGTGTGAATTTTGGGTACAAAATATTAATAAGCAAATCAATTTTTAAACTTACTAGTTACTTTGCTAAATTTTATTGTTTTTTTTATTTTTATTGTATCAATTCTTTTCAGATGAGCCAAGGAAGTCCCTAAATAAAAATTTTAAAAATGATATCTTCGATGGTGAAGATTAAACATTTTACATTACTTAACATAATCCGATTAAGTGATTAGCCTGAAGTTCGATTTTGATTGCTGTAATCCCAAGTTATTTGATAACTACCAATTAAAAGAAAAACTATCATTAAATGAATTTGAGATGCCTTATTTTTAAACATTATTTATTCTTTGCTAATGAAGGATTTTTAGATAAACTGCATAATTATCTAATCACAAAATTTTTCGTTCCCTCTTTATTTATTTATTTATTTATTTTTTCTACATTGGTTAAACCAGATGGCAGACTATAATTTCGCTCTTCAGTTGCCATAGTAACTTAACACCTCTTAAACAAACATGGAAGTTAACTGGAGAGAAGAATAATTGACTTTCTTTAAAGTTTGAAATATTTATTGAATATCTCAGAAGGCCGATTTTTAAATTAGTTCTGGTTCTATTGAAAGAAAAAAAATAATCTTAATTACTTTTAAATCGTTATTTTGTGAATAAAAATGCGATATAAAATGCATAATTTATTTTGCTTTGATGCGGAAATTCTACGAATTTTATTCTTTTAATATTTATTGGTAATGCATTGTAATGACATTGATATTTGAAGTTTATTTAAAAAAAATTTATATAAAAAGTATATTGATTTGTTAGACAATTTTTGCCTAAGTAGATTTGTTTTTAATTAATTCTATGTACTTGAAAACAATGATGTTGCATTTTCTATTTCAGCAAACTCTTAAATATATTTATTTTTTTAAATTCATTTATTCATTTGTTCATCGTTAGTCCTCCTGTTTCAATTAGCGGCCTGATGGCCAATTGATTAACTCTCTGGCCTTTGGTACCACAGGATCCAATCACATTTCTTAATTTGTTCAGTTTTATTCTTAAATGGACTGATGGCCGAAGGATTAGTTCTCGGTGCTACAGGTTTCGGGTTCGAGTGCCGGTGATGCCATGAATGCTTGCAGTATTTCGGAATCCATTTTAAACTCTAGGTCCCGATCTAATATGATAATTGGACGTAGGGATGACAGCCCTACCCTGTAAAAAGAAAACGTATCCTGTTTCGAAATCTGCCAGTAGGCAGATTCCATGGTCCAACATATGCTTGTAATTCCAGGGAGTTAGTTAATGTTCTTAAATACTGCAAAAATGATACAAGTATTTGATAATTAAAAAAAAATAAGAAATACTATAAATATTTGTGAAATTTAAAACTTTTAAAAATTTGTTTAAGAATAATTAAAAAAATGCGAGAAAGTAAATTATTTTTAAATTTTTAAAAATTTAAAATATAATTAAAATTATATTTATTTCCAAATTTAAAAAAAAAATTAAATTTAATTACCTTTTGGATATATTTTCGCTGCAGTTATATAAACAGCACTGAAATATGGATTTCGAATAATTTCACTGAAATCATATTGCACAATATCCGTCTTTTTCCCCATAGTTTCTAATCCTGCGTATACTTTCCGGAATGGGTATTAAACCCCCAACCCCCACCAATGCCATCTGTTTCGTTTTTTTTTTGTTTGTTCCGTTTATACCAAAGCCGTAGTAGGTGTTTCTTTATAAATACAGAGAGCACGCGTTTCGAAAATCAAGAACATATTATTCATGGGAAACTTGGGGGAGGGGGTGGGGGTGCTGCTACAAACTCGCCTTGCTTGCAGAAAATAGCGAATCGAAATAGGATTCAATCGATCCTTTTTACGTCTTTGAATTGCGATATTTCTGTACTTTGTGTAGTTTAGGAACTTCTACTCCATGGATGGCCAACCCGCGGAACGCTTTGAACATTTTTCTGACCCATGAGATTTATCACACTTTTTCAAAATATATTTATTTTATGATGACCAAAGTAATGGAAGCCAGTGTATTAAAAAAATACATTATGTGTGCATCCATGTATTTAAAAATTGACTTTGAGACAGATATTGTCTGTTTTATTTATGAGTTTACAGTTATGAGTTCGAAAAAATAATTAGATTATAGTCTGCGAACTCACGAGGCGCGCGCATCTTGGAACATCTAATATAACAGGTTCTATGTGTCACTTTAAGTGATCTCAGTGACCATCCCTAGATACGTACAGTTGATTGTTGATAGCAGAGAAAATAAGAGTTAGTTGAGGTTGTCAGCGCTTTTGGTTCAACTTACACCTGCGAATCGTTTTTCAAAAATGAAATTGACCCAACACCCCACACGCTCAAACATAACGGACGCTAACCTGCAACACCCACCACGATGTGGAAATACCCAAATTGAGATCAATTTGCAAAAGCTAAGTGAAAGAGTGGAGAAACAAATATCGCTCTAGTAAAATAAATTTTTATTAATGATTTCATTGTTTTTGTTCTGTTCATATTTATATATTTTTTATACTTCATTTTTGGTGTTCTATATTTCTTTACAATGTGCGTTTAGTATCATTATTATTATAGTATCCATGTGTACATGCAAGAATAATAGTAAACACAAAAATAATAACTCACTATGTTTCAATTTTTGACTCCAAAAAATATCTACAGTGGGTCTAAATCTAATATGGGGATATATAATTTTATATGCGGCCCGCGGAGTTAGGATGCATTTTCAAAGTGGCCCTCAAGATCATTTCGGTTAGCCACTCCTGCTTTATAAATACAGAGAATACGCGCTTTGAAAATCAAGAACACATTATTCATGGGATTCTGGGGAGGGGGTCCTGCAAACTCGCCTTGCTTGCAGAAAATAGCGAATCGAAATTCTACGTTGTATACTAGGATTCAATCGATCCTTTTTATGTCTTTGCAGAGCGATATTTCTGTAGTTTAAAGAGCTCCAACTCGATAAAAATTACTCGTAATTCTGGGATTGTGTAATTAACCCAGACAAAAAATAAAGAATGAAGTTTTTAAATAAAATTTTTGGATGTTAATTTTTTATACCAGGGGTGGCAAAACCAAATGATCTTGCTGGAAATGCATCCTAACTCCCCGCGGGCCGCATATAAAATTATATATTTCCATATTAGATTTTCCCCCACTATAGGCATTTTTTTTTTAGAATGAAGCATAATGAGTTATTATTATTGTGCTTACTATTATTCTTACATGTAAACAAAGATAATATAATAATAATGATACTGAATGCACACTGTAAAGAAATATATAACCCTAAAAATGAAATATAAAAAAATATATAAATATGAACGAAATAAAAAAAAATGAAATCATTTAAATTATTTGTATCGTAATTATAATTTATTGTTATTTAATATTATTTAATAATGCATTGTTATTTATTACTACTAATTATTATATATTGTAATTGTTATTATTATTTTTAATGTAATTCGCCGTGTTGGAATCTGTCTTGATTTGGCATTTTGCCAATTTTCCGTGCGATAGTGGTCGGATAGTACTCTGTCGTAATATAATGAGCATTAATCACGTAAAAGGAAGGGGGGAGGGGATGTTGTCAAACACTACACACTCAAATCAGAAAGAGAGCATTGTGACTGTGACTCATTTGCGTGTTCTAAAGAAGAAAACCCGGAAAATTCTAGCGATGTAGCCAGGCAGTCAATGTGACACTTTGACATTTAACGTCACAATCATGATTGAGTCTTTTAATTTTCGATATTGCAATTAGCGAGAATTGATTATTTTTATTGTATTCCAAGGTCATCTTGTGCACAAGAGGGCTAAACAGACCGACATCTACAGCTTAAAGTGGACTCCGAACCACTAACTAATTCATATATTTAATAAATAAATTATGTTTACTTTAATTAATATACGAATAAATATACAATGTTTTTTATCACCAGCTAATTCAAAATGTTCAGATGTATGAATACATCTTTAGATCCTTTTAATAATGCGATGTGATCTATAATTATTAAGATCACATCGCAGAGATCTCTATTTAAAACCGATAAGCAGAGCCAAATCATAAATGATAATGTCAGGGATGAGCATGATAAATTTATAAGCTCGAAAGTCCTTCCATTGAACTCTTAGAGGTTTGGTTTGTATCTCCGCGGTCATTTTGTGCACACTTTAGGCTAATTAGACCGGGACCTGCAGTTTAAAGAGGATTCCGAACGACTCACAAACATCTGTGCCTGGTGAGGATTCAAACCTGAAGCATCAATGGTCAGAGCGCTAGCCAATTGGCCATCAAGCCGCCAGGACACTTAGACGAGTTAAATGAGATAAAACTGGATATATATGGGGTGTTCATTAAAAAAAAATTTTTTTTTTTTAATGCAGCTGGAAAATACTTAGACAGTTGCCATAGCAAGGGCTGCACCGATGTTACACATCTAGCATACCCAGGGGTGCGTGTAGCTTGAAGATAAGCTGCGGACGAGGAGTAACAATATCTCCGCAACGCTCATGTTAGTCCGGGGACCTACAGTTTAAAGTGGATTCCGAACCACTCACAAACATCCATGCAGCCGCCAGGATTCGAACCTGGAGCCTGTGGTACCAAAGGCCAGAGCGCTAGCCAAATTGCCCATCAGGTCGCAACAAATCTCAGAGATAATTTAATCAATGTATAAATTTAGATTAATGTTAATGCTTTAAATCAGTTAGTAAATTTCTTAAACAGAGTCCCAGTGTCTGTTTAAAATCACCTTAAATGATTAAAATTTTTATGGATTCATCCACGAAAACCAGTAAACCTATTTCTAAATCATCCAATTATCTCAAGTAGAACTTATCTTCTTTACGAGAGTAACTCAATTAATTAGCATTGCGCCATTGGTTTATTATTCATAGGCGTGTGAATTAAGCATTAAACACAGAAAAGATCTAATAATATTAATTCCCTTACTAGATTATTGGTAAGCATAGCCGGTAAATTATTAAATGGGTTGTAATAAGTGAAGTACATAAAAGTGTAATATTAATCAAGTAATTAATATTACACTTGCATTAGCTAATCTTATTACTAATCTTATTGTAAATTGAAACTATGATATAAATATTTAGTTAACAATGTTTAATGAATGGGTTTAATTTTGGAATTGAAGATTATTGTTGTCTTAATATTTACTATCGCTTAAATTTTGATATTAATTTTCTGAATTGATAATGAGAATTAAGTTATTACATGTTTTCATTTTAATGTTGCAAAATTGAGTAATAAGTAAACTAGTTATTGCTAAATAAATTAGTTATAGAAAGATGTTTCAAAGGTCTTGATTTAAAACAGCGCTATTTTCCAGCAAATTCATATTTACTTATTACTTAGGAGTTTTTAAATAACATAAAATCATGGTCGGTTGATCATCACATACTACTGTGCCTAAAAAGTAAGACCAATTTTTTTTTTTTTAACTCTTTATTTATTCATTCAAATTTATTTCATCGCCTTCAAAGTAATCCCCTCCGGACTCAATGCACTTATGCCAACTTTTTTTCCAATCCTCAATGCATGCTAAAAAGTCATCGGCAGGGATGGCCTTCAAAGCGCGAGGCGATTCACGTTGAATCTCTTTAATCGACTCAAAACGGTGTCCCCGGAGTGGTCTTTTGAGTTTAGGGAACAGCCAGAAGTCGCACGGTATGAATACGGTGGTTGTGGAACGATATGGGAATCAATGTAGTAATATACGAAGATACAATATACGAAGAATCAATGTAATATGAGCTGGCGCATTCAATGTTTCCGGTACCAATCGAGATTTGATGCGTTTGAGGCCCAAAATGGAATTTTACCGATTCTTTTGAAATTCCAACATCATCAGCAAGGTCTCTAATTGTAAATCGACGGTTTCCAAGCACCAAATCTTTAATTTTTTGGACGTGAGCTTGTCGGTTGAGGTTGAGGGTCGACCTGAGGCTCTTCGTCTTCAACGTTTTCTCTGCCTTCTTTGAACTGTTTATACCACTTGTAAACATTTCTTTCCGATATAGGAATGCTCACCGACTGCCTTCTGCAACATTCTATGCGTTTCTTCAAACAAAATTGAATGCAAGTTCTTTGCTCAATTCATTCAGACATTTCAAAAATCGCCGGAATCAGTTTTAGCGTTTCACAAAGCCAAGCGTAACTCAAACACTCATGAATATTTTGACTTCAAATTTCACACAGATGTCAAGGACAGTGCGAACAACCTTTTAAAAAAAAAAAATTGAAATTCCATAAGCCCCGGGAATTTTAAATTGAGCATTGGTCTTACTTTTTGGACACAGTAGTATATCGCAGCAGCTTAAGGTTTCAATGGTCATCGTCATCTAATTGGGACCAGTTAAAAATTTAAAATAGCAAGAAGGACACACACACAAAAACCGCTTTAAATCCTTTCAAATTTTATTTAAATTATTCATTGCGAGTTATTTATAATCTAAAACCTTTCATTTTGCCCAAATATTTTTTTCTTAATTTTTAAAGCTAAAAATGTTTTATTTTCTGAAACTGAACAAAGCCTTTCATTTTCATATCTACAAATATTTTATATATATAAAATATTTTTTTTTTTCTTTTTTAATGCAGCTGGCAAACACTTTTTAATAAGGCAAGCGCTGGCGAACTCACTTTATTTTCTTGAAGATAAGCCACGGACGGAGCAACAATGTCCCCGCAACGCTCTACGATCCTGTTAGACCGGGATATCAGTTTAAAGTGGATTCCGAATTAACAAACATCCATATCGAACGAAAAATGCCATTCAAGCCCAGTATTTTATATAAAATGCCATATAATAAAAAATTCAAATGACCATCTTACAAAAAAAATGTATGCATTATATTTTAGTCGAAAACTTGGGCCAAAATTGTTGATAAAAACTGCCAAATTGTTAGCAAAACTGCTTGTGTTTTCTAAATAACATAAGTGAAATTATTAAAATTAAATTAAAAAAAAAAAAATGAATACGGAATCATAATTTATTCGGTCATTAACACGGAAAATTTTAAGTATACGTATTTTAAAATTATCACCAAGTGTATTTATTGTATTAACATTTAATTTATTATAGCTTACATTCTGTTCATAAAAGAATATTAAATTGATAATATTTATTTATTTATTTTTAATTTTCAACATAAATTTGTGAGTATTTAATTATTTTAATGAAGAAAACGTGTTCTATTAAACATTGTAGCACTGAGTTAACAAAGTTAGAATGATAGAAAACCTACCAATTTAGAGTAAGTAACAAAGCAAGTTTTTACTAACATTTAAAAACAAACTTGAAAGCATTTTAAACCAACATCTTGATAATCACGGAAGAACAAAAGTTAAAAATAGTTCTCTGTTTAACAATCTTTATTTTCAAGGACATAATTCTCATTTTACTCCTGACTCCCTCTTTGATCAAAACATTAGATAAAAATTCGTATACGGGTATCTTTTTCTTTCTTTTATTTATTTATTTTTTTATACCAGATGCTACGATGCGGGCTATTAGGCAGGTGTTATAAAAAAAATGTCCTTGAATCGTGTTATTTCAGATCCACATAATTCTTCGCACTTGTAGCGATTTCCGTAACAAATATATCAATTAGGAAGCTTTTAATTCATTAAAACAGAATTGGTAAAAGGGATTTCCAAGTAACATTTCTTAACTAAGTCTTGTTTCGTTCGTAATTTAGGGATAAAATGTAATACAATTTTCCCTCTTTCTTTTCAATCACCCCAGAGGCAATTAAGATTAAAAAAAAAAAAAAAAAATTCTCACCCTCCTACTTGTAAATAAGAAGGGCAAATTTCAAAGCAATTACTAAAGTCAACTGGTTTCTGCTTTAAAATAAAATAAAAAATTAAATTCTTTTTTTTTCCCCCCCCCTTTTAAATTCAATTAGCGATTCTCGATAAAATTGGCGACTGAATTTTCCCTAAAGATGCAAATACCGTATAAGGTAATTAAATTAGAGTAACGCAAAGAAAATTTAACTATTCCTTCGTCGTTTAAGGAGCATCATATGCCAAGGAATTTAAAAGTAAGATTAAATTCTCTAAAAGTGGAATTTCTAAAGTATTCGTACCTTTTTTTATTTTATTTTATTTTTATTTTTCACGCGATAGTTGCTCTTTATTAGCTTTTATAAATTGATTTTATTTTATTTTTTTTTTTTTTTTTTACTTTGTTTTCAATGTCTTGTTTAGTAAAGCTTTTAATGATTAAGGCATTTTAAAAAAATAAAATATCACGAAATTACTAAAGTTTATTCTATTAGTTTGGCATTGGTTTCAAATTGACTTTGTTTTAAATTTTTGCAGTTACTATTTTAAACGTTTAACCTTTACGAGAAAAAAAAGTTTTAAATAGAATCACAAAGTATTCTACATTTTTAGTACTTTCTAAATGCATTAGTTATTGTATATTAAATAATAAATATAACAATTGAATTACACAGCATTATAGAGTTTTTATAGAGAAAGTTATTATTAACATAATTAATTATTTTAATAGCTGTCTTAATTATTTCAATTTATATTAAAATTTATTTTAACTTTAGAATAGTTTTTCTTTCACATGTGACTTTTGATAAAACTGTTCTCGCTACATCACATTTTATGTCTACATGTTCTTCTTTGGCGCATAGCCCCATGGTCGGCCAAGGCCATCTGCCTACTGGCAGATTTCGAGAGAGGAGATGTTTTTCTTTTTACGTGCTAGGATTGTCAATTCTACTCTCAACGCTATACACGCATATTAGACTGGGCCTGATGTCCGAATGGTTAGTGCTCTGGCCCTCGGTACTACAGGTTTTGGGTTCGAATCCCGGCAATGCCATGGATGTTTCTAGTGGTTCGGAATCCACTTTAAGCCGTATGTCCCGGTCTATGACCGTAGGACGTCACAGAGCCCAATCAGACATCTCACCTATATCATTCCCAAACTGCAAGGAGGCAACTCAGCTCTAGTCACTGTGATGTGGTGTAGTGTAGTAATAATAGTCATATAAGACCGGAACCTACTATTTAAAATAGATTCCGAGCCACTACAAACACCACCGAGACTCGAGCCCGAAACCTGTGGCATCGAGTGCCAGAGCGCTGGTCACACGGCCGTTACGTGTATGCATGTAGCTAAGTTATTTTGAACTATGTGGAACTCTATCTCACTTGTAGACCAAGTGCGAGCTAATATACAAGCATATGAGGGTTTGATTCCCGCTGGTGGCTTATGCTATATTTATTGTTTCCCAAACGAAACGAACTTTTTGATCATTGCAATTTTCAAATTGTTTGGTCGGAATTTTCCGTTTTTTTTTTTTTTTTTTTTTTTTGTCCTAAAGCGATGAACGCTGCACTGATATTTTGCCACCACAATTTTCAGCGTAGACCTCACAAGAGGGGTCTTCTCCTCTAGCCTAGAATATGACTTTCCTGCCCACGAATTTGTCATGTGTATCGTCATTAACTTGAAAGATTTCGGTTCGGCTTCGTTTGTTGGGTTTAGTATCCAAACCTCGTTCGGAAATCCAACGTCATGTCAACAGGTCCATCCGGACAATAAAAATGAAATGTATTATTTAATATTTATTTTTAAGTATATAAATAAATAAATTTTAGCTGTTAAAATAAATTACTTTAGCGTAAATCAAAATATTTAAATAATTGATTCAGCATTTAAAAAAAATAAATAAATAAACTATGAAAAAACTTTTAAGTCAACATTTTTTAAAAAAAAAAAATTAAAAAAAAAAAAAAAAAAAATAGCAACAATTCTACAATCAACAAAACAATGTTGGTGAATTAGAAAAATAGATAAATTAAAAAGGCAGGTCAATGAAACAATTCTTTGCGAAAAAATCAACTATGAAAAAAAAACTGAAACTATGAAAAAAATGAATTTAGCTATGAGAAACTACTGAAATTAGGAAAAATACAGAATTTAACTACTGAAACTATGAAAAAAAAACTGAATTAAACTATGAAAAAACTTAAGTCAACTTTTTTTTTATAAAAAAAATAAATAACAGGTAATTAGCATTTGTGTAACAATTCTTTAATCAACAAAACACAAAATAAATAAGTAAATAAACACAGAGGTAAAAAGGCGAGTTAATAAAACCGCAACCGCATCAAAGCAGTGGTACTTAATTTTTTTCAACTACACGTGTTGTGAAAAATACTAAGCGGCAAATACAATCTGGCACGTTGCCGAACATACACCAACACACAGAAACGACATCTCTAAAGCGTCACAACAACATCAAAAAAAAATTCTCCCTCAAAAAAAATAAATAAATAAAAAAAAAGATTAACACACATGCGATCTCAAAACGTTGCCGTGTCGTTTTGGATACAGCCGATTTCACCTTTTTCAGTCCTTAACAAAAAAAAAAAAAAAAGAAAAAAAAAAGTGTTTTAATTACACTGCTTTGAGTACTTGTAATGTTTTCGGATAAATTCTGGCACATTGTTACTGCCTTTCAAATGGTTTCTTTTTGATGGCCAAATAGGACATTATTTTTTTCTTTCAAGGGTGGTTTTGGGAATTATAATAATTCATCACATCAAGTAAAATGGCGATGTAGCAATTCATTCAAACAGCTCTGGGAGATGATTTTTTTTTTTTACCATTGTTATCCCGTGGGATATGTGTGAAACGTGGAAAATTGGTTGGTTGCTATGGTTACCATGTCATCGAGATTTGCCATGATTGTTGGCATTGGATAGCTGCTGAATATTAATAGGGACTTTGTTACTTGATGCCTTGTAAAAAAAGGAAGCCTGTTTGCTTTAGATTAAATGGTACGGGGAAAATGGGCCTTAGATTTTTGCAAATTTTCAACAGAAAATTCTTTTTTTTAAAAAACATCTCAAGGGCTTTGTATTTCATGGTACTATCTATTATTTTGCATTATCACTTGGAGTGTTTTTAAAATACATCAAAATATTGAAATAAATTTATTCCTTTATATAGATCAGTTCTTAGATTTATTTGTTCCACTCCTTTTGTATGACGAAAGCTACCGACACCTTTCTCAAAATAATTTTTTTTATAATAAAATAGTATCATTTATAATGCAATCGATTAGCTGAAATTCGCGTTAAACCATCATCTCTCGAAGTACCATCATCTGATATATACAACTGAACACGCGATATACAGGGTGATTATAATTTAAAGTCCCATTTTCAAAATGCTGTAAAAAAAAAAAAAAAAAAAAAGAAACACGCGTCACAATGAGTTCAAATTTGAATCAAAGATACTTGAAGAAATGATATGGGCAAAAAAAAAAAAAAAATCCTAAAGAAGTTCCACCGATTTTTCCCATCGAATTTGGTATGACCTTGCCGTGGTGGATGGGCTTTCCACTAACAGTGTCGCAGCTGTTGAATGACTCGGAAGTCATTTTTTTCGTCCAAAAACCCAAACAATCAGGCACATTGAACACTACCTACAATTAGTTCAATGTGCAACTCATGCCAAATACTTTGTAATTTCGATTCAAAATATCACTGGCCGCCGAATTCACTTTCTTTATGCCGCTTACAGCGCCATCTCTTAATACACTTAGGAACTTTTTTTTGATGCCATACCGTTTCCCACCTTCTTCAAGTATCTTCAGTTCAAATTTGAACTCATTGTGACTAGTGATTCTTTTTTTACAGCAGTTTGAAAGTGAAACTTTAATTATAATCACCCTCATCAATGTTTCTCATTCAAACTCAAGGACTTTACAAGAAGAGTATGAACTTTTGATTAAGAATCTTTATTTACACAAATAAAAACTAGTTAAGACGAAAACACTTCCATTGTTTTGGTGTGAAGAATGCAACACCAAGAGCGAAAATACGCTGATCGTAGGAAATTTTAGTCTTATATATTATAACACGCGTGGCTTTAGTAGTGGCATACCATTCTCAAGTCTGTTTTTACCTTGTCAACTTCCTGATTGTACTAGTCATAATAAAATTGGCGAATTATTTTGCTTATCCATAACAATGGCCGATGAGAAATATGCTACTCTTTGTCTTTCATTTCAATGATGTAAACAAAAAATAATAATAATAAATTAAAGAAATGGCAATTTTTAAGGCAAAATGCATATAAAAGCTTTTAATTACGATCTTGAACTTTTTTATTAATTCCTGTTCAAGAATGAGATTGATTTTTTTTATTTGCAATATCAGATATATATGCAATCGAATTGACCATTCATCAAACGATTCCCTCTCCAAGTCTTCACTTTTTACCAGTTTTGTACACAAAAATTTAATCATGTTCATTAAATCTCTTCAGTATTCACAAGAAGCATATCAAATATTTTCTAGAATTGAAGATCTATCTTAATCTGTTGCAAAGTCTATTTTATAACTTTGTGGAATCTTCAACAACTCCATTGTGCCAATTACATCTTTCAGTATTCACAAACAATATAAACGCGTTTCCTGTTGAATATTTGTTAAAATTGAAGACCTACATGAATGGGTAACAAAGACTATTTTCCAAAGTTTTAATTTTTCAACACCTCCACCTTGCCAATTAAATCTTTCAGTATTCACACAAATGCGTTCCCTGTCGAATATTTTCCAGAATTGAAGACCTACATGAATCGATGACAAACTCTTTTTTATAATCTTGTAGAATTCTCAACACCTCCATCTTGCTAATCAACCCTTTCATTATTCACAAACAACACAAACGCGTTTATATGGTTTGAAAATACCAAAAAATTTAACTGACAGAAGGGAGTTGTAGGTTATTACAGGTTAGACTTTAGTTATAGGTTATAGGATAAATAGTAAGACATTGCTACCGATTCATGTAAGTCTTCAATTCTAGCAAATATTCTACAAGGGAAAGCATTTGTGTGAATACTGAAAGATTTAATTGGCAAGGTGGAGGTGTTGAAAACTTTGGAAAATAGTCTTTGTTACCCATTCATGTAGGTCTTCAATTTTAACAAATATTCAACAGGAAACGCGTTTATATTGTTTGTGAATACTGAAAGATGTAATTGGGTAACAAAGACTATTTTCCAAAGTTTTAATTTTTCAACACCTCCACCTTGCCAATTAAATCTTTCAGTATTCACACAAATGCTTTCCCTTGTAGAATATTTGCTAGAATTGAAGACTTACATGAATCGGTAGCAATGTCTTACTATTTATCCTATAACCTATAACTAAAGTCTAACCTGTAATAACCTACAACTCCCTTCTGTCAGTTAAATTTTTTGGTATTTTCAAACCATATAAACGCGTTTCCTGTTGAATATTTTTTTAAATTGAAGATCTACACGAATGGGTAGGAAAGAGTATTTTACAACCTTGTGGAATCCTCAACATCTCCACGCTCTGCCAATGAAATCTTTCAGTATTCACCAACAACACAAACGCGTTTCCTGTCGAATATTTGCCAGAATTGAAGACCTACACGAATAAGTAGCAAAGATTATTTTACAAACCTTATGTAATCCTCAACATCTCCACACTCTGCTAATTAAATCTTTCACGAGATGCGCTTTTTCAGTCTAATATTTACTAGAATTGAGGAATTACACAAATCGATAGCAAAGACTGTTTTACAACTTTGTAGATTCTTCAACACCTCCACCTTGGCAATTAAATCTTTCAGTATTCAGAGGAAATTCGTCTTCAGTCGAATATTTTCTAGAATTGAAGACCTACACGAATTGGTAGCAAAGATTATTTTACAACCTCATGGAATCCTCAACATCTCCACGCTCTGGCAATTAAATCTTTCAGTAATCATAAGAAGCGCTTTTTCAGTCGAATATTTGCTAGAATTGAAGATCTATCTTAGTCGGTAGCAAAGTCTATTTTATGACCTTACGGAATCCTCAACATCTCCATCCTACCAATTAAATCTTTCAGTATTCACGCAAATGCTTTTCCTGTCGAATATTTCCTAGAATTGAAGATATATTTGAATCGGTAGCAAAGCATATTTTATAACTTGGTGGAATCTTCAATATCTCCATCCTACCAATTAAATCTTTCAATATTCACACAAATGCGTTTCCTGTCGAACATATGCTAGAATTGAAGACCTACACGAATAGGAAGCAAAGACTATTTTACAACCTTATGGAAAATCCTCAACATCTCCACACTCTGCCAATTAAATCTTTCAGTATTCACAAGAAACGCGTTTTCTGCCGAATATTTTCCGCCGTTGGTGGAGAGGGTGCAGACAGAATCTTCTTCCGTTTTGTGGGCGAAGGTTAAAAACCCCTTCTCTTGCAGAAAAGAGGATGTCGTAAAGTGAAAAAAAGAAACGTGAGGCACAGTGACGGGTTGGCTTCCGCTGCTTTCGTCGGTCTTCCCTATCAAGCAATCGCACCCTCTCTTTCCTCCAGCGTCACATTTTTTTTTTTTTTTTTGAAACATTTGAAACACACACATTGCGAAGGGAAAAAGGGATTGATTAATTACATCCGAATCTGCCGAGCGGTGAGCGATGGGTTTGGATTTGATGTAGAAGTTAATTGGCCAACAACTCCCGTTTTCAAGGTCCGACGAGAGATAAATTGCTCCAGTAAAAGTTTTGAAAACAGATCTTTTCGCTTGAAAATTGTGTCGGACTTGTGTTTGTTTGTTGAATTTCCCTTGCAGCTGGAATGAAACCATATAATGTTATGGACAGGGGTGGCCAACCCGCGGCCCGCTTTTCAATTAACTATTAAAAACTATTAACTAGTAACTATTCCACATTAACTATTACGTTTACATTTCAAAATGGATTTGACCGCATTTCTACTTTCAGATGATCAGCACTTGTAACAAATAACGATTTGTTCGTAAATCGGAAGTAACCTTCAAAAAGGAAGCTTTTCATTAAATAGTTAGTAGATCAGTAGAGAAGAATTACGAAACTCAAAATCCAAAATGGTGACACATTTTTTATTGAAATTCTCATGAATTTAATTTTTATTGAATTCCCATGTTACTAATTATTTAAGCATGACACTTTTAATACTAATCATTGTTGGTCCACCTTGAATATTTTCCGGCTCGTGAAATTTATCACACTTTTACAAAATGAAATAAATTTATTTTATAATGGCCAAAGTAGCAAAAAACAATGTATTAAAAAAATATATTATGAGATCCTTTAGGTTGGCCACCCCTGATTAAGAATGAATCTGTCGATGGAGAGACATTGGAATGAATAAAATTAAATAGAGAAAAAAAAAAGGGGAGGGGGACTATTGTTAATATGCCGATCAACCACAATCTGAATGGAAAATGACCCGTATCTTCTAGTTTTATGCAAGGCTTGTTGAAAGATAATTAAGATGAATCAGTTGATAACAGATAAACCTTGGAATAAATGATTAAATTAAATAAAATTAAACTTGTTTTTGTCTGCAGTTTCCGGAAAGCAAAAATCTAGCTTTTATTTTATGAAAAGCTAACCATTCGACAATCTTAATCAAAAGTAGTCCATATTTTCTAATCGTATTAGAAGTTAAATGAAAAAAAATTATATAAAGATAAAAAAAAATAAAAATAAAAAAAAAAAAAACGTAAGAATTCTTGGAAATTGCTAGAAAAAGTAATTCCATGGTAGCCAACCCATATTTCTTATAATGAAAATTCAAATAAATTTTGTTTCACTTCCTGTCATTTTCGTTCTTCAACCACAAGTTGACCTTCTGAATTAGCCCGAGTTCCCCCGCAATTTTTTTTCTCTCGTAATTTGATTGAAAAAGATTCTGAAATTGCAAGAAGTAATAGGATAATTATTTAGTAAAACATAGCAATCTTTCTGGAGATTCTTTTTCGAAAGATATATGATGTGTTCATGCTTACTTTTGTAGAAAATACTCGTCATTTTCTCGATTTGATATTCTTGAACTAATTCAATCGATTAGGAATCTTCATTACTTAATTTATAAAATTAAATGTCTTTACTTTATAATATTGATCCGAAATAAAATTCAAAGCTCAAAGCAAAAATCAATCTTAAGCATTACCAGATCAATAAAGATTTATTGCTTAATGGACAACTGTAAATTTATTCTTGATTCGTCTCTTTTTCTTGAATTTATTTTTGTGAATTTATGGGATATCAAAATCTTTATTCTTCAGTTTTGTATTAACGAAGAACCAATTGTTAAAATTCAAAATAAAGGTGTAACAGAAGAATCAAGATTACAATTCATGTTATCTTTCGAAATCACTATTTCCGGATGTGAAGTCTTAAACATCACTGTAATAAATGAAGGAATCGCATGTAATATATAAGAAACCACAAACCCTAATTGGTTTCATTATCTGTGACTGACATCACTTTTTAGTGGCCAACACAAAAACTTCACAGAAGTGCGAAAATGCCGATGAACAAAAATATATAATATTACATTCATTTAAGTATAGATTAATTAAATTCGAAAAGCTGTACCAAAGCATAGATAATTGTAATTATACCAAATTGGTGTTACAAACGGACTTCCAAATTCGTTACTTCACTTAATTTCTTGTTATCTTACAAAATCCCGATTTCGGGATATGAAGTCTTAAACATCTTAGTAGTAAATGATGGAATCGCAGGTAAAAAAATATAAGAAACCGCAAATCCTAATTGATTTCATAATCTGTGACTGAAATCACTTATTAGTGGCCAACAAACCTCCCAAAAGTCCAAAAATGCTTGTTAATAAAAATATATAATATTATTTCATTTTATAAGATTAATAAATTTCGAAAAGCTGTGCCAAATCCCAGACTGGTGCAATTATACCGTTTCAACTAGTACAAATGGACTTCCAAATTCTTTATCCCTCATGTTATCTTCCGAAATCACGTTTTCCGGATGTGAAGGTTTAAACATGTTAGTAGTAAATGATGGAATCGCAGGTAATAAAAAATATAAGAAACCGCAACCCTAATTGGTTTCATTATCTGTGACTGAGATCATTTATTAGTGGCCAACACAAAAACCATCCAAAAATGCTGTTCAACAAAAATTTACAATATCATATTCATATAAGCATAAATTAATAAAATTCGAAAAGCTGTACCAAATCCCAGATTGGTGTAATTATACCGTTTCAACTGGTACAAATGGACTTCCAAATTCGTTACTTTTCTTGATTTCATGTTATCTTCCGAAATCACATCTTAAACATCTTAGTAGTAAATCACGGAACTGCAGGTAATATATATATATAAGAAACCGCAAACCCTAATTGGTTTCATTATCTGTGACTGAGATCACTTATCAGTGGGCAAAATAAAAAGCTGCCAGAAGCCCACAAATATTTGTCAACAAAGGGCGTATGGTACCAATCTGTTTCTGTTGACAGCTTTCTCGCAGCGAGTCACTTCAAAAATGCGACAACTCTTGATAACTGATAAAGCGCTCTCGCATTCTTCGTAGAGGAGGGTTGCGTGCCTCCACAAATCGTCTGCAACCAGCATGTGCTGCACCCCCCAATGAAAAACCTTTTTTCCTGAGCACCCATCGAGTTTGCTAACCGGCTGGTTGAAAGAGTGCCAGTTCTGTCGGCGGCGTCCTCAGACACACAGACATCGAGACGGTTGAACTTTTTAATCTAAAAATAGATCAGCGATGAGCATCTAAAAATATATGATTAGTTATGTAAAAGATAAGAGGGCGGTGAATATTATTTTGGAGGGGGCCTCTACCTTTTTTTTTTTTCGTTTTCTTTTTTTCCTGTGACGATTTTTGCGATGCTGTTTCCTATGTATGTGATAACTAAAGTTATTGGACCATTTTTGAGATATCTTCATGTTTGTGTTTGCTGAAGGTGAAGTTGAGAGTGTTGAGACTTTCATGATTTGCACACTTTCGTAACTTGTGAAACCCAGCAAATGGGGCTGTCTTGAGTCGACTTGATGTTTATAGCTGATTGATAAACAAGGACGAGTAGATTCGTGTTCCATGCAGTTTTTCTTATATAGTTAAGAGTAAACAATGTATGTTTTCGATATTTTTTCTATATATTAATTATCTAAAGGGTAAGAAAGAGGTGAATTTTATTTTGGAGGGGGTCTATCTTTTTTTTTTTTTTTTTCATTTTCTTCTGACGATTTTTGCGATGCTGTTCCTTATGCAGGGGTAGGGGATAACTAAAGTTATTGGACCATTTTTTGCGATATCGTTCTGTTTGTGTTTTGCTGAAGGTGAGGTTGTGTTGAGACTTCCATGATTTGCACACTTTCGTAACTTGTGAAACTCAGCAAATGGGGCTGTCTTTTCGATCTTTCTTCTACGTATATCGTCTATTAGTTATCTAAAAGATGGGAAGACGATGAATATTATTTTGGAAGGGGTCTACTTTTTTTTTTTTTTTTTCCCTCTGACGATTTTTGCGATGCTGTTTCCTATGTAGGTGATAACTGAAGTTATTGGACCATTTTTTGAGATATCTTTCTGTTTGTGTTTGCTGAAGGTGAAGTCGAGAGTGTTGAGACTTTCATGATTTGCACACTTTCGTAACTTGTGAAACCCAGCAAATGTTGCTGTCTTGACTTGAGTTGATGTTTGAAACTGACTAAAACAAGGTTCGTGGTGACACGATCGTAGGTTCGTGTTCCATGCAGGTTTTTTTTTAGTTTAAGAGTAAACTATGAATGTTTTCAATCTTTCTTATGCATATATCTTCTATTAGTCATCTAAAAGATAAGAGGGCGGTGAATATTATTTTGGAGGAGGTTTACCTTTTTTTTTTAATTCTTTTTTTCCTCTGACGATTTTTTTTTTTTGTGATGCTGTTCCTTATGCAGGGATAGGGGATAACTAAAGTTATTGGACATTTTTTTGACATATCGTTCTGTTTGTGTTTACTGAAGGTAAAGTTGTGTTAAGACTTCCGTGATTTGCACACTTACCGTAACTTGTGAAACCCAGCAAATGGGGCTGTCTTGAGTTAAGTTGAAGTTTGAAGCTGATTGATAAACAAGGTCTCATAGGTTCATGTTCCATGCACCTTTCTTTTATAGTTAAGAATAAACTATGACTGTTTTCGATCTTTCTTCTACGTATATCATCTATTAGTTATCTAAAAGATGAGAAGACGATGAATATTATTTTGGAGAGGGGGTCTCTACCTTTTTTTTCTTTTTCTTTTTTTTTCTGTGTCGATTTTTGCGATGCTGTTTCCTATGTAGAGGTGATAACTAAAGTTATTGGACCATTTTTTAAGATATCTTTCTGTTTGTGTTTGCTGAAGGTAAAGTCGAGAGTATTGAGACATGATTTGCACACTTTCGTAACTTGTGAAACTCAGCAAATGGTGCTGTCTTGAGTAGAGTTGATATTTGATAAACAAGCTCTCATAGGTTCGTGTTCCATGCAATTTTTTTTTCTTTTATACTTAAGAGTAAACTTTATACTTAGAGTATAAAGTTCTCTAAGTATTATACTTAGAGTAGTATTATCTTTCTTTTATACTTAGAGTAGTATGAATGTTTGCAAACTTTCTTCTATATATATCTTCTAATAGTTATCTAAAAGATAAGAAGACGATGAGTATTATTTTGGAGGAGGTCTACCTTTTTTTTTTCTTCTTTTTTATTTCCCTCTGACGATTTTTGCGATGCTGTTTCGTATGTAGGGATAGAGGTGATAACTAAAGTTATTGGACCATGTTTGAGTTATCTTTGTGTTTGCTGAAGGTGAAGTTGAGACTTTCATGATTTGCACACTTTCGTAACTTGTGAAGCCCAGCAAGTGGGGCTGTCTTGAGTTGATGTTTGAAGCTGATTGATAAACAAGAACGCGTAGATTCGTGTCTCATGCAGTTTTCTTTTATAGTTAAGAGTAAACTATGAATGCTTTTGATCTTTCTCCTGTGTATAACAGAAAGTATGCAAAGCTTTTCTAAAATTGAAATCGGGGAGGTTATTTTTCTGAAAAAAAACTTGTTTAAAAATTACACTTTTCAAAATTTAGAATGTTCAGACTATAACTATATATTTATTTAACAATTATATGTTTATTTAGCCAGTTTCGGAAGAATTTTTTTACATCTTTTAATATCAGTTTAAATCACATTAAATCATTAATTTCTCTACATTATTATTATTTTTTTTTAGTTAAAAAATTTTTAAAAGGATAAACGATCAAAAGAGTGTAATCTTTTGAAATATGTAAAATATAATTATTTCACGAAAACTTTCATGAATACTTAAATCATCTAGAAAAAAAGATTATTCAATATTCAAAAAAGGGTAATTCAAAGGGTTATTTATTATTTAAAAAATTATTAGAATTTGCATAATTATAAATTTTTGTTTAAGTAGTTTTGAATGATAATTATGATTCAGGTAAATAATTTGACCAACGAAGAAATTGACCATGGAAAGTTGAGTATAAGTGCAGGATGTATTTGTTGCAAGTTATTTAATTGATGTAGTAATAGATTAGATTAAATTTTGATATTCTTTTCGCTTTCATTTTTTATGAAGTTCTAAAATAAAGAATTATTTTAATTTCGTGTAGTATTCAATATTTTATATTTTTAATACTGTGTTTTTTTATTATTATTATCAATTTTATGAATGGTTGTTTTAATTTATTTATTTAGTATTTAGTTGTCTTTACTTTTATATGCTCAAAGAAATAAAGAAAACGAAATATTATTTCAAATTCACATACTCGTATTTTAATTTTTTTTTGGTTTTTAATAATATTGCGAATGCACACGCAAATAATTTTGAAAATATGTTTTAAGTAACACATTTTGTAAAACTTTTTGCGTCGTTTAAATGTTTCCGGTTGGGTCCTGAATGGCCGAGTGGTTAGCGCTCTGGCGCTCGGTACCACAGGTTTCGGGTTCGAGTCCCGGCGGTGCCATGGATGTTCGTAGTGGTTCGGAATCCACTTTAAACTGTAGGTCCCGGTCTAATAAGAGCGTTGCGGGGGCATTGTTACTCCGCGTCGGTGGCTTATCTTCAAGTTACACGCACCCTCTGAGTAATGCAAAGTGAGTACGTCTGTGCAGCGCTTGCCTTAAGGCATCCAAGACCAAGCTGTCTAAGTGTTTGCCAGCTGCATTAGAAAGAAAAAAAATAATAATAGTGTTTTCGGTTTAATTTAACTTTTTAAAAGGATATACGAACGGAAGAGCACAACCATTCATAACATCTAGAATGTTATTCATTCATAAAAACGTTTATGTAGACTTAACTCATCTAGAGAAAGGGTTATTCATTATCACCGGAAATCTATGATCCATCCTTAGATAAAAATTTGTTGATGCCATTGACTTGAAATGCGCTCGAAAGAAGAGCAGATCTTGTATTCTGATAAAGTTACAGTTTATAAAAGTTTCCATTTGATTTATGTTTACAGTTATTGTTTAACGATGGACTCCTTAATTTTTTTTTTAATTTTCGAGTCATTATTTTTTAATTAAAAAGAAAAAAAATCAATTAATTACCAATACACTTATGCGTGTAAGATCCTCTTAAATAATTATGTAGTTTTGAAACTAATGTAACTCATCATCCTCATCGGCGCAACAGCTCCATGGTGGGCTAGGGCCGTCTGCTCGCTGGCAGATTTCTAGACAGTAGATGTTTTCGTTTTACTGGGTAGGCTTGTCAGCCCTACGCCCAACGCGTCAAATGAGTCTGGGTCAAATGAGACTGGGACCTAAGGTTTAAAGGGGATTCCGAAACCACTACAAACATCCATGGCACCGCCGGTACTCAAACTCGAAAGTTGTCGTACCGAACGCCGAAGCGCTAATCACTCGGCCATTAGGTCCCTTAATGTAACTAATAGATAAATTCAATTTATCTATGTCTACTATTGGTAGATTGTAAAATAATGTCTTGAATAAGAATTTAAAGAAATTTACCTACACTCAAGAGCCAAAACATTATGACCACCCCTACATTTTGCAATGAACTCGCCTGAATGACGTGGAAGGCACGTGATCAGGTGGAAGTGGTATTTAACTGGTATTAAGTGGTGGTATTAATCCATGCCAAGGCGGGTTGAAGCTGTGTTGCGCGCCAAAGGTGGGCCAACTCGTTATTGACAAGTGGTCATAATGTTTTGTCTCTTGAGTGTATTTTTGCGTTTCACATGGGAGAAACGCAAAAACAGCGTTTCAAACAGCGTTGTCTAATATACCAGCGCTACTAACAGATTCAATATAGTGCCCTTTTTTAAAAACGCTAGTTTCCCACGTTATCAAAAGGTCATGAATAAGTCTTCTTTGATATTAATTTCTAAAATAAATAACAAGCCCATAGAATATTTAATTATTTTAGAGCAATCTGGATCAAATTTACATAACTACAAAATTATGAAAGCCATATTATTTCATTAAATAATTTGATCCCAGTCTATATCAGATACTGCAGAAATTGAACCCTTCATGGCCAATTTTGAAATATTAGATAAAAGTGATTAAACAAAACTGATGGAAATTTACATAATCAGTGATGAACCATAGTTATTCTCATTGGCTTCTCAAGTTAAAAGTTCACAGTGAAAATCGATATCGGAACGGATGATCAAACGATTTTTATTTTCAAGGCCACTTATCGTTTGAACGAGTGACAGCAAACCCTTTCATTTCCCTCCCCCACCTGTCGAAAAGTGTTCGGAATATTAAATAATATTCGATACTTAAAGAATCACCCGCGCGCATTCGCTTCTCAATATTCTACTAATCGAACTCGAACTGCTACTGACAGCACGCCTCTGTTGCCAGATTCCGAAGTTTCGCTTTTTTGGCAAAGGCTCATTTACACCTCGCTGAATTTTTACGCCGCCAAAAGCTTTTCAAGGTGCCTATTGCGCCATAAAAAAAAAAAATAAATAAATAAAAAAAAAGGTCACTGGTCCTTCGTTTTATTCGGCAGTGTCGTCTGTTTTTTTTTTTTTTTTTGTTTATCTTTCGTTCTTTTCACTTCACTTTTCTTTGTTACTGTGATGTGTTCTTCTTTTCCTTAAACAAAACCGATAGAAATTTACATAATCAGTGATGAACTATAGTTATTCTCATTGGCTTCTCAAGTTTAAAGTTCATAGTGAAAATATCTGAACATAAAATCAAACGATTTTTATTTAACAGATAAACAAACGATTTTATTTTAACTTATCGTTTGAACGAATGACAGCAAACCTTTTCATTCATCTCCCCCACCTGTCGAAAAGTGTTTGGAATATTAAATAATATTCGATACTCAAAGAATCACCCGCGCGCATTCGCTTCTCAATATTCTACTAATCGAACGCGAACTGCTACTGACAGCACGCCTCTGTTGCCAGATTCCAAAGTTTCGCTTTTTTTTGGCAAAGGCTCATTTACACCTCGCTGAATTTTTACGCCGGCAAAAGCTTTTCAAGGTGCCTATTGCGCCATAAAAAAAAACAATAATAAATAAAATAAATAAAAAAAAGGGTCACTGGTCCTTCGTTTTATTCGGCAGTGTCGTCTGCTCTTTTGTTTTTGTTTGGTTTTCGTTCTTTTCACTTCACTTTTCTTTGTCGCTGTGTTGTGTTCTTTTTTTTTCCCTTCCTTTTTGATTTTTCAGTTGGCTCGGAGAGAGAAGGTTTTAAAAATAGCTTTTCTTTTCGCTTTCGTTTGAAGCTGTGATTTGTTTCTTGCAAAGAGCCAAGGGCGCGCTTTCCTCTTTGTTTTGACAGTTTTTAAGCCTAGAAATTTTCAATTCCGCCTATCGTTTCCTGGAAGGCTTTGGAGAATCACCATCTTTTTGGTTGAGAACAGCACGTTTAGTGGCAACAGCTCAACGCTCTACTCAAAATACTAGTACTGAATAGTTTGTCTAACCATACGTGCCGTTTCGAAACGAAACAGGACCACTTTTTTTCATATTTTGTAGCCATTCCATTTTTTTCAAATAAAAATTTCCATTTTGTTTCGATTTTATACTAAAACAAAAAACGTTTTTGAATAGAACGAAATACAAAAAATCTGAACGAACAACAATACATTTATAGGAAAAGAATTCTTTATATTTGACAAGTGAAACCCTATTAGTCTAGAATAATAGGGATTTTGGATTTGATGTAAAGATAAAAGTTCAGATATTTTATTTTCATCATTTATTATTCAGATATTTATACATGAAACGCTCAGTTGTGTAAGACTTTTGTAAAAAAAATAAAGTTATTCTTTATCTTCCGGGCGTTACAGGACAATGTTGAGAGAACGTTTTTTATGAACATTGTACTGTCAAAAGAGAATATTTAATTAATGTTGAGAAAATTAACGATGTACCAGTTGTAAGACAAAGAAACATGAAGTGCGATAGATTTTGAAAAATGGTTTTCTGGTTTCGAACGATTTCTTTGCCTTCAGAAATCATCATAACAATGGAATTTTCATAAATCATTTTCAAATGCAGTTCAATAACTTCAAGCTCAATAAGTTCAGTTCAATAAGACTTTTGTAAAAAAAAATAGTTATACTTTATTTTCCGGGCATCGCAGGATAATGTTTAAAAATAATTTTTATGAACACTGTACTGTCAAAAGAGAATATTTAGTTAACTGTTGAGAAAATTAAGGATGTATCAGTTGTAAAACAAAGAAACATGAAGTATGATAAATTTTCAAAAATGGTTTCTGGTTTTGAAAGACTTATTTGCTTTCAGAAATTATCATATCAAAGGAATTTTTACAAATCGTTTTGAAATTCAGTTCAATAACTTGTGCAGACCTTTTACGTCTACCACAAATTTTCTTCAAATTATGCTAATGAAGAATAATAGTAATAATTATACTATAAAAATTTATTATCTTTTTCGCGAATACAGAATACTATAGAACTATATGAAAAAACAAAATTATATCTCAAAAAATTATTTATTTGTTAAGGACTAACAATCTACAATTGTTGTTGCTCTAATGCAGCTAGCAATACAGAGACAGTTAATCTTTATGCCATAAACAAGGGCTGCACCGCTGTTTCTCATTTAGCACCACGCAGTGGGCACGTGTAGCTTGAAGATATGCTACGGACGAGAGTAACACTAACTCCCTACAATTGTAGATCATGTTATTTGCGAATTGTTACGAAAAACATTTTTTGAATTTTTTTTATGAGGAATTATGGAAGCATCATCATGATTAATGATAAGAAATTCATCATAAGAAAACTTCATCATGATAAACTTAGTTTTTTATAGATAATTTTTTTTATTTTGATTTTTTTTAAAAATTGTTTCAAATTCCTTTTTATCAATGAATAATCTTAATTGCTCCATGTATTTACTACTCAAATACTTTGTTATTTAACGATGTTTAATTAAATTAATTCTAAATTATAAAAATCTTTTCTAAAGGATGAAATTTCAAACTTACTGACCTTAAACACTGAATATTTTTTTTTACAGACATAATTTTTTTAATTTTCAAAATGCTTTTAATGTATTTGATTAAAGAAAATAAAGCAAATTGAAGCTTATCTTTTTTCTCTCTCTCTCTCTTTTTAAATCCTAATGGATATTCTACATTTTCTTATTCTGCTGTGCAGACATTTTCTTATCAAAAGTCTTTTAAGAATATAAACTTGAAGATATATTTTTTTAAAAATAAAGTCAATGGATGCTTTTAGTATTTCTTCTTGTAGAAAAAAAGATTGTTGTTACTTTTTTGTTAAAAATGGTTTTTAGAATTTATTATGAGAGGAATCAAGAAATAGAAAATCCTGTGGATTTAAAAAGTGAAGAGGAAAGAGTTATTTTTCAAATCCACAGATTTTCTTTTTTCCTACATTTGTTTCAGCAAGTATTTTGCTTAAAGTAACCGCTATTGCTGAGTAATTTGAATTTGCTCAAAGAAATTTCATAACCGACTTTGAAAAGGAAGCCGCTTAAATATAATTTAAACGTTACTTAAAAAATCCTAAGCCTGTATATTTTGCGGCCTGATGGCCAATTGGCTAGCGCTCTGGCCCTGGGTACTACGTGCTTCAGGTTGAATCCTGGCGATGGCATGAATGTTTGTTACAGGTACGAAATACACTTTAAACTGTAGGTCCCGGTCTAATTAGCACAAAATGACCGTAGAGCGACAAACCAAACGTATATATTTTTGTGTTTATCTGTATTAGTTATTCGTTTATTAATGTTATATTAACAAACTTTGTAAACAGTTATGAAGCCAAATCATATTAGTATTCGTTCAAGTTCTAATACATGAATAATTAAATTATATATTTTTAAAATTTAGTACGATCGTGTTAAAATTGGTGCAATTTTTTTCTACATAGTACATTAACAATATTTAATAAAATTAGGTGACTTTTTAGAGACTTATATACTTAGAGATTTGTGTTTACTTTGGCAATACTGTTAAATACAGTAAATAAATAATCGTTCTTCTTCATTGGTGCAACAACCCCATGGTGGGGTAAGGCCGTCTGTCCACTGGAAGATTTCAAGACAGGGAGATGTTTCCTTTTTACGGGGTAGGGTTTTCAGCCCAACGCTCAACACTCTACAGTCATATTAGACTAGGACCTACTGTTTGAAGTGGATTCCGATCCGCTACAAACGTTCATGATACCGCCTTGACTCGAAACCCGAAACATATGGCACCGAGCGCTAGTCACTCGGCCATTAGGCCCTAATATATAATCATTACTGCATTCAAAATAATTATTTGTAAACCCAATTATTTATTAAATTACTGAACGATTGAGTAAAAATATAACAGGTTACATATAATGTTCAATACATTAATAAATAATCTTAATAATAATTTGAATTTCTAGTGTTAGAATTAAAATATTCCATAATATACCATTTTTTCGTGAGAAATTTTCTCACTGAAATAAAATATACCACTTCATTAACATGTTAAATATAATTTATACATTATATTTAAGTAAAAAATTAATGATGTTTAACTTAGTAGTTTGACTTAGCTAATGCTACAAATGAAGGAAAATTGACGTGGTTATGTAAAGAAGAAAAAATTATGCATATACTTATATGCCTAAATCCTTTAATCTGCCTCTAATTTTCGGTTGATGTCGAAGTCCTTTTCGGCGTTAGAGTTAAAAAAAGGACAAAAAAGAAAAGTCCTTAACGGATGTGACAAATTAGTTTGAAAGCGGCACGTTTACCTAAAACAAAGTTAGCTCTTTTACCTTTATCTAATTTTTTTTCTTCTTTGTAACTCTACTGAAGAGAAAAAAAAAGAAAAGATGAAGAAAAAAAAAAAAAGATTTTTATCTTTTCCTGTACTCTCTGAAACTCATTTAAGTTAGCGTCATCTGCGTTATGCTAAAGGAAACATCATACCGTGGAATTATGAATCCCGAAATTTTTCGAGGGGTAGAAAAAAGTGTTTTTTTTCTTTCTTTTCTTTTTTTTTCTTTCTGAACTCGTAGGTAATAAATACCGCACAGTTTAAAATTAGAAACTTTCAGAAATATGCCATCTCTTTTCAAAATGTTCCTTCTGTCTTGTAGGGAAAAAATATTAATAGCAGAAATGGTGGGTAGAATGTAGATTTTTTCCCTTTTTTTATTTTTTTCCCCTCTCGTTTTGATAATGTTTCCTTTCTTTAATTTTCTTTTTAAATGAACTCACCTTTAAATTGCATCCCTAAGTTTCGGAGATTATGGGGATTTTATTAAAAATAAAAATGCATCAAGATATAACGCCTTCTTTTTTCTATAAAAATAGCCAAAAATAGCTGGGTACCAAAAGGGCCTCTATTTTATGAAGAGGTAATTTCGGTAATTTCAAAAACACATCTGACATTAATTTCTGTATTTCTTTGATATGATTTATATTTTTATCTCTGTGAGGTATCTGTTTCTGCGCTACAAAAATTTTTGTATAAAAAAAACGTCTCGTTAGATCTGATATACTGAAGTTTTGCAGTCAGATATGAAATGTGTTTCATTTACTTTGGAGATTTTACTGAGAAAAAAAATTAGTTCCCCATCTTTAGTCTATTTTCGAGCTGAAAAAGATTAAGATGGGGTACTTTAAATTTCAATGTTTACTTAAAACATTTGTTAGTAATAGCTTCTCTCTAACAAGCTTGCAAATTTTTTTTCAACCACAGAAAATCTTTTTTTAAATTTTATTAACATAACATTATATTTCACTATATAAATAATTTTCGTGTGTTTTGATTTATCCATACCAATTTTTTTTTAAATCGCCTTAAATAATATAAAACATGCAAATATGTATTTTAAGGGAAAATATTTTGTGTTATTGTGTTTTTTATTTAACATAATTGTTATTATATAAAACGACTAAAATTGCTGTAATAAAAGTTTATATAGGTACCAATTTCGTAAAATCAAATTTTAAAAAATTGAATTCTTTAGAAATATATATATAATGGGATTATTTGTTTTTACACTTTAAAATTATATCTTATTTGGTAATTATTACCACATGTCTTCAAAATATATATAAATTAAATTAAATAAGGCTACAGAAATTTGGTAATGCATCATTAATGACCCAATGTGGATATTGATATGATTGTAATAGAAGATGAATGAATTTTTTGCCATGATTTTTTCAACATTTTTATGTGAAATTATTTGACTTTTCAACGCTTTTATGTGAAATTATTAGATTTTTTCAACCCATTTATTAGTTTTATACTTCTTCATTCGCGCTACAGCCCCATGGTTGACCAAGGCTGTCTTCTTAGGGGCAGATGTCGAGACAGGAGATGTTTTCTTTTTACTGTGTAGAGTTGTCAGCCCTTCAGTTATATTAGATCGTGACCTACGGTTTAAAGTGGATTCCGAACCACTATAGACATCCCTGGCATTCGGAACTCGAACTCGAAACCTGTGATACCTAGCCCCAGAGTACTAGTCATTTGGCCATCATGCCCATGATTATATACTAAGTCAAAATATTTTTATAAACATCGATACTCCTCGGTAGAATTTCTTAAAACATCGGCAGGCAATCCTCCGCATGTGGACTGTTGTATTTATGTATACACAAACAGCCAACCAGCGTAGGATGATGGGAGGACATTGCCTTTCCGTACGACTTTTAGGGATAGCTGTCCCGCATTTGTGTATCATGTAATAGATAATCTTTAAAACTTACGCCAGACAATCTGACTGTTGAGGACATACGCTTATTCGTGTTATTCGAACCTAGGTTCTCCTGCAAGCTGGCAGCCCGCGTTACAATCGGGCAACATTCCGGCTTATGTCAAAATATTAGGAATACTGTTTATGTAGAATAAAGAAAGATGTATTTTATGTGTGTTTAAACAGTGCTAAATTTCATATCTTCAGCTTTCTATTCATGTATTAAAGATTTTATGAACTAGGTAGTGCACAAAAAACACCTGTTCACTTCCATTAATGCGCATGAGTTGCAGAATTTCTATGCTATGAAAAATGACCACATTCAGACTGGCGATTTTAGGAGTAATTCCCCATTGTGTGTTGCATGGGAGAAAACCCGGCAAACAATCGATCACACAATCGATGCTTATAAGCGTTGTCACAGTCACCATTGTATCGCTTGGTTAGAATTTTCTGGATTTTGATAAATGAGGTATTGCTTCAGACGTCATTCCTATCATACGCCTTCAGACATCATGCTCATTCAGACTTCATTTCTATAGAGCAATTAATGCTAATGAATGATAGTGGCATAACTGAAATGATGTTCATCATTATAAAGATGTCAACAACTTTCAGACTTTTCTATCCGCAAACAGGTTCATGAGTTACATGCGGAGAATCCAAGTGCCCCTATAAAAAAAAACGAAACTAGAATAAAAAGATTATTTTCAAGCTTCATTTGTTTCTTGACTTTCGATGCCAGACTTTTATAAGTGGTTATCACAGTCACCATTATATCGCCAGATCAGAATTTTCTTTATTTTGATAAAGGCGATATTTCTTGAGGCTTTTCAAGGACAATTAAAGCTAATAAATGACAGTGACATAACTGAAACGGTGTTCACCATTATAAAGTTTCCAACAACTTTCATACTTTTCTATCAGCAAACAGTTCCATGAATTATATGTGGAGAATCCAAGTAAAATCCAAGTAGTCCCCTTTAAAAAAAATTATAGTAAAAAAGATTATTTTCAGTCTTCATTTGTTTCTATAAATGTCACACGATATTGATAAAAACAGGCATTTTCCCCACCAAGAAGAATGGCTTGTGTTCCATATTATTTTCAGTATCTCTATTTCTCTTTGCGAAATGATTCAAAACCAGAAAGTTCATGGAAGTCAACCAGAAATCCATTTCCATAACAGAAACCATGCCGCTACGAGACGCATAAGGCATACCAGTCCTCCCACAATTTTTCTCCACCAGAAATAATATTAAGAAAAGGGAGTTAGAAGTACCTGGAGCATGCGAATCACGTAGCACATTTCTCAAGACACATACGCGCAGTTCGGAATTTTCCTGGAAATTTTCTTAAAGTCCTCCACCGTCCCCTCCAGAGAGTCCCGGAATTTTCCGTATGCGGAAACAGGAAAACAACCCCCGGAACCGGGAGGCTCAATTTATATTGTGGCCTGTCGCATGCTGTACGTCGTGATATTTGTTTCGGTGGAGTATTTTCCGCATCCATTGTATCCCAACCTCCTTGCATGTCTTGTAAGTAAGGCAACATAAATTCACTCTACCGGAGACACTTCCAAGATTAAGTAAAAAAAAATTTTTTTTTCCTGGAGAAATAAAAAATAAATAAATAATTTTAAATTCCAGACGAATTTGGGAGCAGAGAGAAAAAGGGACTAAAAAGGGAAAAAAAAAAAGAAAAGGGAAAACCGTTAAAAAATCGATGCTGGAACTTTGATCAAAAAGCGATTTCTCTTACACTTCGGAATGAATAATGATTTGAACTTCCGCCATTTTCCTATCAATTTTGCTTGATTTTTTTTTTTCCCTATATGAGAGGGAAAATAGAGGAGAGTTATAGGGAAATAAAAAAAATAAAAAAAACAATAACAAAGGGAACACTGAGAGATACATAGAAAATATCAATCAATCACATCTGGAGAAATGATTCAGGAACCTTTATATTTTTTATTTTGATTATTTTGATTTATTTTCATCCCTTTTTTTAAAACTCTTACCCTTTTGTATTTAAGCGCATGGCTTACAACAGTGAAAAAAAGGCGTATGAGAAAGAAACGTAAATTTCACATGCCATTAATCGACGTCAAACTTCCAAATCTCAGACTAACAATAGAGGGACTCGTAGGATAAAAAAAAAAGGGGGGTATAATAATAAAAATGATAAGAAGATGAAGAGGATGAAATGGTAATTTTTCTTTCCCTGTGCCTTGACTAAAACTAGACCTGGAAAAGATGTCTGGTAAAGGATCTTCTCTTTCGACAGAGTGAGAGATGTTTGGGGACAATTTGTCAAGTTTCAATCCTTGAAATTATTGCACGGGAGAAATTTTTTTGGCAGGTTCACAAAGGTTTCTTTCTTGGGTCGGTGTTCACACTTTTTAAACGATAAAATTAGTCAAAGTATCTCTTTTTACAGAGGGATTCTTTGAAATGTCATTCAAAATATCTTTCTGTTGACGGTAAATGTTAAGTTAAATATCATTTTAATGTCTTGACACAAACGCGTCTGTTAATAGATTAAGACTTATGCAACAAAGATTTTAATTTTAGACTGGGAAAAATAAAAATAAAAGTACTTCTTTTTTTTATCGAATCCATTAATATATTTATATTCTCTAGTTTTCATTGATGGCTGAGTAACTAGTGCTTTGGCACAGATTTTGCTTTCGAGTCAAGTCCATACATGTTTGTAATGGTTCGAAATCCACTTTAAACTAGAGGTCCTGTCTAATATGACTGTTAGGCGTAGGGCTGACAACATTACCTCGTAAAAAGAAAACAACTCCTGTCTCGAAATCTGCCAGTAGGCTGATGGTCTTGGCCCATCATGGGGCTGTTGCGCCATAAAGAACAATAAGAAATTTTCATTCAAGATAGTTAATAAGATATTAGAAATAAAGTTGTTAAATATCTGATGTATATATATGTGTCTTGGGATGCATATCTATATTTCGTTAAAAAAAGATATTCAATTTTATTAAGAAAATGTTTGATTGAATTAGAATAAATGTATATTTCTTTTTGCAATAATGGTAATCAATAATTTTATCTTAAAGTAGCAGAAAAAAATTCGTAATAGTTTAAAAGAAAAGATAAAATATTATTATAAAAAAAACGTAGCTATCATTAGATAAATCAATACTCAAAAACATATCATGACATACTTTACGAATACAGTTTTGTTAAAAGTTATTATTATTGAAACATTTAAAAGAAATGTAAAATAGAGATTATTAATTTTTCCTTTCTTTTAAATGATGTGATACATGTTCAATTTTAAAGTTTAAAATATTTTAACTGATATATATATATATATTATATTACGAATATATATATATATATTCGTAATACATGTGATAATAGTTCAGAGGTTCTAGTCTAATCCTACCGATGGAAAGTTTGCACCTGACATCTAATCCACTAAACATCTTTCGAAATCGGCAATTTCAAAGATGTCTCTGTCTCAGCAGGTGCATTCTTCTATTCAGACGCATTTTTCGGTATTTTCGGACAAAGCCTTAAATTGACCAAACTAATAAATAACTACTGGATTACCAGGACCACACAAAAGCTTTTTATGACCACTGACCACCCCCCAATGCATTTCTTTCATGGCCTAACAAACACTTCAAAAGATAACGCTCATCCATCATTTTGGAGAATCGACAATAAACTGTTCTTTTTTTCTTTCAGGACTCTTCGAATCGGACACCCATGTAACGAGCACGACGACAACCACGGCCACCCCCTCCGTGAGGTCGATCCCCCTGGCAGTCGGCAGGTCCCTTAGCCACCAAGCGGACAATATGGACCACAGGGACTTCCGATCATCGTGTCTCGCCAGGACACCATCCGGTTCTCTCTTCATCCCCAGCGGTCAGTTATCGTCTTTTCTTTTTTTCTTTTGAAAATCGTTTGCCACACCCTTTCACTCTTGTCTGTCCCGTCTTCTTTGATGGAAGTGCATCTCGATTATCTCTCACCATAATGGAGACCTACCACACTGGGTGACTCTGTCGGTAGATTAGAGAAGATGTCTATTGTAAATTTCACGGTGGTCAATTCTTTGAAATTTTGGTGGCAAATGGGTTGGCAAAGTAGGTTTAAGACCTCACGCATACCAAAATTCTGCCCCTCCCTTTCTTTTAAACACACACACTTTTTTGGGGGGATACAGTTTGACTCCCAACTTTCGAACACACTAGTAATAAACTTGGAAGAACAAATAAACTAATTACTAGTACACTTTAAAAATTGAATAACTTTTAACTATATAACAAATTTTGTTTTATCACTTTTCCCAAATTATATCGGTTTGAGTATCTGTTATCTAAAATTGATTCATTTTTAGATCAGTTTCGTAATCATGCGTATTAATCCTTTTCCCCCTAAAATCTTATATTATTAAATGACTACAAAATGTGTATATGCGTTTAGACCTAATGCTACCTTAGACAGAAAGTACATGTGTGCTTAGATCTAATGCTACATTAGACCTGATCCCAATATCCTAAAAGGAAAAGGAATATTTACTTTTCAATATTCTAAAGCTTCTCGCAATCTGGAAACATTTTAGTGTGGTGATTAAATAATTTTGATACTAAAAAGTTTCAACACTATACGTACATTAAATGACTGAACAGTTGTCGCACTTATCAGCCTCACAAACTTCCAATCACAATTTCTTGTACAATTATTAATCGAAATATTTCTTCATTCCTATAAAGGTGGTCTCTTTTCAATCTCACTAATAAAAGATTTACTTCCATCAACATGATGCTTATTGAGCTTAGGAAAGTAAATGATACCAAAATAACTCTTTGCAAACAGAACTCGTCTTCAATGCGTTCTCTGTCTTCTTTGAATTGTTTATACCACTTCTACACATTTATTTCCGATATAAGAATGCCTTCTGCAACATTCTATACGTTTCCGCATACAAAATTTAATGGCTCAATTAATTCAGACATTTTAAAAATCGCCGGAATCAGTTTTAGCGTCTCCCAAAGCCAAGCGTAACTCACACACTAATATTTTGACGAATATTAATATATATGAATGAATATTTTGACGTCAAATTTCACACAGATGTCAAGGACAGTGCCAGCAACCTAAAAAAGAAAAGAAAAAAAAAAAATTGAAATTCCATAAGCCCCGGGAATTTTAAATTGAAAATTGGTCATACTTTTTGGACACTGTAGTATTTAGTTGCTGAAGACTAAATAATTACCAGTGCGCATGTCTGCACCGAAAACAATATGTTTCATTTTTACAATTAAAAAATTGCTCTACAAAAAATCGTCCGCTCGTTGGTGGCTTATTAGACCCTAGGAGATACAGAAAGCGCCATCTACAATTTTTGACGAATATTTATCAATAGAAAAAAATTGGGATTAATTCTCATTTCCCATTATACCTTGTGCCCCATGTGTGTGCATTAGAATTAATTGCCGATTATAGCTACAAATATTTTAAGTTAACAGATTTTAATAAATGTAGTCAAAATTACAACAAACAATATGTAGTATATTAGTAATTATAAATCTTTATTAGTCCAATATATTTTTGATTAATCTGAATATCTGATGCTACGAGAAAACTGTTCTATCAATACGTTCGTTATATTAAATCCTTCACCAGATTTTATAGAAAAAAAATATAATAATGATTATGAGAAAATCTAAAAGCCTCCTTAATAGATTAGTATATTGTCCAAGAGTATTATCACAAGCAATTTATAATTGTTTGCTTTATTAGAAATTTTAAAAGTACGTATTTAATATTTTGGAACATCTTGCATATACATCTTAAAAGAGTTTCTTATTTGAGGAATAATTTTTTGGGATTAAAAAAAAAAAAGTCTAATGTTTAACATTTGCAGTTATATTAATATTAGGAAAATTTCAAATGTTTCATAAACTCTAAAGCAAGTTTTTTCATTTTGCCAAAATGCATTTTTTTTTTTTTTTTTTTTTTTTAATTGATATGATAAACTTTGCATTGGAGTTAATTCAATCCAAACTGACTGACCCATTTTTCGTTAATTCTCCATTTCTAGTTTGCTTTGTGATCCGATCATTTATATCTTAATAAAACAGTTTCTCATATGTATTTTGTTCAGTTAATAAAATTGTTTTTTGTGTAAGCAAAGCTATTTCGTGATACAAATATATCAAATCAAGAAAAAAAAATCCTTCTTTCTTAAATTCATTCGTTCACCAAGTTATTTTGTTGATTTCACAACAGATGGCAGCACGAGTCATACATTTTTTTTTTCCCGCTGTAAACAAACCAAAAGACCATTTCATTTAACAGTACTTCTTAGACTTTTTAACTAGATTTTAAATTTTAAAATGTAATTTTGTTTCCTATTAACGTACTTTCTGATTATTAACTTAAGTGTTGTTTTATTCACATAATTTTATAAAGCAAGATATAAATAGTGATTAATTTTATTTAAAATGTTTTGGTTTTGAAAAAGACAAATTCATTACTTGTAAATAAATCTCAGAATAATACATAAAAATCATTATTGTGAAAAAAAATTCAAAATCATTTACACAATAAAATTCAAAAGCATTTAAAATTTCAGGGTAATCCGTTTAAGAATATTTATTTATATAATTCCTATTTTCTTTCTATTTCCACATTCCAGCTTTCCATTATATAAATATTAAGTATACTATTACATTAATGATGTACAAGAATTCTCTGTAAATTTGATGTAAATATTGGAGCTTTATTAGGGTTTTTTTCTGAAATTTGATTTTCTTTTTTATCCTAGAATGCAAAGTTCCTGCTTCCCCATTGAATTGTCACCTGTCCAGTCAACTCTCAAAAGCTGTCAATGAAAGCAAGTCAAATCCAGAAAGGTAAGCTTTAATCTATATTTTCCTCAATCCATATTTATCTATATGCAAGTATAAAATACCTGATATTTTATTAAATTTGTATATATTTCCTTCCCTTGAATTCTAAAAGAATTCTACTGTTTATTTATTTCTAAATTACACATAAATTAATTAACTCATTTTAAATTATTAATTATAATTTAATTAATTTTTTACTAGAATCAAATAACAGGACATATAGAATTTTTAAAAGTTCATTTCATTCAAAAAGTTCTGTAAGAACATTTTCACAAGAAAGATTGTTTTGTTACAAACATTTGAACAATAAGTTTAATAACTAGTGTCCAAAATAGTTTTTTAGTTATTTGTAATTTGTAATGTCTTTGTTTTGCAAATGATAAAAGAAAACTACAATTAAACTAAATATTTTTCTAATAATTAAATGATGATAAATGAAATTTTACAGAAACTGTAGGTTAAATAACTTTCTGATATTATTTTACGAAATTTTTCTGAATACATTTCTTTATGATTTAATCTATTAAATTTAGAATGAAAAATAATCATCTCAAATTCTTTGGGATTATATCAATCCATCTAAAGAACTTTTTTGGACTATTAATAATAATGAATGATAAACTAAAATTTTAATATTGATAACTAACTAGGAATCACAAAATTATTTAATCAAAACTAAACATGTTTTTTATTTTTTCCCGCCTTTTTTTTTTCGATATTCCAAAAATTTAGATAGCTCTTAATTTACTCATCCTATTATGATGCTATTTCGAATAACCTTCATTTTACAAAGCACCTTATTCTGCGATTTGTGTGTCAGGTGTCACTTGAGCTACACATCTGGAGTTCCAGTTCCGGTTTGTAACAATGTCCGTCGGTCCAGCCCCGGCCACTATTCCCGTTTTCAGTTCCGGAAATCCTTTTCCTCGCGGTGCACTTGGAAGTGCACGGCCATCGTCTGCCTCTTCATATCGCTCGCCATCCTTTCCGCCCTAGCCTACTTCGTCGGTAAGTCTTTCATCTCAATCTTTTTCCATCCCCTCCATTTTAAAAATTTCATTGATAATTTTTCTTATGGATCAATTGTTATGTTATATTATAAAGTTTTGTTACATTATATATCTATAAAATCATATTATTTTATAATTTTACATATTATTATGTTATAAACAAATGCTTTGGAATGCCATTTAATTCCCTTTTATTAGGAGGATTTATGTGGAGTAGATAATGTGTAAAATTTAGTAAATACTATGTTCACATTAGTGGGCCTGAATGGCCGAGTGGCTAGCGCTTTGGCGCTCGGTACCACAGGGTTCGAGTCCCGGCGGTGCCATGGATGTTTGTAGTGGTTCGGAATCCACTTTAAACCGTATGTCCCTGTCTAACAGGATCATACACTGAAGTGACAAAAGTCATGGGATACCTCTTAATATCGTGTCGGCCCTCCTTTCGCCCGGCGAAGTGCAGCAACTCGACGTGGCATGGACTCAACAAGTCGTTGGAAGTCTTCTGCAGGAATATTGAGCCTTGCTGTCTCGATAGACGTCCATAATTGTGAAAGCGTTGATGGCGCAGGATTTTGGGCACGAACAGACCTCTCGATGATGTCCCATAAATGCTCGATGGGATTCATGTCGGGTGATCTAGGTGGCCAGATCATTCGTTGGAATTGTCCAGAATGTTCTTCAAACCAATCGCGAACAGTTGTGGCCCGGTGACATGGCGCATTGTCATCCATAAAAATCCCATCGTTGTTTGGGTACATGAAGTCCATGAAGGGCTGCAAGTGATCTCCAAGTAGCTGAACATAAGCATTTCCAGACAATGTTCGGTCCAGTCGCACCAGAGGACCAAGTCCATGCCATGAAAACAGCCCACACCATTACGGAGCCACCACCAGCTTGAACAGTGCCTTGCTGACAGTTTAGGTCCATGGCTTCGTGGGGTCTGCGCCACACTCGAACCCTACCATCAGCTCTTACCAACTGAAATCGTGACTCATCGGACCAGGCCATGGTTTTCCATTCATCTAGGGACCAACCGATATGCTCACGTGCCCACGAGAGTCGCTGCAAGCGATGTCGTTCTGTCAGTAAAGACACTCGAGTCGGTCTTCTGCTGGAATAGCCCAAGAAAGCCAAATTTCTCCGCACAGTTCTAACAGACAAGTCCCTTGTACGTCCCACATTGATTTCTGCGGTTATTTGACGCAGTGTTGCTTGTCTGTTAGAATTTACGACTCTTTGCAGACGTCGCCGGTCTCGGTCGTTAAGTGCAGGCGGTCGACCACTGCGCTGTCCATGGTGGGATGTTATGCCTGAAATTTCATACTCTCGGCACACTGTTGACACAGTGGATCTGGGAATGTTGAATTCCCCTAACGACCGAAATGGCATGACCCATGCGTCTAGCTCCAACTAACATTCCGCGTTCAAAGTCTGTTAATTCCCGTCGTGCGGTCATCATCACGCCAAAACCTCTTCACATGAATAACTTGAACAGAAATGAAAGCACTGCTCATTTATACCTGTTCTACGCGATGCTACTGCCATCTGAAAATTTGCATATTGCTATCCCATGACTTTTGTCACTTCTGTGTATAGCTTTGTATACTGTTACTCTGCGTCCGTAGCTTATCTTCAAACTACACGCACCTCCTGAGTCGTACTAAGTGAGAAATGTCGGTGCAGCGCTTGCCTTAAAACATCTAAGACAACTGTCTAAGTGTTTGCCAGTTGCATTAGAACAAAAAAACAAAATCAAAAGATGTTCTCGTTGGTGCATGAAGACTGGTTGTACTCCCGACAAATTCAGAATTCAAATCACTTTTTGCTGGGGGCTCTAAATATGGTACAATATTTGCTGCCAAATTTGAAATTGAATCAATCACCCAAGTCTAGAAAAATGTTTAAAATATCAAGACAAAAAAAAAAAAAAAAAAAAAAATCCTTCAATTATGCAGTTGATAAGAAACATTATAGAAATAAATTTTCTGCTTGGGTTCCCAGAAAGAGACATCACATAATATTTAAGTGTTAAGTAAATATTTTAGTAAATTTTATCAAAGATCAATATATATATATAACTTGTTCTCTTTACCAAATATATATCTATGTTTTAATTTGTTTATTATTGGGTTGAATGGAAAGGTAATGATGGATTTAGTTAAACAGTTTGTAAAGAAAAAATAATGTTTATTATTGCACATTTATTAATTTTTATATTATCACCTTCTACGACATTTAACTATCTTGTCAACAAATTTTTGACTCCATGTTGGAAGAAATTTTTTGTTTTGCAACAAAATATCCGTTTGGAGAGGGTTTTTTTTTTTTTTATCTATTTATTATTTAAATTTTTAAATGCTTCAGAGACTTTAACAGATATCTAATGGGATTATGTCTGAATTATAATGTGGATGAAATAGAATTTCCTATCCAAATTCTTTCAGCATCTGTTGAGTCGCGCTCTGATGACCAATTGGCCAGCACTTTTGGTACCACAGATTTCAGGTTCGAATCCTGACTGTGGCATGGATGTTTGTTAAGTGTTCGGAATCCACGTTAAACTGTAGGTACCTGTCTAATTAGCCAAAGTGTGCAAAAAATGACCGCAGAGTGAGCGACAAATCAAACCAATCTGTTGAGCCATTTGTGCTGTGTGAGGGCAGACATTATCTTTCTGTATAATCACAAGTCTCTTAAATAATGCAGATTGTTTAGTGAGTAAATCCTGTTTTAAGTTCTCTGATTGTCAACAGTGGTCTCAAAGGATTGTTTGGTTATTGTCAAGCAGTTCAAAATATGCTGGCGATATATGACCCAATATATCCCCATATCCCACTAAATGGAAAGCACAAACTGCTTTGAATGCAATCCTAGTTTTATAGTGGAATAGTTTCCTCTTTTGGGTTTAACCTTTATCTTTTTCGAGTAACATTTATATAAAGTATCCTTTTCTCATCTCCAGCTATTATGCTCTATAAAACAAGGACCAGTTTCATTTTTTGTGACTAGTATGTTCAAACAATTACTCGTTGCTATCGGTTTTGAGCTGTAGCCAAAACAACTAAGAAGGCATTTATTGTCATTTTTAAGTGGTCCACTATTTTTTGTGCTCAGTGGAGTCTACCATCTTGTTCTCTACTTGTTATATGGGGTCCTGGCTCTATCAGTGCTTTCTAATCGTCATTATCAACCTGCATTGGTCAACCACTTCTCTGTTCATCTTCAAGTCTAAAATGACCTAATTCTAACTTTTTTAAACTAATGTTGAACCTCACCTTTACTTATAAATCCTGGATACACATAAATCAAAAAGTTTCGAGTTGTTGCATTTCTATGAAACCTAAACTCAAAAATCATAATATGGCAAATATGCAACTTTTAACATTCCATCATTTGATTTGGTTTATATCTCTACAGTAATTTTTTTTTTTTTGCACACTTTTGGCTAATTAGACCGGGACCCAAAGTTTAACATTGCTTCCGAACCACTAGCAAACATCCATGCCACCGCCAGAATTCAAACCAGAGCGTTAGCCAATTGATCATCAGGCCGCTTCTTTCATTTCTGTGGAACATCAAAATAAAAATAGAAATTTAATGGAGTATAAAATAAATAAATAGCATGATATCAAGTTTAGAATAATTTAAAAAAAAAAAAAAAAAAAAAAGAGGTAATAAAATGGAATTCAGGACTTTTATAACAACTTAAATTTAGGTAACTTAAAATCCCACATTATAACTAATAGAAATAAGTTTTCAGTTTAATGCTAATTCTAAATTTTTAAAAGATCGGTATTTCAAATTGTTGCCCACTTTGATAATAAGTAAACATTTTTAAAGGCCTTATATATCTCACTAAATTGCCTTCTAAGCATTAAATCGACTAACTCGTATTTGAACAGAAATATAAGCTTCAGCTGATAATAAACAAACTGAGACATTAAATCTGCCAGAACGCAGATAAAATTATTGCAAACTTTTCTTTCACTTGCGTACCCAAGGATATTATATTCATTTAAATCTTCCTTTTAAATCTGCTGCAAACATTTCGCAAAATTTCTGCTTCATTATGCGTGCTTTCGGTGAGTTTTCGCCTTAACTTGTTTGAAAGAGATTTGATAATTCTTCGGGGATTCAGTTTAATGGCTTAACGATTGATTTGGAGTCTGGGGAATTCTTTACCGGTTTCCAAATCCTTTTCTTTAATTCTTTAAGCATTTCGGGATTTACGGACGAATTTCTGTCAAAGTTTCTCGTTCTGCTTTATTTGGCAATCCTTATTTCGATTCAATGGGTAATTAAATACAAAAGAAATATTCTTTCAGACTTTCTTAAACGACTTATTTTTGAAATAAGTCTTTCGTCGCAATAAGCCACTCTGGTTTATAAATCAAAATCGTCAACAACGTGTTCTTAAATCTTTAAAGTACTCCTTTCTATTATTGCTTGAAATATTATCTAGATTTGTATTAAGTTTTTAATTCATTGAATGAAACATTGCTGTTGTTTTCGAATGCTTTTCACTCTTTAGAGGAAACATGCTGTTATTTTCGAATGCCGTTAACTCTTTGGAGGAAACATGCTTTTATTTTCGAATGCCGTTAACTCTTTGAAGTAAATGTACCGTTTTCAAATGTCAACCCTTTAGAGGAAACATGCTGTTTTCAAATGTCATTAACTCTTTAGAGAAAGCATGCTGTTGTTTTCGAATTCTATTAACTCTCTGAAGGAAATATGCCGTTGTTTCCGAATGCCATTAACTCTTGAGGAAACATGCTGTTGTTTTCGAATGCCAGGTAGTCTGATCAGAAGTCATTCTCCTCTAGAACAAGATAAATAGGTAACAGATTCAACGTTACTAAGATATACAACTGGGTACAATCGATATACATCACCTACATTATGCCACTACAATTCCGTACGATTATCATCAAAAGCGATATCTGAGAGGTTCTCAACTTCCTTCTCGGGCCTCAGCTGAAGTTTATTCCTCCCTACAGATTTATCGTGCCCATTGCTAACATTGAAAAGAAAACTTTCAGCTCAGCATCGCTTGTCAGGCTTCGAATTAGGATTTCCTGATTGGGTAACCCTACGCACTATCCGCCATAACTCTTGCCTTAAGCTGCGTTCAGGCTTGAAAGCGAAGGTTTTGAGCACCGCGTATCAAGCTGATTTACTACAGTTTGGAGGAAAATTTAAACGCAAGTACAATGGTTTATTAGCTTTTGGTGGGATCAGAATTACTGCTCGACCTGGTGTCATTTTTTTTTTTTTTTGGACTAAAGTTTTACGACCTTTCAAAGGATGATTCGAACCTCACTTGTAAAGTGTTATTTTCTGAATCCAAATTGCAACGGCTGGTGGGGACAAAGGTTCGGCCAAACGTTTTAAATCAGGACGTAGCTTATAGAAAAGATATATCATTCACAAAAAGTACATTTTATATGTTCATTTCAAATTGTTTGTTTGTAAATTCAATTTTCTGTGTTTGTCAATTTTTCTTTTTCTTAAAATTTTAACTTGCATTCATTAATTTAGCCAACTTTTGGCCTAGTGGTAACGTGCACAAGCTAGCAGTGAAAAGGGTGCAGCTTTGAATCCGTTGGCGACGTTAATTGCAGTCACTACATTGAGAAAAGTTGACTCGATAGCGTATATGAGCGTCTCAAAATGCGTGTCCACATTAACGTGCGACAGTTATGGGCACCGCACATCAAACTACCTTGCTGCGGTTTGAATTGAAATGAAACGCATGTTACTTCGTTTGTCAGCTTTCGTCAGGATCATTATAATTGCTCGACATGGCGTTGGTTTTTGATTCCAAATCAAAGGATTTACGACTTCCCGAAATGACGATTGGAGGCTCGTTCATAAGGAGTTTATTTTTCGAATTCAAATTACAATGCTCGAAGACAAACGAACTTTTAACCAAATGTTTTAAAATCTGAATTACTCATATGATTGGTGTTTACCAAGTTTTCTCCTAACGACTGGTGGCCTGATGGCCGAGTGGCTAGCGCTCTGGCGCTCGGTACCACAGTTTTCGGGTTCATGGATGTTCGGTGGTACCATGGATGTTTGTAAGGGTTCGGAATCCACTTTAAGCAGTAGGTCCCGATCTGTTTGGCCCTCGTGTGCACAAATGACCGTAGAACGACAAACCATTCTCCAATACGACAAACAAATGTGTAACTATTTCCCTTTAAATAATATCGAAATATAATACTTTCATACCTTGCAGATATTGATTATACCACGCATAAAAATGGAACGTGAGAGGCTTTAATGTTAATTTAAAAAAAAAAAAAAAAAAAAAAAAAAAAATCTGTAAATTGAGCAGGTGATATTTAAAATCATATAACTATCCTTTTCTTTGTCATATTATAAACAATTAATTCTGTAAGTTAGTACCTTTTATTTCTATCTCCAAAACCTGACATGGAAGCAAAATCAGCCGGAATAGTTTCTGAATTTTCAATAGTTCCATAAGTTGCAACTTTCTTTCGCTTTCCGAAAAACCTCATTTTTCATTCAGGTCGGGCGGTTTTATTTCGTTCTAATGATTTCTTTTTGTGAGGAAGGGGTCAGCGTCAGGAGCATCAGTTTCCATGTCAGGAACTCTTCGCTGACCGCGCCGCTGCCTCCGCGTGCCAGGAACCTTGGCGGCCGCGCAAAAAGAAAAAAGTTTTAGAATGAGTAATGGTGACCAAAATTTGGATTCTTCTCCCCACTTGGAATAAATTTATTGCAGATGGCTTCTACATTGACGTAGAGAGAAATATCTTTCTTTTCAGAGCCCCCATACCATTGGATCGATTTTGTGGTCATTGTAGTCTTTGAAGTAGCATTTAAGCAAATACATTTCAATGTTTCATTGCAAATATATTAAATTGCTTTTTACATCATACAAAAGTCGCTGTTAATGTTTATGTAGATAATTTTAACATGAAGCGAAAACTGAGCATTTATTTTCGGCATACGACGACATGGAATTCTCTTGTTTATTAATATCTTAACCAAAATATATTTTATGTGTCGGAATATTTGTATAACAGAATGTCTTTCTCTGCAATTGTAACCGAAATAAAACAAGATATCAAGTTCCTCAATGAAAATGGTAAATACATCATTTTCCAGTAGATTTAAGTGTTGGAATCGATGGATTGATCTTCTGGCAAAAAAGGAACAGAAGTTCCTGGACAGTCCTGACACCTCGTGACTCTTTTGTTGTTGTTGTTTCTTATCCCACTTGGCTGGCCAAGCCCACGAGCCCATATGGACTCATGATTGAAGGGGAAGGAAGCAGCTTCTGTTGTGATGGAGCACCCGTAGGTAGAAGCCTGACTTTTGCTCCGTGACGCTCTTACAGTCATAGAAGACCGGGACCTACGGCTTAAAGTGGATTCCGAACCACTACAAACATCTATGGCACCGCCGGGATTCGAACCCGAAACCTGTGGCACCGAGCGCCAGAGCGCTAGACACTCGGCCATCGGGTCCCAAATTTGACAACGGCACGCGGTGTTCCCAGGTGGTCCCCCACCCCCAAGTACTGACCGCGCCCAATGATGTGACTTCGGTGATCTAACGAGAACCGGTATATTCAGCATGGTACGGCCGTTGGCTGTGACTCTTTTAGGAGAACTATATGGGAAAAAATTGAGGCATTGTATATTAGTGAATTATTACCTAATACTAAAAGAAAATTCTTGGAGACAATCGAGGATGACAGGAAAAAATTGAGTCGAAAAACTCTCAAAGTGGCTGTCGCCAATTTTACATTAAGAACTCGACACGACTACCTGGGCGAAAGCCTATCCAAAACAGGGATTGTGAACTTTGGTATATGAGTTCAGATATGGAAGAACATTTGTTAGAATATTATCTCTTCAGCAACGTTCCATTTAAGAACAGTTCATAATTTTTTCCCCATTATTTTATCTTCAAATAAAATTATAAATAGAACAATAAGGAAATCAAAGATGATCCCTGAACGCTCAAGAGCTGTAATTTGAAGATTATGACATTTCAAATTTCCCATCAATATTTAAAATAACACATCACTGACAGTATAATTTTCCTTAAAAGACCATGATGGCAAGCCAAATAAACGGCGTCTCAAATAAATTGTTAAAATATAAAACGCGATTCAATTATAAACAACGAATTCATGCAGGCTTTTGAAATATCAATCATTTCGGGTAGATGATATTACAATATTGCATTAAATAGATCATTTCTGGGTATTCTTCCAACGTGAAACGCACTTAATCAAACGTCTATTTCCTCTCAGTCCTGGCTGCAGGCCGATTGCTCGATATTAATTAATTATATTTGCGGAAGCCACTTGCTGGGGTTGGGGCTCCATTGAGCAGGGTGGGCGATGAAAAGGAAAGGGATTAATTTATTTCGGATCAATTCATGTATCATGACGGAATAATTGGATCCATAGAAAGCCATCTATCTCCACTTTCCATTCAAAATAAATGGATAAACTATTAAGTGTCCCAAGGCTCTTATCTAGGCTTGCAATTTTTACGGCTGTAAATTGCACACACTAATCCGTATTTTAATGTTATATAACGAATTTCAATATTATGTAAGCATTATGCGTATTTTAATGTTGTGTAATCATTTGAATTTTAATATCTTGTAAACATTCGAAATATAACGAATTTTAATGTTATATAACGAATTTCAATATTATGTAAGCATTATCCATCTATTATCCATAGCATTATTTTAATGTTATGTAATCATTATTTGAATTTTAATATTTTGTAAACATTCGAAATATAACGAATTTCAGTATATGTAAGCATTATCTGAATTTTAACGTTATGTAATTATTATTTGAATTTTAATATTCTGTAAACATTCGAAATATAACTAATTTTATGAACGAATTTTAAATGTTATGTATAAACTTACGAAATTTAATATTATATAACGAATTTTAATGTTATGTACTCATTATCCGAATTTTAATCTTATCTAAACATCTGAAATTTAAGGTTATAAAACGAATTTTAATATTATAACATACGAAATGCTATATAATGAATTTTAATATTATGTAAACATTATCCGAATTTTATGAACGAATTTTAAATGTTATGTATAAACATACGAAATTTAATTAAACGAAATGTTATGTAATGAATTTTAATGTAATAACACATCAAATTTTATTGTTCTATAACGAATTTTAATATTATTTAATCATTATTTCAATTTTAATATTTGGATTCGAATCCGAAATATTACGAATTTTATGAACCTATTTAAATGCTATGTAAGCATCCAAAATTTAATGTTACAAAACGAATTTTAATGTTGTCTGAATGCGAAAGGTCAGTTACTTGAACTTTTGAATTCTATTGGACCTTTTTGTTGTTTGTACATATAAAAATTTTTGCTTCAAAATCGTTGGACTTATGGCATGTACGCAAACAACACCATCTTTAATTTTTATCTCTGATGGGGTTTTTCAAAACGAATAGATTGGACGGAGATTGTCAATGAATGATTCACCTCATCTTGTGCGATTCGTTAATTCGGTTCAGCCTTTCTGCAGTTACCGTAGAAAGCATAAAATACTAAATATGACATAAAAAAAATCTTCAATACAATTATTATCACAATTAATCCATTCATTGTTTGTTTTGCAGCAATTTTGTATCATCAAAAAACTTGCATATTTAGTTACGAAAACTCTTTACACATTTGAGAATATGTTGTAACATTTTTTTTTTCAAAACATTGTTTTTGAATTTTTTAAATGAAACTGTGATTTTTCTTTTGCAGCCCTTATGTTCCCTTACTGGCACCATGCTAGCTCCCACCCGTGCCCTGTTATGGTGGATGACATGGAGCAAGAAATAGGAAGGATCAATTCGGGTAAATTTTTTTTCCTTTCTTAATGTTTGTCAAATATTCAACAAATTTGTTTAAAAAAATCTACTGGCCTGTAAAAAAAATATAATCTTACTGGTCTTTATTCGTAATTACAAAATTAAGACAGTAATTACTGAATCAAACAGGGTGGCGACAGAATCGGAAAGTCGAGGTAAATCATGGAAAAGTCAGAAAAATTCATACAAATATCTAAAACTCAGAGGAAATTGTTTACTATAGTTTTTCGCGCCAAGAATGCGCGCGATGGATGATTTTGTAGCCAAGCATGCTTGCCAACTCCGTGTCGTGTTGTATCTAATCCTCAGTGTCCTGCACTGTGGAACGGACATGCCATGAGTAATGAATGGAAGGAAAAGAGCAGTTTCTGTTGTGATGGAGCTGTCCCGTAGGTAGAAGTCTGACTTGTCTCCGAGTCGCTGAAGAAGGAGGGGACGGTGACTTTTAGGGGAACTATCCCGCATGACTTACGAAGCAAGATGCTGAATACCACAAACGCTATCGAGCCTCCGCGTGTTTTGAAACAGTGTGTACAACAAAGCCGCCATCGGATAGAACCTCTGCCCTAATGCTCACCAGCGACGCGCGTTGCCACTGAGCCACGAGTCGGGCAGATGAAAAAATTTCGCTCTAACTATTATTATTATTATTATTATTATTATTATTATTATTATTATTATTATTATTATTATTATTAATAATATTATTATTATTGTTATTATTATTATTATTATTATTATTATTTTCAAAACTGTTTTGTGCTGCCTATATCTGTCTAGCACTCCTAGCAAGGAATCGATTTTCGCTTTTAAACGGATATTAACTTTTTTTTTTAATAATTATTTTAATTTTCCACTACTTAGCTGATCGTACTAAGATTTTTGGCAAAACGTGGTGTTGTTGGATATGAATTTAATTGTTATACAACATGTCACATTTTTATGTTGAATTATAAAACAAGTTTCAGATTTCACTTGAATTAACTATTTTGAAGAGGAATGGCTTCAAATTCTGGTCAAAATATTCGTTTTGTCTACTGATTAAGACGGAAAAAAATGTAACTGACATTATGCGAATCTTAATTAGATAATAAAATAAGAAATAATTTGACAATTAGTATCCATATTAAATTTCTAAGACTTCGCAGTGAGACGAAAATAGCTAAATCATTAAGAGCAAATAGTAAATGAATTAAAAAAATTAGTTTAATGATTTATTTCATTACAGAAAAACTTATTTATGCCTTTTATGTTGCATTAAATTGATTTTAAAAGTTATGATTATAAAATAAATCACTTCCGTAAATTAATTATGTTTATTTTATTTATACAAGGACATAAAAAAAAATAAATATTATTTCAGAAATCAAGACGAAAAAAGTATAAATAATTGCATTAATTAATGCTTTTTATTTAATGCAAAAGCAAAGTTGCTAATCATTAAACTACTCAATTATGATAATTATACAATTCGATCGCCGTAATATCGTTAAATAGTTAAAAAAAACATTTTTTTTCTTCTTAAGTTAGTAAAAAAAATGTCGAAGTAATATTTTTCTAAGGTACTACATTTTAGTTTTTTTAAGGAACACAATTTTTAAAGATTTTAATTACCATTTGGTTAAATATTACATGAAAAGTATATTAATTAGCTAAAAAAAAGCTGCTACTAATGCATTTAATTAAAAAAAAAAAAAAAAACGGTACTTAACAAAATTGTATTTACGATTTTTCCTACTTCAAATTACCAAAACTTCATATTAAACATTTCTTAAAGCTGTTTTTTTAACGGTAATGAAGTTCCATTTTTTCGCTATTCTTAATTCTTTTTGAAAAAAATAAATAGGATCTTCTTTATAAAGAATTTGGTTTATTTTTATCTTTGAAAAAAAATTTTTTTTTTTAAGTTGAGAGAAAAAGCCAATTTTTTCCCATGTTTTACAGCTGGTTATATGTTAAAAAAAATATTCAATTGAATTACAAGTATTTTTTGTATGGTATTAAATTATTTTACGTAATTGTTTTTAAAAAATGAAAGAAATAGAATGCCAAAAAAATATATTATAAACGATGAAAAATTTATTTTATTGCTTACAAAATTAGTCTTTTCAATTAAAAATTATATTTTTACTATATAGAAAACATCTGAGTATTTATTATATAAATTGAAATGGCATCAATAATAATTGATCTTCAGCAATAATTTTCTTTAAAAAATATATATTTCTTTCTAATATATTTTATATTTAATTAAAAATGTAATTAATGTAATGTAATATTAATTTTATTAAGAATGGCATATAACTTCTTCAAAAATGAATTAAAAAAAAATTACTGAAGTATAAAAAAGTTTGCATAGAATAAGAATACAATTTTTCTTTTTACCTTCGTTATAAAATTGAAATCGAACGAAAAGTTAGCATATTTAACAAATATTATGAATATGAAATATTAAATTAAAACTTTGAGTCTCCTAAACTGCTATTTGACCGATTTCTCTATATTTTCTAAGAATGGATTTCTTATAATTGATTACAAACAAAAACTGATGGAACATTCATATCTGGTTCATCTTACTTAAAGGATAGTATATAAAAGAACAAATTTGATACTTCCTTATTTTTGATTCTTAAGACACTTTTAAATAAGGAAATACCAAAATTTTAGTTCATTATGAGTCACAACATAAACCGATATATATAAAAAAAAAAAAAAAAACTTGAGTTAAACTGCAAGATGTGTAACACGGTAATAATTTTAAAGTTAATTATCATATACTACTGTGCCCAAAAAGTAAGGCCAATTATTATTTTTTTTTTCTTTAAAAACTCTTTATTTATTCATCCAAATTTATTTCATCGCCTTAAAAATAATTCCCTCCGTACACAATGCAATTAAGCCAACTTTTTTCAAATCCTCAATGCATGCTAAAAAGTCATCGGCAGGGAATAGCCAGAAGTCGCACGGTGGGAATACGTCATTGTGGAACGATATGGGTTTCATTTTTGGCGAAAAAGTCCCGAAGAATCAATGCAGTGTGAGCTGGCGCATTCAGTGTTTTCGGTACCAATCGAGATTTGACGCGTTTGAGGCACAAAATGGAATTGTCCAAATTGAATTTCTAACATCATCAGGAAGGTCTCTAATTGTAAATCGACGGTTTGCAAGCACCAAATCTTCATTTTTTTTGGACGTGAGCTTCGTCGATTGAGGTCGACGGTCGATCAGAGGGCTCTTCGTCTAAAACGCGTTCTTTGCCTTCTTTGAACTGTTTATACCACTTCTAAACATTTCTTTCCGATATAGGAATGTTCACCGAATTCCTTCTGCAACATTTTATACGTTTCCGAAAACAAAATTTAATGCAGGCATTTAAAAAATCGCCGGAATCAGTTTTAGCGTCTCACAAAGCCACATGTAACTCAAACACTAATGAATATTTTGACGTCAAATTTCACACAAATGTCAAGGACAGTGCCAGCAACCTAAAAAAGTAAAAAAAAAAAAAAAAAATTGAAATTCTATAAGCCCCGGGAATTTTAAATTGAAAATTGGTCTTACTTTTTGGACATAGTAGTGCGTTATTGTAAAATCCCGAATTGAATACTTTTATAAAATTAGGGGAAACTGTGTTATGGCAGTATTTCAATCAATCATTTCTTCTCTACCTTTTGAATTTTTTGCAAATTTGGCGTGAATTTACCAATGACAGGACAATTTTGCAACATTTTCTAATCTTCTTGTTTTTTCCCACAGCTAATATTCCTAAAAAGACACCACCACCAAAAAGCGAGACTTTCTCCGAGATCCAACTGGGTAAATCTGCTACAGCCAAGATTGGCGTATTTGGCTACTGGAACTATCAATTCCACCTTCGAAATCCTTCGCTAGTCAAATTCAATTACACCCTGACTCATGGTGCAAGTCTAGGAGTGTATGGAAGAAGAGATGGGGTCCCCACTCACACAAGATACGATTTTTTCGAGATTCTCAAACCACGAAGCAGACGGACAAAAAGATCTGATAAAGTAAGTTACTTTAAAAAACAATATTTTGTCACTAATCGGGGCAGTTTCAAAGTATTGACAATGTGATCTTTTCAAAGGTCCTACAATAATAATAATAAAAAATAATAATAATAAATAAAAGGTTTTTTAAGTCTGACATTTAAAGTTGTGAAAAAAAATATTCATGTATATGTATGTTTGTTATAACACTTGTTTTGTTCTACTTGATTTCCTGACTTACAATTAATAAATTCAGTAATTAATTGCTGCCTCAACATTTCTGTACCTAAACTCTCTGTTTCTTCATTTCCCATGCTCTGCAATAAATCAACAAAACCATGTTAATAAATTTTTGTTTAATAGCCAGACACTTTAAGCTTTCACAGTTCTTGGACATGTACCTTTCTCTCTCCCATCATCTTCCAGAGCTGAAACTTAATACTGTAAATTCTCAAAATTGCAAATCAACAAAATTAAGTAAAAAGATTAATTGATTTTTCAATTATCGGTTAAAACCACTTGGCTTTCGATTACAACTTGATATATATACATAAACATGGAGAAAGTGAAAAAAATATTTCACACAAAGATGCTCTATTGCCAAATGTCCAATTTAAACTCACATGGAGTTTATTATTGATATTCGCATTACTATGCAATATTTTTTTCAACCAGAAAGGCAACAAAGTATCTATTCAGAATCATCTCAAAAGTCAAAGTGACATTTGACAATTTTTCTTTTGTTTTTGAAATTGCTCTGTGATGTTTTTGTCAATTATAATGATTAGGTGGGATAATTTTAGGTAGCAAATTGTTAAAAATATTCAATTGCTGATTGAGATAAAACTATATTATTGTTCATTGTGTATTAAAAAACAGCCCAGGTAATAAATCGTTTCTATAGTTTAATATAGTTTTTTTCGAGTGAAATTTTTAAATATACACATGTTTTGAAAAGAAAAATGAATTCGCAAATTGAGTCAAAATGAGGATAAAATATAATACAATATTTATAGATATTTATTCTATAATTGAGAGTTCTACCAAATATGTATTGAAAAAGAAAATGTTGTATAATTTTTTTTTTTTTTTTTTCAATTGCAGGAGAGCTTCAGTGTTGAATTTGTTCAATTTCTGGATCGAGGTTTATGGTACATATCTGTATATAATGATGGTGATCAACCTCATGATGTTCTGTTCACTTCTACATTTACAGGTAAAATACAAAATGCAATTAAATTTGATGCTTTTAATTTGCATTTAAAAGAATCCCAAGTTAATTATTAAAATTTTTATTTTCAGCAGATGATTCAAGTCTGCCTTGTCCTTATGATTGTCATGGTCATGGCGCTTGTGTTATGGGTAGATGTGTGTGCAATCCAGACTATGCTGGTGATTCCTGTGCATATCGTAAGTACCATGAAGAATGTTACTTCAGTTGCTACAGTTAGACTTTTACTTTACCTAAGTTTTTGCTTAAAAGCATTATAGATCCTTGGTAATCTAAATACTTATGGTTCTTATTTTATGGTAAAACTTATGGTTCTAGAATAATTATATTTTCAATACAATGTACACAATTTAGTTATATATAGAATCATTTAAAATTGTATTACATTTCTTTTACATTTCACTACAATCACTGTTGATGGAATTTAAGAAAGGCATTTATTTTCACTCTCAGCATAGAAAACATAATGCAGATTACTGTACAGAAATATTAGCATGTGATTTATTACATTTTAGACCTATCCTCACACATACAGTTCTAATATTTTTTATTAAAAAAAGAGGTCATTATTGTAGAAATACTTTTGTAATGCATTTTTTAATTAATTTATGACTTAATAGTAAAAATTAAGACTATAGAGTTAACTATAATAAAAATTATTGTGCCATGCTAACTTCATGTGTTGTATAAATTTACAAACTAGTTATTATTTTAACATGCAAATGCATTCAACATGCAACTAGTTACACTATTATAACATGCAAATTAATGAAAAACAGATATCTTTAAACAAACAGATGGAGTTTCCAAAACTATTGTAGGAAGAAATTTTAAAGAGAGCATTTTGAGAAATTATTGATTTAATTGCTATATTAATGATCAATTTATCATATTCTTGCATTGACTTATCATAGCCATGTTCATTTTTTTGAAAAGTTTTTCATTATTATTTAAAATGCACTCAATATATTTAAAATATTTTTTTACATTATGAATCACATGAATCGTTTTCACACAGGTGTATGTCCAGTTCTGTGTAGCGGAAGGGGTCAATATTTAAATGGAGCCTGTGTCTGCAGTTCTGGTTGGAAAGGCAAAGAATGTCATCTACGTGATGATGAATGTGAAACAGCTGATTGCAATGGGCATGGAGACTGCTTGGATGGATTGTGTAGGTGTTTTCCAGGTTATAAAGGACCACATTGTGAAGAAGGTAATGCATCACCCATATTTTTGTTGCATTTTGTGTACCACTTCTATTTCAGAATGTGCAATCTGAGATATATCAATTTATATAAACTTCTCACATTACTTTCACAGTGGACTGCTTAGATCCAGAATGTTCTGATCACGGAATATGTGTGAGTGGAATGTGTGTCTGCAGGAAAGGTTGGAAAGGAGCAGATTGCAGTGAACCTGATTCTGATGCTCTCAGATGTTTACCAGATTGCTCTGGCCATGGTCAATTTAACCTCAAGTTGCAGAAGTGTACCTGTGATGAACAGTGGACAGGGACAGATTGTTCACAAGGTATTATCTGCACTCTTTTATGTATTGGTTAAATTAAAAATTATATATTTGTGGTTGAATTTTTGCAATTCATAATGTTTATGCAATATAAATATAAAAATTTATATTTATTCCTTTATTAAAATAATTTAATTTGTGATTTTAAAAATCTGAAAAGTTAGATCTGAAAAGTTAGATCTGAATATTATTATTTTTTATTTCATACAGCGTGGAACCATTTTAAATTTATATTTATTATTTTGAATTTTTTTATACTTTAATTGATGAATCATTCTATGGGATATTCCAAAATGTAATTGCTTATTTTAAACAAAAGTTTTCATGAACATGTATCAAAAAATAAGGTGTTAATTTTAATATTCTTATAATCATACTGGATTGAACGATTTTTGGAACATAGATTGTTAAAAATAGTGAAAACGGTTCTTTTGAAATTTTCTCTTTTAAATTTAAAAGAATTTAGTAATTAAGTTTATTTAAAAATTTTGAGACATAATTACACTTAGAAAATTGGTTAATTATTTTTCTTTTTAAATAGAAAAATGTGATCTTGATTGTGGTGACCAAGGTCATTGTGAAGGTGGTCAGTGTGTCTGCAGTGAAGGCTGGACTGGCACAAAATGTAATGAGAGATTATGTGATCCGCGGTGTACAGAAAATGGTCAGTGTCGCAATGGTACATGTCTCTGCATTCAAGGATGGAATGGAAAACATTGTACACTAGGTTGGTGCTCTAATATTAAAATGAAATAGTGTTTAGCATTTTGATCTTTTTTACAGTCAACAATTTATTTTTATTTACAATTATTTTTTTTATTTTACATGAAATTGTATGAACATTAAAATTTGAATTACTATCAATATAAAACTGGTGTTAAAAGTACCAGTGAAATACTTATAAATTTTAAATTCTACATGCTGTAAAAACATTAATGTGAAACACACCAACATCATAAAAAAGTGGAGATTTAGTTGCTTAAAGAGCTCTACCAAATATTATACAATTAAGTTTAAATGTTGCATATCAACATTATCTGTACCATTGTAACATGTTAGTTATAATCTATTTTTCTGGATTTACTAACTCAGTTTTCTATATTTAAATAAATGTGGATTTTTCATGAATTAGGATAAATTTTATTTTATTTAGTATTATTTTATTACATAATTTGAAATTAGTAAGATATGGAATAGATTCATGTTTGCTTATTGAAAATTTATCTTTTTAAATGAAATGAAGAATATGTTTTGAACATTTTAATTGAAATTGCTCATTATTCCAAACTTTAAAGCTATTTAAAAATTAATTTTGCAGAGGGCTGTCCTAAGAACTGTAACAATCACGGAGAGTGTATCATAAATGACGATAATGAATGGACTTGCCACTGTCAGCATGATTGGGATGGACCTGCCTGTTCTATTCCATTAGAGAGAAATTGCAATGATGGAATAGATAATGACAAAGGCATGTATTGCATAATTTGTCACATTTTATTTTAGTTTATTTTGTGTTTAAAATGTTTCAAACAAACACACACACAAAAGGTTTTGAAAGATAAATTTTACATCATTGTTTCTAAAATTAGTTTTTTATAGTATTAATACAGTGAATGCCATTTTGAATAACTAAAATTTAAGCAAATTTTTTATGATAAATTAATCAAACTACAATTTTTTTTTAAATTGTTGACATTTGTATTTCTTTTCTAAAAGCGAGTCAGAAAACATGAATTATAATTGAAAGTCTCTTCTTATTTTTTTAATGAATGTAATGTTGCAAAATTTAAATATTTCTTTTAAAGTAAAAAAAAAAGGCAAAAATAAATATTCTTTTTTTTAAAATAAAGTATATGAAAAATGAATTTTATATTATATTTTTCCCTCTCCGAAACCATTTTTTTAACTTACTATTCAGACTCAAAAATTTGGACAAACTTATGTAAATAATAATAATTATGCCATAATTTTACTAATTTAATTCAAAACAAATGAAATATTACTAGATGAGAACAAATTCTATAAATACTTTTTAAAGAAATCATTAGTTAAAATTGTATATTTTGTTGTTTATTGCAGATGGTCTCGTAGATTGTGCTGACAGTGAATGCTGTTTGGATAAAGTCTGTGAGAATAATCCTCTGTGTTTCTCAGCAGTGGATCCCTTAGATATACTTTTAAGAAAACAACCACCTGCTGTTACAGCTTCATTCTTTCAAAGAATGCAATTTCTGATTGAGGAAGGGTCTGTTCAGAGTTATGCCCATAAAAGTGTTTTCAATGATAGGTAATAATTGTGTATTTTGAAAAAAATTTAAATAATATTAAAATTTATTATTATATATTGTTAAAATTGGAATATTAAAATTTATTATTAAATAGTTTATATGAAATTTAATTATTATTTTTAATATGTTATTAAATACCATTAAATGTAGTGTACATTCAAATTATATTATAAATGATCAATGAAAAAATAAATTGTCATTAAATGGTTTTACATTTTTAATTATTGCTGCTTAGTATGCTTGGAATTCTGTTCAATACTAGGTATGTACAATTCATATTTAAAGATGATTACTTTATTCTGTTTTAAATCTTAAGTCATGATGTAGTTTCATTCAATTTTTATTTTGCAAATTACTATTTGGTATCAAATTTAAAATAGTAATCGCATACATGCAATATGTAGTAGAATTTACTTGTTTTAGAATCTAATAATATAATTAAGTATATACATAAAAACATAAAAAAATTAATTAAATCAATGTATTTAGTATCTTAAATCATATAAATAATTTTTAGAGATACAGAAATGTACAAAATACAATGTTTTGAATAGACATGAAAGTTTTAAAATTTATTTAATTAAAAATAACTTAATTAAATTTTACTAATTTTAACTAAATCACAAATTGCTTAGCAATCAGAGAAAACATTTAGCAAAATGAAATTATATTTGTCATAACTAAACTAACCTTTCTTTGTTTTGATGTAGTTAATGACTAGACAAGTAAAAACAATATTTTTGAATTTATTATGATCTGTCAAATTACCTTTTATCAAGATAATTATAGTGATAAAATAAAGATAATGCGGATATTAATTTAATTATTAGAAACACTGTATTAAAATTTACTTTTCTTTTCCCTTAAGTCGAGCATCTGTAATAAGAGGCCAAGTAGTAAGCACAGCAGGGAGCGGAGTTATGGGAATTAGAGTTGGATTAGCAGGTAGCGCTCAACCAGGATTTACTGTTACCAGAGAAGCTGGATGGTAAATATATAAAATTAATTTTCAATTTAAATTAAAATATTGCTCGAGTACTGAAAAAAATAGTGTTATTAATTAATGCAGTAAACTGTAGTTGATATGACATTGACTAATTTATAAATATATCATCTATAAGCATACATTATGCATATTTATAGAAGTAGCATATCCTAGAATCTTAATAAAACAAAATAAAAATAACATAATGCAATGCTATAGGCAAAATAGTGATAGGTAATAATAAAATAATAATTTAAACTTATAAAAGTATTAATAATTTAAAAATATTAAAAAATTAATTTTAAAAACATGCTAAATTTATTTCTCTAGTCTTAAAACCCCATGTTTTAAAACACATGAAATTTTTTTTAAGTAATACTCAAAAATAATTACATAGTAATAAAACTATATATAATGAATTTTTATTAATTATTGTTTTTAGATGCTCAGTTCAACTGAATTACTAGATATATCATACATTTCTTTAGAAATAAAATAATACGAAAAATGTGTAAGTTTTCAATTTAAATAAAATACACCAAAAATTTGATAAATTTATTGATTAATTTGTAATTTTTTCTAGGTTTGACATCTTAGTAAATGGTGGTGGTGCAGTGAAACTACATTTCCAAAGAGATCCCTTCAGACCTAGAGATGTTACAGTTGTTGTACCTTGGAATGAAATTGTTGTCATTGACAAAGTAATTTTAAGCCTTGAAGATGAAAAGCCACTAGAATACAAATCTTTACTCTGTTTGGATCATGATTATGATAACATGAAACCTGTGGTTTTGGCTACATGGAAACATGGATTTCAAGGAGCCTGTCCTGAAAAAAGCTCTATTCTTGCAGAACCACAAGTATGTGATTTTTCTTACTTTATTAATACTCTATGTATGCATATTTAAAACAAAAACATTGAATAATAAAATGTATTTACAATAACATTCCTTAAGAAATTAGTTTAAAATTGAATTTAGTGCAATAAATCATGTCTACTAATGCAAGCATAACTACCATATTTTATAAATTTTTATTTTACTGTATTTAAAGTGCACTAAAATACAATTTAAAACATCAATGCAAACAGTGTATATTGAAGTCTATCTTAAGAATTGTATACATTAATATTGAAATAATAATAAATAACCCTAGAAATATTTGTATTTAAAATGTAATATCATCTTTGTCTTCAGAATGTACAAATGTACCTCATTTCCAAATTAATTCTCTTAATTATTAATAAAATATATTTTCAATAATTAATCTATTTATCTTGTTTGGTTATGTTTTACAATAAATGCGAGTGGCACTTCTATCTTTTCATGCATAGAATTAACAAACTAATACTTTTTATTTATATTAAAATTTAAATGTTATGAAAATTAATTTAGATCAAATAAAGATTACTTTGTGCAAGCATATTTTTTATTCATTTATTTATTTTAATTTAGTCATGCAATAATTAAAATTCATACATTTGCTTAAATTATTAAAATTAATATTTAATATGAATATATCCATCAGGTTATTCAAGAGAGTCTACAAATACCTGGTACTGATTTGCATCTGGTTTATCACAGTAGTAGAACTGGTGGATACTTGTCCACAATCCAACTTCAATTGACACCAGACTCTATACCTGCTACCTTACGCTTGATACACTTACGTATATCTATAGAAGGTATTCTATTTGAGAAAAAATTTGAAGCAGACCCAGCAATCAAGTATACTTATGCATGGAACAGAAGAAATGTATACAGACAAAAAGTATATGGCATTGCATTAGCTACAGGTATGTTAAACTAGTTTTGTAACGATTTAATAAAATACCTAAATACAACATTTGCAATATTTAACATCTTAAGTTTAAAATTTTTAATTGTGTTGCAATTGATATAAATAATAGAGTAACTATTATTTATAAGTATTTTTTTCACTCAAAATAGAATTATTTTGCTTTTATTTAAATACAGCACAATAATTACATTTGTTAATTTTTTCTCAAGCTGAAATTTGTTCTCGTTCTGGGTACAATTTTGTTAAAAATTTGCCTTATCAGTTTTAATTACATCCAAATTAAGAGAACAATTAAATATATAACTTCTTTTTTATTTAGTTTCTGTTGGATATGAATATAGTTCTTGTCAGCATATCATCTGGGAGATTCAAACAACTCAAGTTAGTGGACATGACATGAGTGTCTCTGATATAGGTGGTTGGAACTTGGACATCCATCATAAATACAATTTTCATGAAGGTAAAAAATAATTAGAATTTAATTTCAAACATGGAAAAAAAATTTTTTATAACAATTAAGAGAAAGGCAGAGGATTTATTTAAAATTCAAACACATAAAAATATTATTTCTACCAAATATTTAATGATTTATAATTTACTAAATATTATTGTATCACATATAATTTTTATATACACTTAGTATTGTTGGTATATACATTTTAAAATAATGTAGTTGCATTGAACATTTAGTCTGTGTTCTACTTCAAAACAGTACCAGTTATGGCATTTTAATGGAATATAAATCTAATTAAAATTATATAATGGTCATTCTTGATTGATTCTTTTGTGAATAAACTAGATCACTTTATGAACTTTTAAAAAAGATTAATTAATATCACATGCTTTAATGATTATAATAAAATTAATCAGCTGAACATTGTTAATTTTCTTTTCTATTCAGGTATATTACAAAAAGGAGATGGTAGTAACATCTATTTAAAAACAAAGCCCAAACTTCTGTTAACAACGATGGGTAATGGTCTACGTAGACCATTAGATTGTGACAATTGCAATGGATCAGCAAAGCATCAAATGCTTTTAGCACCAGTAGCTCTAGCTAGTGCACCTGATGGAAGTATTTATGTTGGAGATTTTAATTTGATACGAAAAATAACTCCTGAAGGCATGGTTTCCACAGTAATACAACTCAGGTAAATAAATGCAATATGCTTGACAAATTTTTGTTTATATTTTAATGCATTATCAAGAAGGTAATTTTACATGATTGTAAAGTCACAATTTTATTTCAGCACTGCACAAGTTGCCTACAGGTATCACTTAGCAGTTGGTCCTGTTGATGGTAGGCTATACATATCAGATCCTGAAAAGCATCAAATTTTGAGAATGAAACTACCAGAGGACACTACTAGTATTCAAGACAATCTTGAAATTGTGGTGGGGAGTGGTGAAAAATGTTTACCAGGAGACAAATTTTCATGCGGTGATGGAAGATTGGCTAAATTAGCTCGACTCGCTTATCCTAAAGGTATACATAATCAACTTGGAATATTTTTGTTAATTTGATATTTTAAATCTTATGAGCATAAAGAATTTATACATGAAATTTTAAAAGTAAAAATCTTTAAATATAATCCATGCCTTTCTTAGGTATTGCCGTATCTGCTCAAAATGAAATTTATGTAGCTGATGGGACCAATATAAGAATGGTAGACAAGAATGGCATCATTCACACAATAATTGGAGATTATTATCATAAAAGTCATTGGAAACCAGTACCTTGTGGACGAACAGTCAGCTTATCTCAGGTATAAAAGTACAAATGGCATTTTAAAGTATATAAAAATGCGTGGAAACTAATTTAATGAAAATATAATTGTGTAAGAAATAAAATATATTCAATTTTTATTGGATGCAAAATAATTTTCATAATCATCATCTTGTAAAAAATATCTTTTTTAATAAACAAATTAAATTCATAAATTTTTAGCATTTTTGAAAGAATGTATTTTTATGTTTTAATCTTTTCCATTTGAAAGGATTATTTATTTAATTATATAAATATTGGTTTCCTGAATATAAAAATAACCTACATAATTTTATTTTTTGAATTTCTTGGTTTTTAGGATACTATCTAAATCATATTGCTTGCATATAATTGCTTATTTTTTCAAATTTATAAATATGAGATACAATATTTCATACAATAAACAAATATTTCAATAGGTGAACTTAAGATGGCCAACTTCTTTAGCTATCAATCCTCTAGACAGTTCATTGCATATTTTGGATGACCATATGGTTCTACGAGTGACTCCCGATCGTCGTCTCAAAGTTGTTGCTGGACGACCACTCCAGTGTGCATCTCAGATGGCTAAAGATAAAGTTGAAATTTCACCAGAAATCTACTTGGAATCTCCACAAAGCATTGCATTTGCACCCAATGGGGATCTTTATATTGCTGAGAGTGATTCCCAAATGATAAATAGAGTTCGTGTCATAGGCAGTGATGGTCGAATTCAACACTTTGCTGGAGCAGAGTCAGATTGCAATTGCATGGACCAGAACTGTGAATGCTTTGATGAAGAACATTTTCTGGCATTCACATCAAAGTTGAATAGCATATCAGCCATTGCTGTGACTCCAGATGGGAATTTGCATATCAGTGATCAAGGAAATTTAAGGATTCGATCAATTACATCGTCACTTCCTGTTCCTAATGAAGCACATGAATATGAAATTTATGCTCCAGAAGTTCAAGAGGTCTATGTTTTCAACCGACATGGACAGCACATTTTGACCAAAAATCTTATTACAGGAAAAGCAATTTACACATTTTCATATAATGTCAATACTAGTTTTGGAAAACTGAGCACTGTAACTGATGCTGCTGGAAATAAGATTTATATTTTGAGAGACTACAGTAATCAGGTAAAATATTTATTTACATAAAACCTTTTTTGTCACATTATAACCTTTTCCCATTGTATCCATATTATAGGACCTGTATATGATTCAAAATTAATTACATTAAAAAGGTTATTGTCTTGAAATTTCTGAAAAAATCCAATGCTATTAGTGAATTTTAAAATGTGTCATTAATCTAATTCACGTAATTTCTTCTTAGTTTTTGTTATTGAAAAGAGAGTTAACATCTCTTACAATTTAAAAAAATTATAAATGGGAAATTTCTCTGTACATTTAATAAAGGTCATGAGTGTAATATTTAAACTATTGTATACTTAATTTACTAAATTAAAGTCACTTACAAGAAAATTTTATAACTTATTTGATGTGTGTTTTAAAGTTGGAAATTGTAAAATGAAATTAAATTTCATCATTGGAGAATTATTTTTAAGTACAATCATTCTATAAAAAATACTTCTTGTATGAAACAAAAAAAAATTATTAACTTTTAAATTTCTTTTATTTTTAATTTTAATTTAAAATAATTATTGATGATAGTATTAAAACTAGTTAAAGATTATAATAAAAATACATATTTGAATGACTAGAGTTAAGATCATTAAAAATCTGTTTCTCTTATCACTTTAGGTGAATACTATAGAGAACACTCAAGGTGGAAAATGCAGACTGGAAATGTCTAGAATGGGTATGCTGCAAAGTTTTACAACTCCATCTAATTTCAAAACTCAGTTTGATTATCATGGCAGCAATGGCCTGTTACGAAGTAAATCTGATAGCACAGGAAAATCCTATGTATACGGATATGATGAGTATGGACGACTAATCGAGGCCATTACACCAAGTGGGCAGATAATTCGTCTTTCCTACAATCTGAGCATCAAAGGTGCCACAGTAACTGTAACAAGAGATGACAAAGAGTCTGTAGTACTACTCATAAAGGGTTCTGATGTGACAACAAAAACAGGTATGGAATACATTTATAGGTATTTGACATATCAAAATTGTTCTTACATTATTAGAAATAAGATTAACGTTATTATTTTACAGAAATATTATAATCATTTAATGAAAGGCATTTGTGTTCTTTTCACATATTTTGATAGGAATTTATTTATTAAATTTTTTTTTTGCAAATATGTAATAACTCATACTAACACAGTGTACTCATCCATATGTAATTTGATTATAATAGTATTTTTGAAATAAAAGTGCTTAAAATCAAAAATAAAATTAATTTTAATTTTTCAAATTGAATAAATTTAAAAGGATCTAAAGGGTAATTCAGCGATATGTATGAGTTATAAAACACAAAGGAGGTAGGTGTAGAAATTTGTTTGATATTTTAACATTAATTTTTTTTTTTAAATATTTCAATGTAATGCATTAAAAAAATTTTCAGCTAAAATGTTATACACATACATACAGTTTCATAACACTTTTTATAAAAGTATGCATTTTTAACTAAGTTCTTTTTTATTTCATTGATCTATAGATTAATTTTTTTATAATTAAATACTTAAAATAACATTTTATTTCTCAATCCAAACATCAAAGCAATCAACATAACAATACCTCTTATTTGACACTTTAAATCTCCACAGTTTAAATTTTCATTTAAAATTTTTTATGATAGTTATCATTAAGGATATTAAAATAAATTGTTATGAACATTTTAGATAATAATGAAATTTCTTTAAGGTGGAGCAGAAAAGAGAGTTACACAGTTCCCAGATGGCAGTTTAATTATGACATCACCTGATTCTAGTACCATTGAAGTTGACACAACTACAAGTCCTATCTTAACTGATGTTAATCCCCTCATTGCTGAGATTTATCCACTACCATCAAAACTCAAAGCTACTGTCAGTGAAGACAATGTGCAGAACTTAGAATGGAAATATGTGGTCAAAAAAACTGGCAAAGGGCCTGCACGTCAAATTACACATATTGGAAAGATACTAAAGGTATTTATCTAGTTGTAACTAATCTACCAAATAAGTTCAATGAAAAAAAAAATACTACCTGATAATGCTGAGATTAAATTTTATTTGGAATTCAGAAGCATTTTCCTAATTTTAAAAATACCTAACAATACATTTCATACATACCTAGCAATTTATATATTTTTTATTTAATGTATCCTTCATATTTAAGAAATTAGCCTAAAATATTTTTAAATCATAAATAATCAATTTTTTGTTTTTTATTACAAAGGAATACAAAAACTATTTAAAAAAATTACAAATTCATTACATAAGAACAATTTAGCACAATTTATTTTGATATACATTTTCATTTCTGAACACGAAAGAAAACTGCCAGTATTAATTTACAAAGTAAAAAAACAAATTTAATGATTAACTAAATGTAAGATTTTTTATGTAGATATTCTATTTTTATATAGTTATTAAATTATCCTTTTAATTTTATAGGTTAATGGTGAAGTCCTATTTTCTGTGGAGTTTGATAGAGAAGAACACAGTGAAACAGTACTTGATCGTAATCAAGTACCACTGTTGACAGCTCATTATGATATATTGGGACAACCAATGCAGTGGAAACCTGCTCATAATTTTACATCTGTTCGCTTGGATTATGACAGATATGGAAGACTATCTCATTGGGAAAGGGGTTACCTTTTTGAACGTTATACATTTGATATGCAAGGAAGACTAGCAGAGATTAGACATGCAGACAATACAGGAATTATGTACAAGTATGATGAAGGTGCAATCAGTATGGTGAGTAAAAGTTGCTTTTATTATGGTTTCCCCCTTCTGAAACACACTTTCTGAAAAAGTAATAAATTATATAACTAATAAAAAGGAAAATATAAATCACTATGCTATTGGTTTTTTGATAGTTATAAAAGTGTAATAAAATGATTGATTAAATCGCATTAGTGTGCAAATAAATGCATGTACAAATAAAATTTTTAATTTCATAAGAATTTTTTATTTAAATATAAAAATCAATAACCAAAAGTTAAAAGTCTTATATGGCAGATTTATTAATAATTATTATATTTATTAGAGTCAGTTTAATCTTTCATTTTAGTAGATCAATAATTATATTGAAGTTTTTACCTCTTTCAATTATATTTTAATAAAATAAACATATAGAATAATACTAGCATTCCTGCTAGTTAATCATTTTTTTTATTATTTATTTAGAATTTTATAGTTTCTCATAAGTTAAATGGTGGGTAAAATTATATTTCTTTTGAATTTTACAGCCAAATGAAATTATTGTTCCCAGTGGTAGCAGATACCTTCTACAATACGATTCATCTGAAGGGCTTCAAGCCATTATAACACCTAATGGACATAAGCATGAACTTGCCTTCCAAACATCACTAGGTTTCTACAAACTTCTTTATCTTAGTCCTGGAGTACGTTTTCCATTTGTCACACATTTTGGAGACAATGGTCAATTGCTTGCCAAATTATACCCTGAAAACAGTGGCAGAGTTATATACTTATACAATGAAAATGGCAATATTCAAACTGTGTTCTGCGGTCCAGAAAGAACAGATTTCTCTTATGTAGAACAAAAAACTTTAGTGCGATCCTGGACGAAAACAGTTCCAGAATTAGAACTACGAACAGACTTTAAATATCATGGTACTCTTGTTCAAGAAGAACGTTTCAGAGTGAGCAGTCGAAGTGCTCTGAGCAATGCTAAGTTTCGTTACCAATATGAAGGTCACTTGACTATTGTTGAAATAGAGGTAGGAGCTAAAATAGTTGGAGAAACCAGATATAGATACAGTGTCCAATCTAGTATGTTGGAACAAGTTCAGCAATTCCTGATTCACAGGCCTAAAATTAATAACGTTTTCATTCAAGATGATCAACGACACTTCTCTAAAACCATAGCTCATGATTCTTATGGTAGAATTTCATTGTTGGCTATTAGTTTATGGAATAGAGAAGTATTTTCGCTAAATATCAGATATGATAATAGGGGGCGTTTAAGACAAATGAGCACTAAAGCTGGATATGATGTTGGAGTTGAGACTGTCAATTGTACTTATACTCCTGATGGCTATCTAAGTGAAGTAACTGGTCGTCGTAATTATAGATTCCTATATGATGTAAATGGAAACATGAAAACTTTCTGGGAAGATGAACACCAAGTTACATTAAAGTACGATGATGGAGATAGATTAATTGGATATAATGATTTGGATCTTTATGAAGTTGATGTCAGAGGATTTCTTGTTAGAAAAGGACAAGAAAAATTTACCTTCAATGCCAAGTCACAGCTAATCCATGCCATTCAACCAGGATTATATGAAGTTTATTACTATTATGATGCAATGGATAGACCAATAGCATGGAAGGATCACAAAGGAAATATCACACAGTTTTTCTACACAAATCCTAAAAATAAATACCAAGTCACTCATGTGCACACCACTCAAGACAAGAAGACATTCACTTTAGTATATGATACAAGTGATCACATGATGTATATAGAAGACACAGTATCTAATAAGTACTTTGTGGCAACTGATCATTTAGGATCTCCTTTGTTAATTTTTAACTCGGAAGGTAAAATTGTGAAAGAAATCAAGAGAACCCCATTTGGTAAGCTGATATTTGATTCCAATCCTGCATTCATGGTTTTTGTGGACTTCTGCAAAGGACTGAGGGATCCATATACCGGATTAGTTTTCTTTAAGAGTCGTGCTTATGATCCAACAGGTACACAGTGGCTGACACCAAATTGGGAAGATGTGCCAAAGTATATATCTAAGCCTTATATGATTCACTTATACAGATTCCATGGAAATAATCCTATAAATGAAGTGGAAGAAGATTATCATTTAGATGGTAAATTTGAAATTTTTTTATCAAGTTTGTTTTAGTCTTCCCTAACATTTTTAAAACATTAAATAATATTTTTATAAAATGCATGATTATGTACTATTTAATGCCATTTAAACCTTTATGTATTCAAAATATTCCCTTTTTAATAAAGTTGCCATTAATTAAATTATTTCAGTTATTGATAAAAAATATTTGATTTTGCTTAGATTTAAATTACCTAATTCTTAAAACTTATAGTCCTAAAGAAAAGCTTTAATATTTACTAATAAATTATTTCTTAAGATGCATAATCAATTAACAGTTTAATTGTCAGTCTTCTTCAGATACACCTTCTGTTGTTATATTGAACATATATTTTGTAAATCTAACTTTATAAACTGCACCAGAACCACTTTTCAAATTCATTTACAATCAACTTATTCATTAATGTTTGCATAACTTCATTAGCAATGTTATTAATGATTAGATATTAATATCATTAATAACATTGCTAATGAAGTTATGCAAACATTAATGAATAAATAATATGCCTTACAAAAGTATTTAAGTATTTATAACTAACATATCTCAAAAATTAAAAAAAAAATTTCATGTATTCCAGATTTGAACAAATGGATTGCTGCATTTGGTTTGGGAAAATTTAATACACCTCTCACTCAAAGCTTCAATGCCAAACCTGAATTAACCTTCAGTGTAAAACCCAGTCTACCTGTGATATCTGGTCTCAGTTGTACAGCAGATGTTGTATCCCGTGAATTTTTCCGTCTAACTACAGTCCCTCGTACAGAAATTCGTGGCCACATTTCTGGAAGTGTAATTCAACCTCAACTTGCCAATCTTCCCTCAGTTCTTGGTGATGGATTGCTATTGTCTAGAAGTAAAGATCATGCTATTGTTCATGTCCTCAGCGATGCCAGTCCTATTCTACGGGATGTTATAACCAGCGTTCTCAATGATACACAATATGTAAATCTGCACTTTTCCCTTCATGGTCAAGATTCATTCTTCTTAGTTCAACCAGATCAAAAGAGGGTACAAGAGGACTGGGATCAGTTGCAAAGACTAGGAACAATGTTCAATGTGACTATGCATGCAGGAGAAGGTCATGTAGATCTCAGACTAAGAAGCCCAGCCATTTTGCTCAATATTCGTTATGGCGGGAATCTTGATGAAGAGAAGCAGCGATTGCTAAGCCATGCTAGACGAAAAGCAGTTAAGGATGCTTGGCAAAGAGAAGTTAAACTGGCCCAAAAGGGACTTAGAGGCACTAGAGAATGGACCAAATTGGAGTTGGAGGATTTACTTATGAAAGGGGCAGTTTCTGATTATTATGGTACAGACATTCATGACGTGGAAAACTTTCCTCAGTTGGCAGATGACCCAACAAACATTGTCTTTCGAAAGTGTAAGTAGGATTATCGTAATCAAAGCTTTTAAGTGAAATTGAATGATAATTTATCTTGTACAAAAATTCTAAACCTAATTTATAATAATTGTTAAAGCGTTTTTACCACTTTGAAATTATTATTTATTTATTTTTTGCTAACCATGAAACTCATTTAATATGTGTCCATTTACAATTTGTCAAAGAAGAATCCAATAAAAAAAACTAAAGAAACATTATCTCTTAAATAACATTTGAAGACATTTATAAAATCTGGTAATTTTTATGCATAAAGTGAAATCTGTTAAATTTCTAACAATATGCTAAGTAGCAAATGCAGTATTCAATGATACTGAACAAGTCATTCATTATTAATGACTTGTTCAGTAACATATATTAATAGAAGAAATATTACATTCTAAAATCTTTTTACTTTCATTTTCCATGAATGTAATAATAACTTTTTTTAAAAACATTTGAAATTCAGCTGGTGATGAACAAGTCATTCATTATTAATGACTTGTTCAGTAACATGTATTAATAGAAGAAATATTACATTCTAAAATCTTTTTGCTTTCATTTTCCATGAATGTAATAATAATTTTTTAAAAAAGAAGTTGACATTCAGCTGGTGAAAATTTTTGTGCATATAAATAAGTTGATTATTTGTATTGTTGTTAATACTTCTATTTATTTTAATTAAAAGAGAGAGAATTTCTTTTACTGTAGATCACAAATTACAAATGAATTCTTTGTTGCTTACTAAAATAATTATTTTCTTCAATAGAAATTGGAGAATTTTCCTCATCCAAGTTTATCTGTGATCTGTGTATAAAATAAAACTACAGGGATGGAAGTTATGAACTAAAACTACAATTGATTATAATTAAAACATGGACAGCAATTAAAAATTATCATACAAGGAATTTCTATTGAACTTTCCAATGTTATATAAATAGGTTCGTATCATTTTTATTCTGTTTTAAATAAATTTTTGTGTTTTTCATAATCAGTTATTAGTAGGCTTTTAAATAAAATAATACATTTAAACAAAAATTATATCAATGATTATGTATTGTCATTACCATGTTTTCTTAATACAGTTTGGTTTATTATGTAAAATTATGGATACAAGAGACCTAAAATTTCTTAAGTATAAACCAGTATTATAACTTCCTCTAAGACACTTGTGCTTCTAATAGCAAATTTTGCAAAGATAGTAAAATATATGTATTAATAATGTAATTAAATATTGTACTAAAAAGTTTCATAAAATTCAAAACTTTAGTATAAATAAGAAGGAACGTTTTCGTTTTAATTTGATTATAGCTACAAATGAAGTCTAACCATAATGTCATGCTTATTTACTTTTAATGCTAAATGATACTTTATTATCATCCTGTATAGAAACTCTTCTTTCTTATCAGTTTGTTCTTCCATTATTTGCTTTTCATCAAGTATAATAGTAAATTTACTGCATTTCAATATTTCTTAAAACATTCTGTTTATTTTCTGATATTATGTTTTATTTCACTTTTACACAGTATAATTTTTTATAATAAAAATATACATTGATAATTTTTATTTAGAAAACTCAAAAAATTCCTGCAAAAATATTACTTTCAAAAATTAATTACTATTCTTATATGAGTTGCTCAGAAGCTAATGCAATTTAATTCCAGAAAACAAAATTGAGAAATTTAATGTTTTTTAATACATTAATAAGTTTTAAAATTTTTGGTTTATTTATTTGATCAGAAAAGTATATAAAGTTTTTCTAAGAGTAAGCTCTATCAACATGTTTTGTAAAACTCAAGTTTTATTGAAGGTATATATTTTAATAAATTCATTGTATCTTTTTTCATTTCTTTTGAAATTGTTCAGCCCATTGGATACAATGATTGATTTATATTTTTTAAAATTGCTGCCTTTTTTTATGTCAATTACATGAGAAGTATCATCCTCCTCAAAATTATATTTGAACTTAATGCTGCTTGGGTTTGACTTATCTTATTTTACCCACCGCATAATAATCCAATTGATTGTTAATCCACTTGTTGATTTTTTCTGTTGGTAATGGCATCTTCCATTGATTTTGTGGAAATGAAATCTTGATCTATTTCAACAACACTGAAAGAGTTTTTTCTTTTTCTATTTTGAATTATATAGTATGATACCAGTCACTAGGATTATATATATATATATATATTACATTTTATGAGCTTCTATAACTGTAAAATCAGCATTATTAGGCAAATAACTGTGCCCACTTAATAAAAAATTTAACTATGAATTTCTTATTTTTCAATGTTACCAACAAATATTGAAAGAAGAAGAATTAAGTTTTTATTTCAAAATATATGTAAAAAAGATATTGATAAAAAGTTGACTTATTCACAATGGCTTCTGAAATTTTTATAATATATTCAGAAGTTATATGGGGGGGAGGGAAGGAGGCTGAAAAAGCGAAGACGAGTAAATTCTTTAAGAACTAAGAAGAATATTATTTGTTCCAAAGTTACAAAAATCAGAAAATATATTTAAAAAAAAAAATAGATTTAACCGCATTGGCTTCTGAGTAACTCATATAAGAATCCAAAACAAATAAAACTTAATTATCAGCATTTTTTTGTTAAGTTTTTACAAATTTGTTATTTATTCTAACTATTTACATTATTTTTAAATGATAGTACAGAAAATTAACTGAATTTCTTTTTATTTTACAGATGCAACATACACTATCCCTGTAGTTTCAAAGACTTTTAATTATCTCTTGTAAACATAAATCTTTCACTATGCTTGTGTTTACTACATGATTCCCTACTTCAGCTGTTCAAGATAGGATGCACTGAGACTTAATGTTGGTGCAAAAGCAATGCCAAATTCCGGGAAACCTCTATTGATTGCAATACACCTGAAATATGAAATCGTGTAATTTGTTGTGTAAATTATTTAAAAAGTATGCTAAAATATTCTCCTTTTGATTGTATGTATAATTTGCTAAAAAAACGTCCAGTTTTTCTATCTGCCTTACCTCTAATGCTCTGATTTTCCCATTCCTGTATATAAATCTTTTGAAATTTATAATGGAACAAAAGCAGGGTATCATCTATAAAATTAAACTACAAGTCTTAAAATCAAAATATACATTTATGATAGTATTTATTTATATTAATTAAGAAAATTTATTCAATATCTATTATAAGAATAACTCAACTATAAAATTGTTACTATCAGAAATTACCTAAGACTTGTTTATATAAATCAAAACGATGGAGATATGAAACAAAAAATTGTGAAATTTTATTTTTGAGTACTTATAACAATTACTGATTAAGGGTTTGTGTTGATTGAAGCTTCATAAATAATATTTTATAAATGAAAACTGCTGTAAAAGTATGATTATGAGATTGACTTAACACAATATTTATTAATCAGCACATTACACTGAAGCAAGATAATTTAATGAAATGAATATTAACTTGCATGCTACTAATCTATAATCAACAAAATCGTAAGAAATCTAAACTCATTATAGAATAGAAATTTTAGAGCAGTTTTTATTGCTTTATACAATTACTTTATACAAACTAAAATTAAAAAAGATTGAAATAACATATCTTGAAAAAAATAAGAATGAATTTCAAATTCATTAAATTAAAAATTCATAATTTTCTCAGTATTGATTGGTTAATTATTAGAAACATATTTGTTAATGTATTCATAAAATGTATTTCAATTATTAAGATAAAATCAAGCCTTAATTGTAAATTCCTGAATATATAACTGCATGAATATGATTCAAATTAAACTATGCATTGAATATGTTTTTGCATCCCAAAAATTGCCTTATTGCAAATTAAATTAATTAATTTTTTAAAATAGCATTCCTTTAGTAATTTTGCAGTTTGTGTCACTTTTCTGAATGAAATGAAATGAAATATTATCTAGATGTAAATGTTCAAACTTTATGAATGCAAACATTTCTTTTAAATAAGTTTTTAATTTGAAAACTTATTTCTGTATTAAATTATTTTATTTTAAATTTTAAATAGCATCTGCTTTATAATTACAGAAACCTACTGTAAAAGAATCCCTAGCTCAATTTTTTAAATTTTCACAACTTTCCCATAAAATGTACTTTTAACATTGCAGTTAGAATTGAGAGAAATGTTGTCAAAGCAGAGGTTTTCTAACAAGAATTTAACTGTGATTTATACGATTTTTTGTTTGATATATATATTATATGAAATGTGTATCCAATATTGTGTGTGTGAAGATGTACTGTGCAACTACAAATGGTAAAAGTGGACAATCATTCGCTTCAGATGTCAAAAGCGACAGTGCTGGACACTTAAATCTTTCAACTTCTATTTAATCTGTGTTGTCCTGTTGTGTGTGTTTGTTCGTGGCCGTTGTAGGTCACTCGAAACTTACTCGAGTAAGCACCTGGTGTTTTTATCAAACCCTGGACGAGTAAGGAATTTCCGTCGAAATACAATGCCGAATTGTTTTAATTTATAACCACAGACCTAGCTGTGGGCATTCTGTACATAATGTTCATAGCAATTGCCTTGTAAATATCTGCCTATATATATAAACTATTATGAAACGTTTGTACTTAATTATTGTATATTTACTGTGTATCATTCCACCAAGAAATATTATTAATTAAATACTGTCAGCATCTAACAGATACATACATGTACATAATACATATATTTTATAGAGATAAATCATTAGATTCACAACAAAAATCTAAATATTGAAATACTGAATATTTGAAGTTTTATAAGTTGAAACAAAAAAATATTATGTAGCCTGTAACACAAAAACTTTTTAAAATATGAATATAAAAGAAATGTTTAATTATTTTTATATTATGAGACATGAAAATATAATTCTGTTTAATTATCTGGCTTTAAATACTGATTTTGGATTCAGGGCAAATATTTTTAAGCTCAAAGATACAAATTTTTAAATAAAACTATAATTTTAAAACATTTCCTTACATTAAAAATAAATAAGAGTACTAATTTTATCAATTAATTTATTACTTACAAAAAACAAATTTTTCTAAAAATGTAATTTTTATAATACATGAAAAAAAATTTTTTTTTTTTTTAAATAATTCTAAAATTCGAATATATAAGAAAAATATTTTAAAACTCATTTTGAAAATATTGCATAGATTAAAAGGAAATAATGTTACTCTTTTAAAAGAGTAAATTATTCTTTTTTAATTTAAAATCTGTGAATATATTTTTAAAACATATATGAAAGATTAAAATATAATATAAGAAAATTTTAATATATATTCATTAATTAGTTTTTTTAATGTATTTATACATTTTAAGATAGATGCAAGAATATTTTTACTGGGGAAGTGATTTCTTCATGTTCACTGATTTTTACAATAAATAATAATAAAGTAATTTTATTTTTTAAATATCAAATACAAAAAAAAAAAAAAAAAAAAAAATGTGATAAGTCAAAATTCGTTTTGTTATCAATTTAGAGCCCTTCCCCCACCATCTAATGTTATATTTACTTTAGCATCTGACTTCCTGAAGTCCATAAATAATAGATAACTTT
>BPLQ01004681.1:0-178309 GCA_021605075.1 Caerostris darwini
TATTATAAATAAACGGTTTCCATAACTTTTAGCCCAGTAACTTCAAAAGCTAACGGCGTATTCATCGCGAAATTTTTTGAAATAAATATCGTAATCGCGGAATTCTTGAAGTTTTTATTGTTGCTGGCACGAATATTAGGTTTTTTTTTTGTAAAATGGGCAGCGATTTAGGGACTTAAATAAATGATGAATGGTGATTACAAGATATAAAAATACTAATAAAGAATACACAGATTTAAAAAATATTTGTCGAGCTGATTGAATAATGATGTATGCGTTTTCTTGATTCTAACAGTATACGACTGGTTCCGTTTTTCTTTCCACGATTCAATTCGCTGATTTTCCTCATGGTCAATCGAAATCCACACCTTAAGCAGACTAATATATTCCCGGAACTCGAGGAACGGTATTATCTATTCAATCTCACACCACAAAGTTACCACATGGCAGGCACCAAGCAATAACTGTAACCAGTTATCAACTAGGCATTTTAGAAACAGGCAACTCGACGTGGCATGGACTCAACAAGTCGTTGGAAGTCTTCTGCGGGAATATTGAGCCATGCTGTCTCGATAGACGTCCATAATTGTGAAAGCGTTGATGGTGCAGGATTTTGGGCACGAACAGACCTCTCGATGATGTCCCATAAATGCTCGATGGGATTCATGTCGGGCGATCTAGGTGGCCAGATCATTCGTTGGAATTGTCCAGAATGTTCTTCAAACCAATCGCGAACAGTTGTGACCCGGTGACATGGCGCATTGTCATCCATAAAATCCCATCGTTGTTTGGGTACATGAAGTCCATGAATGGCTGCAAGTGATCTCAAGTAGCTGAACATAAGCATTTCAGTCAATGTTCGGTCAGTCGCACCAGAGGACCAAGTCCATGCCATGAAAAAAGCCCACACCATTACGGAGCCACCACCAGCTTGAACAGTGCCTTGCTGACAGTTTGGGTCCATGGCTTTGTGGGGTCTGCGCCACACTCGAACCCTACCATCAGCTCTTACCAACTGAAATCGTGACTCATCGGACCAGGCCACGGTTTTCCATTCATCTAGGGACCAACCGATATGCTCGCGTGCCCACGAGAGTCGCTGCAAGCGATGTCGTTCTGTCAGTAAAGGCACTCGAGTCGGTCTTCTGCTGGAATAGCCCAAAGCCAAATTTATCCGCACAGTTCTAACAGACAAGTCCCTTGTACGTCCCACATTGATTTCTGCGGTTATTTGACGCAGTGTTGCTTGTCTGTTAGAATTTAAGACTCTTTGCAGACGTCGCCGGTCTCGGTCGTTAAGTGCAGGCGGTCGACCACTGCGCTGTCCATGGTGGGATGTTATGCCTGAAATTTCATACTCTCGGCACACTCTTGACACAGTGGATCTGGGAATGTTGAATTCCCTAACGATTTCAGAAATGGCATGACCCATGCGTCTAGCTCAACCCTCTTCACATGAATAACTTGAACAGAAATGAAAGCTCTGCGAAAGCACTGCGCATTTATACCTGTTCTACGCGATGCTACTGCCATCTGAAAATTAGATGTAAGAGTTTTTATAACGTTTTTTTTATCGTCGATATTCAATACATTGCTTGCATGCTCCATAGAGAGCAATATTTTTATTGAAACATCTGCTTATTCACAGCGAGCTGGGCCATTCCTGTGGAAGGTACATCAAAGTGTGAAGGAAAAATATCGGATGAAAGTAAAAACGAATTACATCATTTCTTGTAATAGGATCATAAGCGTGTTTTCGAACTTTGAAAGGTTTCCCGGTCTATTATTATTCAGTTATCTCAAGAAAAGTTGGCGACTAGAATCAATATGTATTAGTTTTAATATTTTGTGTGGGGTTTTCTGCCACTCTGATGGAGCGGCGTGTGGTTTGCGAGGTGTCAGAGTCCAGAAATCACAATGGATTACAAGTCCATGCGTGTCACTCATGGCTTCCGGCACACTAAGTTCACCGGGCTTCCGCCAAGGGTGTGAGCGCATTGATAATGCAAACTCTTGCGTTATACCACCCAAAACCACGTCCAGTTGCCCCTAAGCACAACTCTCAAATCTTGCGAAACTTTGTGATTTAGTTGACCAATAAATAGATCTATATCTAGTAGCCCTTTGATTTGCGTAGCGTACGAGCGCTTGTTCACGAAAGCTTCCGGGGTGTGAACAGGTCGAAGGAATTTCTTCCCACCTCCACGCATGACGCCGTCGCCGCCTCACGCCTCACGGTAGAAGACGGAGCTATACAAGGCACTATAATGAGGAACATTAGCGATCCAATGCTTCCATCAGCTTACAGATATAAGCAATGCGAGTTTTATAATTAAAAAGGATCTACTGGATGTTGATTTCAGGAGGCAGCTAAGTATGTTGATTTATATTTCACATACTTTATAATTGGGACGATGAAACAAAGGAAAATTAATGAATATTTCATTCTTTGTTTTCCCATGCACTTCATCCCTCGTTATAAAAAGAAAATATTTTGTAATGTTGGCATTATATTTTATGTTCACTACTGCCAAATGAATTAAGGTTGAAACCAATTAATGGTCATTATTTGTAAAGGTTTGCAGTTCTGGTTTCCTAGCTGTTCAAATTTAGAAAAGAAAGAAATTTGGATAACAAAATTCTTTCAGAACTCTTTAACAGTGGGTAATTCAGCACTGTAAATAATAACAAAATTGAAATACTTACAATCACATGAGTTTTAAAAAAATTTTTATTAGCATTTTAAAATTACCCTGGGTAGAGATAATTTTGAAATAGGGTACCATTATCATCCTTCTTCGTTGAGTTTTTGTATTAGCGTCATTTACTGAAGCACATGATTAAACAAAATTCAAGTTGTAAAGTAAATCGAACAGAAGATGGAATAACTATTTTATTATATCCTAAAGAATTCTATTCTTGTTATACATTCTTTTTTAATTTGCGTACACTTTAATACTTATTCTTAAGATATTGGATATTCATTCATTCAAGAATTTTATATAGAAAATTTTGTGAGCATTAATATTTTAAAATATTAATCAATACTTAATAAAATTTAAAAAATTGAATATATGTCATAAATATAATAAACTGCGTTCTTTTTTTATTCAAATTATTATATTTATTTAGGTATATATAACGTATATTCTGTTTATTCTATTACAAATTAATATCGCATTTAGCTTTTAAAAATAATTGAATTGACTAATTATGTTTTGCAGGCCTGTATTATGCCGTTGTCATGACCTTAGTGTCGTTAGCAACAGCCATGTCTGTTGTAACATTGAACATTCACCATCGAGGACTCCATGGGAACGAGGTTCCTTCAATTGTTAAGAAATTCGTCTTTGGAGTTCTAGCCAAAATACTTTGTATACGTGTGGAGTTCCCAGATACCTTAGAAGCTACTAATCCGGTAAGTTATCTTTTCATATCAAATATTGGACTTTAAAAAGAGGAAGGATATATAAAATTCTTCTACTTTTTCTCGCAATCTATACTGTAGGAGTACAAATCGTACACCATCTGGAAATTCGAGAAATCGTTCTCGAACAGCAATGCTCAGTAGTATTAAAACCGGCCACATCATGGGTACACCACAAAAAAATGTGAAAGCTATGTATAATTTATCTACTATATATATATATATATATATATATATTGTGTGTGTATATAACATATATATGTGCATGTGTATAACATTATAACCATATATATAAGTGTATAACAGATATGTATGTTTTCATATATGCATAGCAAATATGTATGCATACATGTTTAGCAAATATATGTAAGTATGTATGTATATAAGTATAACAAGTATGTATGTATAGCAAATATGTATGTATGCATGTATAACAAGTATATATGTATTGCAAATATGTATGTATGTATTATATTTGTATAGTATGTATGTATATTTGTATAATAAGTATGTATGTATGTATATTTGCATAATAAGTATATAAGTATACATACATACTTATTCATACAGTTTATACTGATTCCAAATGAGATCTCACCTTAGCCAGTTCCAATTACAATCTGATGCATTCCCTCATCGGATAGGGAAGATAAGCGTTATACATTCCCTCTTGCAGGAATTATCAAATAACCGTGAATTTAGTTGCTACAACCTGAGAACTAAACCAATTCTAAATTTTCAGTAATCAAGCAATTCAAATTTTTCTAATTCCTTAATATTCATGACGAAGAAAAATTATTGACTTAAAGACGTAGGATTTTAGTGTACAATTTAGTAACAATATCTAATTCATGACCTACTGGTGAGGAGAATAGTAAGTGTCCACGAAAACTGAGTTTGAAGTTGTTGACGGTGTTCATTGTAGTAACTACTTTCAGAAACAAGGAGATACAATGGTAGAAATTCTTCTATACTACACTCAAATAGGAGGCAGATCTAGAGTCCTTTGAAAATCAATGGCCTCTTCCTGATCATCCATCGTTGGACTCATCATGATATACATAAATGAAACACGAAGTCCATTGATGTACAAAAGGAAGCATAGACTCATAATTATTTTTATTGACACAATAATAAGAAGACACAATAATAAGTGGATTGGCCTCCACTGATTTATATTCTTAGAGAGCTGGAAAAGTTCAAAATATTGAAGAGGTATTTTTTCTGCTCTAAGCTTACAAAAGAAAGGAAAGAACTTATGTGCGATAAACATATATTTATTTCTTATATTTGCTTTTTTATTCAGAACAAAAAAAGCTCTCATTTTTTTTTTAAATTTCATAAAATGAAATGTCTTGTCTCATAATGCTGAATTGGGGTCTTTATTTTTTGTAAACTTTTAACTTTGCTTTGTAGTGAATATATATATATTTTTCATATACGAATTTTTTACATACAGCTGTAAAACTTATGTTATTTATTTGTGGTACATTAACAACTTTTTCTTGTATCTATTATAGGTGTTTTGCAGAGTGTCTAATGCAAAGCTCATGGCAGACAAAGATTATTGCTGCGAAAATGGTGGGATATCTCCAAAACTACATTGCAGCAATAACTGTGTCACGAATCTCCATAGATCCATAAAGAATCCTATAGAGAATTTCGAAATGCAGTTTCTAAGAGTACTGGAAAAAGTCTACCAAACTTTAGAAAGAAACGAAATACGTACAACTGAGCAAGACAGAAAGGACAAAATTAAATCAGAATGGCAGCATGTAGCACTAATTATAGACAGGTTCTTGTTATGGGTCTTTATTATATCCACTCTTGGAACAACATTTGGAATTCTTTCTATGTCACCTCATGCAAGATTGTATTGAAAATAACCTAAAGCCAATCATTTAATACCCTGACAGTCAAAATGACAAAGTTGTAATGCTAATCTGGTATGGAGCACAATGCTTTATAGCTAATACTATGACGTAAGCTAGATGGCATGTTGAAGGTCTGTGTTTAAGTATATTAAGCGTGGCTTGAAATATTGGGAATAAGTAAAAGAAAAATACTTAGAAGGATGACATGAATTTATCATTTATAGTTGAGAGTAATTTGTGCCAGTTTTAGAATGTCAAAACAAAGCAAAAAGAAATTGGGAGTAGTAGATGTCTGAAAAATAATAAAGCATTCTTTAATGGAAAGCTAAAAATTTACATGTTACAGTGTTAGAGTTTGTATAATAGAAAAAGAATTAGTTTTTAAGAGTGGTTTAAATTAGAAAAATAGTATAGAATAGTATTTAAAAAGCCAACAAATAATTATATTTTACTTTAGCTATCTCTTAAATTAAGTAATAATTTTAAAAAAAAATTAAATTAAGCTAATAAAAAGAAGAAAAAAGAATTTCAGATGAAACTGTAATTTATACACAATAAACATAAGTCTTTCAAAATTCTGTTTTTCAGAAGAACTTAATTCATCATTTATAAATTTAAATAGATAAAATTTAAAAATAAACAGGTTGAAATCATAATATTTAATTAAAAAGAATAATTAATTTAATCAACTTGCATGAGGAAGTAACTTAAGTGCCATTATCAATGTTTTCTGCTTTTAATATTTGAAAAGTTAGATTTCCCACAGTTTGTTGATTGATACTGGTAGCTATTTTCATAGAAATGAATAACACAATATATTTGACAAGGCTACAGTATTTTAGTAAGGAAAGAATATAGGATAGAGAAAATGATTAAAAATAGAACTCTTATGTATGTTTAGAATGTCCATGTATTGATTCCATACAAGTCCAAAATACTTAGATTTGTGATTTCAGAAAAATATCTAGATTTGTATTGACAAAAAATGTATGCTTACATCTACATTTTTAGAAAATATATAGTTTTAGAAAAAATTGTTTCTTTTTATTTATAATTCTGTTAAAGTTTTTAATTATTATATAAAGCTTAATATTTATAAGATATATAAAGATATAATTTTCATTATATAGAGACATAATATTCATAATCCTCATACTTAAAATATTCCATAATGTAAGTGAAGGTATATCATTACAGATAATTCTATAAATTTCTCAGCTAATGTAAAATGCAAAAATCCTTATTAGTTACAGTCTACTACAAGTCAATGGCAATATTTTAAAATATGATTTGTTTCTTAAAATAATAAAATAATAAAAAAAAAATGAAAGAGTTAAAATTATATGCATGATTTTTTTATAACTTTCTATTTGCAGAAAATTAAAAATATATATATATTTTATGGAATGAATTTGAAATATACTGTTCCTATGCTTATTAATAAATAAAAATAACCCCTGATATTCCTAATTTAATATGATGCAAATCTGCACTTATTCTATTATTACTGAAAATGTTAAGAAACTGTTTTTTAGTTTTATTTATTTCATATTTTCTTAATCCTATTAAAAACGAAAATTGATATTTTTGATTTTTACTTTAATCAAATACCAGTTTTTTACAGCAAGATGTTTTAATAATTAAAAATAATTACATTGATAGTTGCAGCTAGTACAGCAAGATACCATATTTCTAATACATAGGTTTTATTTATTACTTTAATCTATTTATACAGTAAGAAAGTGATGAATATTGAACTTAAATTTTCAAGTATGTATTTTTATTTCTTTATCATTTAATTTTTCCATTTTGACTAATATTGTACTTTGTCTCTTGCTGTGATTTAGAAAAATAAATATTTATTAATTAAAATGTTTTACAGTTTAACATAAAATACATTTTATATTATAAAAAAAAAAAAATAACTATCAAAATTTAATCTGGTCACTTTAAAAAGAAAATGAAATATTCAGTTATTTCTTTTAAAGAAATAAATATTTATTACAGTATTTAATTTTATTTCAAAAATATTTATACATATATATAACAATTAATGACGATTTATAACACCATGTTTACATGGGTCTTATTCAACTGTAGATATATATGATTATATCTGTTTCCCAAAAGTATTTTTAATAGTTAAAAGAATGGCAAACAATTTTAGATTATTTTTTATTAAAACAATGTACAGTTTCATCTGCTGCTATAATGAGATTCTATAAATTTTTTAGCAATATCTATAGCCTGTTCTACTTTATGAGTTCTTTTAGATACAACAGAATAATATAATTCCTGATCTTTATTTGAAGTTCTCGCTCGCCCTTCTAATATTGAAGCAACAGGATTAATCCACAGTAAAGCTGAAAATGATGAATCAACAAAAGACTGCAAAAAATAAATTGATTAAATGAATGCTAATTATAAAAAAGTAAGAAAAAAATTATATACCAAATAACAATTTATTTAATGCCTTAAATATTTTTTATGATATTTCTAATTAAAATAAAAGAATAACTGAAAAAAAAAAGCACATCATTTATTTGATTCTCCATTTTTGTAGCCGAGTTTTTAACAAACAATACTAAGCTTACAATATTGATCTATATAATGAAATTTTGATGAAAAGAAGCATTCATGTGAATCAAATATATGACATTAAAAATTAGTTTCATTCAAATCTCAACATTTGTAATAATACTTAAAATCTTTTTTCAAAACTAAGACTTCAAATGTAACACTTTACTTTATTCTTTTGTATAAATAGTATAGTTTTTTTTTTTTTTTTTTAGATAAAGAAATGTAAAAGCTGTGAACATATTAAACAAAATGAAAATTTAAAGAATGTAAAAGAATATTAATATAGAATATTTTAAATATACAATTTCCATTACCTTAGGCACGGAACAAGAGCATATGATTGATTTATAACCATCTTTTACAAAATACAAAGCAGGTTTTTCTCCTGAGTGATCAATTGCATAATTAATGATTCTCCTTCCATCCCCAACAGATGAAAGATGATGAACTATAAAATTCTCCTTTGAAAATTTTTTTAATACATCTGTCATTTCCTGCTTCACCTGTATTTAAAGATAAGGGAGAAAAATCTAAGATGAAATGTAAGTAAAACCTTTACATGTTCAGAACTAAAAACATATGTATTACACATATATTGGTATTCAAAATTTAACCAAACGTGAAAGTCTCGTACCTCCATGGCTACTGAAGCAATTTTAATGAAATTAAGTAAAACAAAGGCGGATAGAATAAAAAAAAAATTTCAACAGTTATGCTATAGACGCATGATCATTTGTAAAGCTCATCAGAGAGAATATTTTAAAATGGAGCTTACAATAATGGACACAAATAATTAATAGGAAGAGTAAAGTATAAACTTTTTTTCTCTTCTCTCTCCAAGAAATTATGGAAGAGAATGACCTTTTACAGTTATAGAACTTTCACAATGGAAATTCGTAATGGAAATCAGATAATTTACGAGTATATGGGGAAGACGGTCATACTCCATCAAAGCCTTTAGGGTCTGGCTGGTTCTTGCAGGTGAAAAACGAGTTACAATTGTCTTTCCAAGAGCGTCCCAGACTTGCAATATAGGATTTAGGTTTGGAGATCTGGGTGGTCAATTCATCCAGTGAATATCATAATTAGCTAGAAATTCATTCATTAAAATGAAATCAGAGTCAACTACTTCCTTGAAAAAGTGAAAATAGGGTTCTTAGATCTCATCTTTGTTTGTAATTATTAGTCTAACATGTTCAGTTACGAGAAAATCTACAAACAATGTAAATATATAAATGAATTTTTAATTTTTTAATTTCTCCAATGCATAAAATAATATTCAATATTAAAGAAAACGTGCTTAAATTATGAAACCTATTCTAAAATAAATTTGAAATGTGACAATTTTTAACTTATTTTGCAATTCATACAAATAATATATGTGTGGATTATAAATAAGGACATTTCGACAATAAACATTTATATTAAAACTGTTGTTTTAAGTTAACAAGATCTTTTCAAGACATATAAATTATGATCTACTCTATGTTTTAGTCATAATTACACAAAATTATTCAATTTCTAATACTGAAGAAAGACAAAACATATCACATCACCTCTTTAAAACCATTTTGTACAAAACTATTAGTAGCCTTTGCTAATTTTTCTCTAAGCTCTGATAATTTTTCTTGGTGTTCTCTAAACAACAGTAACGGAAGTTCTGTTTCATGATAAACCTAAAAAATAAAAAAAAAACCATGACAATCAGAATATTTTTATACAAAAATTTTAATATAAATTCATTATTTTTATGAAAGATATAATATCTTCATTGGTCATGGCAATGCTACAAATAAGTAAATAAAATAAGTTGAAGTAAAAAGATGAATTTAAAAAAAATATTTTTATAAGATTACACGATACTTCTGATTTGAACATTATAAGAATGAGGATATAAGCCTTAATAAATGTTTTATATGAATTAAAACATTTACCTTTGCCTCTTTAATTTCTTTTAAGCAATCCCATAGTTCTAAAACGTCTATCTAAAAGAAGTACAAAAATTTATATTTTTTAAATATCGATAAAATGAATTAATAATTAATATATTTATATATATCTATACACTACTGGCCATTAAAATTGCTACATCAAGGCGACATGCTACAGATGAAATGAATGACAGGAAGAAGGCGCTGTGATATGCAAATGATTAGCTTTTCAGCGCATTCGGACAAAGCAGGTGCCGGTAGCGACACCTACAATGTGTTTAAATGAGGAAATTGTTCAGCCGGTTTCTCATACACAAATTGCATTTGAAGGTTGTTGTGATGCCTCGTGTAAGAAGCAGAAATGCATACCACCACGTTTCTGACTTTGATAAAGGCTGAATTGTAGCATACCGGGATTGCGGTTTATCATATCAGAGTATTGCTGCTCGCGTCGGTCAAGAACTAATGGCTGTTAGCAGAATATGGAATAGATGGGTTCAGGACGGTAATACGGAACGCCGTGATGGATCTCAACGGCCCCCTATCACTGGCAGCCAAGAAGACAGGCATGTTATCCGCATGGCCTTAATGGATCGTGCAGCCACGTCACGAGCCCTCAGTCAAGAATTGGGGTAGTTTGCTAGACAACAAGTGTCTGCATGAACAGTTCGACGACGTTTGCAGTAGCATGTACTCTCAACTCGAAGACCATGGCTGCGGGTATCCTTGACGCTGCATCACAGACAGGGGTGTCTTCAATGGTGTGATCAACGACAAACCTGGGCGCACGAATGGCGAGACGTCAATTTTTCAGATGAATCCAGGTTCTGTTTACAGCATCAAGATGGTCGCATCCGTGTTTGGAGACATAGTGGTGAACGCACATTGGCAGCGTGCATTCGTCATGGCCTTACTGGCACTGGCGTGATGGTATGAGGTGCTATTAGATACACGTCTCGGTCACCTCTTGTTCGTATAAGACGGCCCTTTGAACAGTGCACGTTACATTTCTGGTGTGTTATGACCCGTGGCTCTACAGTTTATTCGAACCCTGCGAGACCCTACGTTTCAGCAGAATAATGCACGACTGTATGTTGCCGTTATTGTACGGATCTTTCTTGATAAGGAAAATGTTCGGCTGTTGCCCTAGCTTGCACGTTCGCCAGATCTCTCGCCAATAGGAAACGTCTGGTCCATGGTTGCCGAGGGACTGGCTCGTCACCATACGCCAGTCACTACGGTTGATGAGCTGTGGCATCGTGTTGAAGCTGCATGGGCATCTGTATCTGTACATGCCATCCAATCTCTGTTTGACTCAATGTCAGGCGTATAAGTGCTGTCATTACAGTCAAGGTGGTTGTACTGATTTCTCAGAATCTATGCGCACAACTTTCATGAAAATTCAATCACTTTTTATTTCCAGTATAATATATTTGTCTAATAAATATCATTTTGTTATCTGCATTTCTTCCTGGTGTAGAAATTTTAATGACCAGTAGTTTATAACAAGTATAATAAAATATTCTAAATGAAACTCACTTGCGGTTTTTCTAAACATGCTGTAACATATTTTTCTAGTTCTATCAACTGTTTATCATAATTTTGACCATCTTTTCCAACAATAAGAGCTTGTTTTCCAGTTACGGCTCGAATAACTTTTTCTTTATCTTTGGTATTTTGGGAAATTATAATAAAAGAACCAACTTCTTCAGTTGATTTAACATGCCTGAAATAAATCACAACAATTATTCTCATTTTACACATATACTACCGTGTCCAAAAAGTAGACCAATTTTTTTTTTTCAAAAACTCTTCCTTTATTCTTCCGAATTTATGTCATCGCCTTAAAATTAATCCCCTTCGGACACAATGCACTTATGCCAACTTTTTTTCCAATTCTCAATGCATGTTAAAAAGTCATCGGCAGGGATGGCCTTCAAAGTGCGCGGAGATTCCCGTTGAATCTCTTCAATCGACTCAAAACGGTGTCCCCGAAGTGGCATTTTGAGTTTAGGGAATAACCAGAAGTCGCACGGTGTGAATACGGTGATTGTGGAACGATATGGGTTTCATTTTTCGCGAAACAGTCACGAAGAATCAATGCAGCGTGAGCTGGCGCATACAGTGTTTTCGGTACCAATCGAGATTTAACGCGTTTGAGGCCCAAAATTGAATTGATCGATCCTTTTGAAATTCCAACATCCTCAGCAAGGTCTCTAATTGTAAATCGACGGTTTGCATGCCCCAAATCTTTAATTTTTTGGACGTGAGCTTCGTTGGTTGAGGTTGATGGTCGACCAGAAGGCTATTCTTCTTCAACGCGTTCTCTGCCTTCTTTGAACTGCTTATACCACTTGTAAACATTCCGATATAGGAATGCTCAACTAATGCCTTCTTCAACATTCTATACGTTTCCGCAAACAAAATTTAGTGCAAGTCCTTTGCTCAATTAATTTAGACATTTCAAAAATCACCGGAATCAGTTTTAGCGTCTCACAAAACCAAGCGTAACTCAAACACTAATGAATATTTTGACGTGAAATTTCACACAAATGTCAAGGACAATGCCAACAACCCAAAAAAAAGAAGGAAAAAAAAAATTGAAATTCCATAAGTCCGGAAATTTTAAATTGATCTTACTTTTTTGGACACAGTAGACTATTAAATAAAAAATTAGTTTTTCCTTCATGTGAGAAAAAGAAGAGTGGATATTAAAAAAACTACTTACGTGCCACAACAAGGTTCAACTGATTTCAATAAACCTTGCTCATTAGATTTCCCTATTTCAACCACAGGGACAAGATCTTCAAACTCCTAATAAATTAACCATAACAAAATAAGTTAAATGAAAAATTAAAAATCACAAACTGCTCAATATAAAAAAACAATAGTATTTTCAGTATACATTTATTTTTAATAAAAAAAAAAATATATATATAAACATTTCATTTTAAGTGAACCTATATAATTATAAATAAAATCAGAGAAAAAATACAAACCTTTATTAGAGCAGTTTTGCAAGGTGGCATATCTTTTAATGTCTCTAAAGGCATCTGGGATTGTGTAACATCAAGTTTAGCATTAATATAATCTTGAACATTCTTTTCAATAATTTTAAGCTGGTCATCAGTAATATTACCCTAAAAAAATTATTTATTTTACATTACAGAATATTAAAATAAATAAACACAAAACTGGATAATTTAAATTAGCAAAAGTTATATGTTTAACAAAATTTTAAAAGGATATATATATATATATATATATATATTACCACCTTAACCTTATATATACATATAACCTTTTCCTATATTAAAACTTCTATACATAACGATCTCTTTAAAATATTTGTTATACAATTTTTATTTTGTCAATAATATAACAAATATGATTTAACAAAATTGTTTGTGTTAATCAAAAGAAAATAATTTTAATATTTACCTTTATTATTGTCAATGTGTATTAAAATAACAATTATTGGCCCTTAATATAAAATTTCCATTTAGATAAATAAGAATTGAAATATTGAATTTTGTAATAAATAAAAGTTATTAGGTTTCAATAATATTTACAAAGAAATTTAATAAATGTACTATTTAAAATAGTCAAAGAAAAAATGTATCATAAAACATATACTATCTATTGCAATATTGCATCTAATGAGAAAAAAAAAATTATTTATTACCTTAGTAGTAAAATTAAGACTGAATTCTTTAGGTCCAACATTGGCAGAAAGGGGAAAGAAATATGACAAATTATTCTTTAACACAGCACTCAATATATGAAGAGCTGTATGATTCTGAGAACAAGCTAAACGATGCTCCTAAAAAAGAAACAAATAACAATGTGAACTGCACATTTTTAATGAGAGAAAAAAACTTTTATGTTTACTTTTACTTAGAAATTGAGATTAGAATTAATTTGCTTCACATTTTTACTTGGAAATTTACGTTTTAGACATTTCCATCATGCATTACAGAATCAAATATGCATTTGAAAAAAGAAAATATAAACTAATAACAATATACCATAGATTGTCAAATGCAAAAAGAAATAAAAGTTAAAAATATCTTACAAAATGAATCAAACAGAAGTAACACTGCATGAAATATATGTAAAAATGACACAAAATAAATATCCTTTTTAAAACTACAAAGAAATGAATGTAAATTAAAATGCAAATATTTATAATTTGCAAGCAAAAATGCTTACATTATCAACTGACAAGTCAACAGTTTGGCTACTTGAAGCATTTCCTTCTTCTACATAGCCATCATGGAAAACATATCCACCTACCTTGTAAACACTGTTGATTTTAACAACAAAATCCTAAAATACAGAACATAATTTTATAAAAATTATTTGGTATAAGTATTATATAATTCTTATTAAGCTCATAATAATTATTTTATATATGACGTTATTTCTACATAGCCAAAAGAACAAAATTTAAACTATTTGAAGTTTTTTTTTTTTACAAAAAAAAAGTCAATATTATAAGATAGCAAAAAAAATTTAACAAAATTTTAACAATCTAAAGTTGCAGTCAATTTATAAGCAACAGTGAACATACATTCAGTATAAATTAAATATAAAACAATATTTTTAAAATTAATTTATCAATATTTTTTCATTAATTAAAAGGAATTATAGGTAGGTAGCAGATTTTTTTTTTTTTTTTTTTTGGAACTGATAAATTTATTATAAGAAATGCCATTACTTATTAATTTATAAAATTTACTGTTTTTAACATAAGTCGAACCTATATTATTTATATTGAATTCTTGTCAAAAAATAGATTAAAAATATTTACTTTGCAACTTAATATCCCTTCATCTCCAGCTTGGTCATCCCCTTCTGCATAAAAGTTCGTTTTGTTCAATACTAATTGACAGTTTAAACCTCTCTCCACAGAATCGACTATTTGACCGTCACTAATAACAGCAATCACTTTAGCAGAAATTGGTTTTACACCTGCTAAGATAAAAAAAAAAAAAATATAAAGAAATTTTAATTAAAAATTTAACTCTGACTTCAGAGTATATATGTACCACAAAATTTGCTACTTGTTCATTTATGGTTCATCTTGAACGGATTTATTTTGAAAGCATCATTTTTAGTACATCAAAGCTACTATAAAAATAAAGCATTGACTGGTTTTACATCTTTAAAAAAAATCAAAGAAACAATAGTCAGCTAGCTGAATTAAATAATTTGAAAGTGTATGCATTAGAATAGTTTTAAAAATACACAGATATATCGACAATTTATCAAAATTATGTAGCCTCAAAAGCATTTAACTTAAGAGCTGCTTTTTCAGCCTTAATAAAAATTAACTAGACATTATTAAACAACTATTGTACTGCTTAGGATTCAAGATTTCGATTTCCATCTGCTCTTCTATGCACTAAATAATTTTTAAAGAAACATTTTATTTTGAAGAATAATATACAGAAAAATTTTTTATAAAATGTCGTATTTTATAAGAAAATCAAATTTCTTTACTAAAAAAACGATAAAACAACATTTTAATCTATATACATAATTTATAAAGAATAATATGAAAATAATTTTAAAAAACTATTAAACAACAAAATTTTCAAAATATAAGCAATAAGAATATAATCTAATGCTCTAAAAATGTATAATAATACTTTCTTATTATTAAATTTATAAATCGATAAATCGAAATTATTTTTAAAAAATTAAGCATAAAATACAAAATACAAAGATAATACTGTAAACATAAAAATATAAAGAAATTTTAATAATTAAAATTATTAGTAAAATTTAAATACCTTTATTATAATAGTCATATTTGAAGACATCATTAGTAGGTAAAATATTTTTCATTTTCAAATCTTGTAAAACATTCGGATCAATTTTGTGTCTTTTAATAATGTTACCAGAATCATCCTTAAATTAATAATATATATTAGTTTTACTGAAGTCAAAAAATGCATTACAAAAATATAGAATATAAATTTTACTTACAACTTTTGTAAAATCTTTACTTTATTTGTTTATATTTTAATTAATAAGATAAAGATTTTGTGTATTTTTTAAAATTTCCTGAGATCAGATATAAAAATAATATTCAATAAACAATATAATTGAGATTAGCAAAATTAGTTTCATCTTATTTAATTAAATCTTCTGAAACTAAATTATTAATGTAATAAATCTTTTCTCTGTACTACTAATTATAAGTATGCAATATAAAATTCAAAATAGTAATAAGATTGCCACATAGTAGACATTGAGCATTTGAAGTCCTTAAATTTTGTATAGGTAAGAGCAATAATCATCAAATTCTAATAAATAAATATGTTTACAGAGAAACTACTCATTGCCTTCAATTTAGCACAAACAATATTTCCATCCATGCAATCAAGATAGATAAATTATGGTGGTTGAAAATCTTGCAACAGGGTGGCAACAGAAGCTGTGAAAAAAAATTCTATGACTTTTTCCTGACTAAACTTACAACATTTAACTGACTTATGGCTACAAATTGCATGTTTCCTGGTTTTTTCCCTACTCAAAGCCACTCTAAATGTACACTATATGTTATTAAAAACATTTTAACCAGTTATTTACTATGAAAAAATTAATTTTTAAAATTAGATGAACATCCTAAAAAAATATTTAAACAATATATTACTGTAAAACACGTGAAATATTATAAAATAACCAATCTGAATAAAATAAACACAGAACAATTATTTCATTTTAAACTATTTTAATTAAGAGGGATTTATATGATTTATATTAACAAATGTCTTTTTTTAAATAACACACAAATAGAAATAGCACAACATTATTATCCTGAAATTCATTCCTTAAAACTAATTTGACAATATAAATATTTAATTATAACTTAAATTTAAAGTAGTAATATAAGTTATAACATTTTTATATGGACAAAATAAGATGAATGTTTTAAGTATTTTCAGCTTAATTTTAATTATTTTAGCAAGCTTTTTTTTAATTATATATATAAATATTTTTCATAAATATATAGTTTACACCTATATTTAATTTGTCTATAAGTTTCTTGGTTTCTAATGTTTTAGTGGACAAAGTAGAGTTAAAATTTGGAAATCTTCATATCAGATTAAATAATCATTTAGATAATGCATGGTCATATGAAATTATTTTAAGAAAAAGAAAGCATCATTACTGCAACAGTGTAAAAATTTTTGAATTATAGTGTCATGTTTTAGTTCATAGCAATTGGGAAGGATATTTTCAATTTTAAAATTACACAAAACTCCTAAATTATCCATTTAGGTTATAAGAGAATACAGTACAAATGAAAGGAAAACTCACTAAATTCATATCTACTCTGGATGTAGCATTAAGAAAATCATTTAATTTCATCTTCATATCTTTCAAAAGAATTTCAAATTCATTTAAGTCTCTTAATGGTGCATCAGTTTTTGTGTGACATTCCTATAAAAAAATATAGTATTAAAAAAAACATTATATAAATATATTTTGCTTTCAAATGAAACAAAATGTATCGATATTAAACAAACCTTTAGAGTAACTTTGATTTGTTTTAGTAGATCAAGATGTACATCTAGTGATGCCTATAAAAATATAATATAAAAAACATTTTGAAATCAGAAAAAAAAAATGTATATATATAAAATAAAAACAAAAAGACAAAGATTAATTTCTTATATTTTCTCTTATGTCTTAGCAAACATATATATATATTTTTTTTTTAATTTTACAGAGCTTAGAATACTTATGCATAATTACTATTAACCTTTTTCAAACTCTTACATAATGCCTACTTTTCTATAGACTTTATCAATAAAAGTTTATAATGGCGATAACATTAAAATTTTAAAAATGCTATTATATTCTATGCAATTTTTAAAAGTAAAATTTTATGATTTAAATCTAAAATTGTTAAGTTTAAATGAAATGTTAAAAATTTTTTAACCAGTTAAAAAGAAGAAAAGATTGTTTTTAAATTAACTTACATTGGAATTTTCTAATGTAGCATCTACTTTATTTTTTAGGTCCAAAACTTTTGCTCTTAAAACGTTTCCATTTTCTTTGACAAGAGCAGCATAATTTCCAGTAACAGCACTTAATACTTTGATTCCACTACCTTGTGATTTTGATGGAATGAGCACAAAGCTCTCAATATCTGCTGTATTATGCACATGTCTAAAATTTATAAAAATTATTAATATAATTACAGAAACTAAGCAATTATTTAAAAAACAAAAAATATTAAAGAAAATTTTAAAATACTAACGTTCCACAACAAGGCTCAATTGAAACAGCTTCATTGCAATCCAATTCTCCTATGAAGATTACTGAAACAACCTCGGGATATTCCTATTGAATATAATAATATTAAAGCAAAAAAAGTTACAAATATAAATACACAGAAAGGTATAAAAAAAATGACTTACACTAATGAGAATGTTTTAATTTTCTAAGCAATCCTATTTATTTCTTAATTTGATACTTGATTAAAAATATCAGTGATATTTCACTTTTAAAGATATAACAGTTCACAATATGTTTCAAAGGAAATAATAAGTTGGTTTCCACTATGAGTATTAAAAGTGTATTGAAAAAAGTATCCACTACCTGAATATGATAATCAATATATAAAGTATTCAATTTTTAATTACAGTGGGTGTTGTAAAACTGGGGCCTAATGACTGAGTGACTAGCACTCTGGCACTACAGGAAGTCCATGTCCAGGCGGTGCCATGGATGTTAGTAGTGGTTTAAAATTCACTTTAAACTGTAGGTCCCGGCCTAATATAATAGAGCGTTGGGTATAGGGTTGACAATCCTACCCAATAAAAAGAAACATCTCCTGTATCGAAATCTGCCAATAGGCAGACGACTGTGGTACATCATTTGGCTGTTGCACCAAAACAGAAGTTGTAAAACAATCTCTTTAAACAAATAAAAAGCCGAAATTCACAATGCAACAGCTAAAAAATATCGATGAATAATATTAATGAAAATTATTATTACTTATTTTCTTCTTATTACTTTATTTCTACCTTATTTTTTAATTATTATTTCTATCTTTTCTTTTTAATATTGGTGAGTTCTTTCTTAATTTGAAGTCTTCATACAAGTAAGTGTGTAATTCCTAGAAAATATTTCAATGATTCTGTTATGTAAAAGAAAAAAATTAAAAAAAAAAAAAAGGTAGAAATAAAAATCTTGTTAATGTACATGCGTTTAAAAATTATAATGAAAATGATACTTAATGAAAAACAACAAAAATATTAATAAGATGAAAAAAAAAATCAATTGAATTATTGTAAAACTGACATATAAAAAACATTATATATTAATTCTTTTTATATGAGTATTTGTGGATGAAATTTCAGTGCTCTTTATAGAACCCTGTTAATATTCAAAATGGCTTTAAAATATTAAACCATATTAACAGTTACAATATAGTTGAATCCTGTTGCTCCTTAGAATCTTGAAGCACATTGTTTTTTTTAAACAAAGAGTATTAAAATCAAAACATCTGCAGTCCAATTCATATAAAATTACTTTGAGATGCATTATCTAATCTAATGTGAAAGAAAATATCAATAGTTATTCATAAATAAATGGGAAAAACTATTAAAAATTGTAAGTGCACAACCAAAAAAATTATTATAAAATGAAATGCGATGTAAAAAAAAATTAATTATAGTTAACACTATTAATTTAAATTGTATAAAATAAAACAATTTAAACTATTACAGATTAACAAATTAAAACAACTACTTCACCACGGAGTAAAACTGCATTTGGCTGAATTAGCAGTTCTTCAAATGAAAATTCTTTTCTTAAAACACATAATTTTTTCTGTATTGTTTGGTTAACAAGTGTTTCAATTTTTTCAAGTTCTTCGTCAGTCAATTGTGCCTGTAAAAAAAAGTACTTAATAAATTTTGAAATGTAATGGAACATTTAAAAAATATATTGAATTCAATTATGAATTCATTGAAAATAGAATAAAATTATTATTTCAATCAGCTATTTCAGACCACGCCTTTTCGAAAACTTACATTTACTATATCAGATGCATAAATATTATTCAAAAATATAATATCGATATCAAATGCAAATATTAAATACTATTTGTAGTGTTCAAAATGAATTATTTAATTAAATTAGAATGAGAAATTCCCAAGATAAGTAATTTTTATAATTGGAAAATAATTTCCACAAAAATCATCATTTCAAATGCTTCAAAACATCAATAGTTCATATCAACACTAATAGTTGTATTTTACTTAAATAGAAAATATCTTATGATGAGGTTAGGTATATGAATAAAAATTTTAAATCATATTTAACAATATTTATGATTTGGTTGAAAAGTATTCCTTCTTTTAGTAACTTGTTAAAAGTGTTCATCTAAAAAGGAAAATTAAATTAGCAGAAACCAATAAATTAAATTTAAAGTAAAATTAACTCGCATCTTAAATTTTATAAATATATTATAAATAAGGAAAGATTAGTTTACAAGGATTCAGAATAGAAATTTGAAGTGAACATAGATTTCAAAAACTATTTTGATCATAACTATAAAATATGAGGACAGTTGAAGAAACAGCTTTTTTATAATAAATTAGTGCCTCTATAATGAAAGATTATTTGTTTTCAGAATTATAAGTTAAATTAAAAATATTAAGAAATTCTAATATTTAAAATTTATTTAATATTTTTTCAAAAAATGGTTGAAAGATAAAATAATGAAAATATTTTTAGAAAATACCTTTGCGCTAAATGAAAATTTTAAATATGATGGGCAAACATAAGATGAACGTTGTGCTGTATAAGGTAGGAGTTTTCTCAATACAGAATTCATGATATGAGTCGCTGTGTGGTTTTGAGAACAAGATAATCGATGTTCCTACAAGAAGAGCCACAGATTAATATATAATTTAGAATAAATTTTATAATAAAATAATCTTTTTGCAAAATGCTTTTATTGCTTTATGCCTTTTTTGCACTTTGAATAATTTTCACAATTAAAGTAATAATCTAATTTTTTTTAAATATTATTTTGAATTTATAAATTTAATTAGTTCATATAGTATTTTAAAATGTATAGAACTGAATATTGTCAATAATGCACATAAAACAAAACATTATTGATTCAAAAAAAAAATTATGTATTAAAAATTAAGTATTTTGTGTAGATAATCTGAATTACCTTAATTTAATATCTGAACAGATTTTAAGTTTCCTTATTCTTTTTAAGTCATTTAAAAATGATTTTTTAATGGAAGAAAAGAATGAATCTCAATTATACAAGATATAGCAAATTATATTGTAGTGAAATAATAAAAGAAAACTAAATGCATAATTTCATGCAAAAATTAAAAATAATTATTCAATAAAACACTTCTGTTTATAGATTGCTCCTGTAACACAAATCAAAAAGAATGTTTTCAAATAAATTAATATAAAAAATAATGTAAAAAAAAAATCTTAATCAATACCAAAGAATAATGTTGCATTCATGTTAAAAAAATTAGTACTAAATGAATATTTGCAAATTTTTAATGCAAAAGGATTATTTCAAACATGAATTTCTAACAATCAATGAATGAATTATGATAACTATGATTAGAATTAGAATGAATGTAATTTTATAGAAATTACAATAATTATAGAAAAATAACCAAGGTCAATTTTAATAATTATAATATTCTAATAAATAATTGAGAAATACATAAACAAAATTAATTTTTTAAAATCTGTAATTTTTCATTAAGAGGTAATTTTAGCAGGTAATGTTTGTTGCCACGCTATAAAAATAATAATAAACCTACTTTTTCAACATCCATATTTACTATGGAATTGCATGTTAATTTGCCTTTTGTCAGCAGACCATGGTGGAAAACATACCCATGATATGAGGATACATTTTCAACTTTAAATGTCAAATCCTATTTTAAATAAAAAATATTTAAGTTCAGGAAAAATACAAATTTTAACTTCCTTTCACAACATAAATAACAATTAGGAATATTATTTGCATAAATATACAAACATTAAAATTTCCTTGTTCTCTCTGATTTTCATAATATTCATACACTGGCTGAGAAAAATATCAGTCCCAGGAAAAAATTAAATCGAATTCATAAACAATAAAACAACTTATATATTACAGTAAAGTATAAAACTGATTACAATTTTCAAAAGAATATAAAAACAAGTGAAAAATGTGATAGAATTGCTTCTCAATAACCAATGTAAGCACTGCAATATGGAATGCTGACATAAAGACATGCATGTGTTTGATTACACAAATGTCAAATTTCCTTCTGAAGGACAGTTATCCATACTTGCTTCTTCTATATAGTAAGATCAGCAATTGGTGACATATCTTATGACTGTAGCAGTCAAAGTAGAGTCTTGATATGCCTACCGCCACATCAGATGTAAACTTAGAATTATTATAATGGATCAAGTTTAAAATAATTCTATTCATGAATTGTATTATAATGGGTTAAATCACCATTCTGATGCATTTCTTGACATCCAGGGTTGTTGATAATAATAAGGGAGATCTTGCTAAATCCCTTTCAAAAATCTATGTTTAGAAGCAGGATTGCTATTGTCTACATCAGAAAGCACTTAACAAAGCCAACTTACCAGCACCCAACCAACTTACCAGCACCCAACCAACTTACCATCAGAATAGATGCAATTCTCATCTATCCAATTCAAACTTTCGAATAGCTCTTTCATGGCATTGCTAAATATAGCTTTAAGCCAAGGAGTAAAGAAGTGACAGGACTTTTGGAGTAGAGGCTACAGTTAAAGGGACTGTGTAACTCTGTATTTCCCATAATAAATCTGTCACAACTGTTTATGATGTGACTTCAGAACCTGAAACAGCTTGAATTGGTTCTATTAACATATTTCCCTACAGCCATCGTATAAAATTATTCCGCTCTTTCACTAGTCACTTGGGACTGACTAAATATCTAAATTCTTACATTAATATTGCCCAGAAACCATCCCAATTAAGATTTCAGACAATACTTTCTGAGATTTGGAAAAATGAAACTCTCTCTCTCATAGCCTTACAATCCTACCCCTTTCAAAAGAGGGATGACATGAGTTTTTAAATATACAATATTATAGTATAATTAAAATAATTATATGTAAATAAGTAAAAATACAATAAAAAAATCAGCAATACACTTTTTTCTTCACATAATAGCAATGGTACTGCAATGTTTTTTGGGGTTTTTTTTCCACCAACATATTTGGAAAAAAGCCTTACAAAAATTCATGAGTTATGAAAATTGAGAGAAATAAAATGATAAAAAATTCATGAATCTCGATTTTGATTAACCATTGGCTAAGTAGCTGATTTTTTATATAGTAAGAACTCAGTTAAGCAAGTATACTGGATAATTGAGAAAACTGGAGTGAACTGGATAATTGAGATATAGGAGAATCTAATGTATAATTTTATTTAATTTGTGTTACAAACCTGATTAGAAATTACACCAATATCAGATATTTGTCCACCAGCATTAGAATAGAAATTAGTTTTATTTGTAACCAGAATGCACTGATTGCTATCCTCAACTTCAGAAACCATTTCAGTTCCTTTGAAAATGGCTATAATTTCAGATGTAATGCTATTAACACCTAAAAATTACAACAAACTTTTTTAATCATTTAATGAATGAATAATATGAAAACATATATACATAATTACAAAAAGTAAATTACTTTATAATTTCCAATTTTATTTATCTGGTTATGCTTTTTGAAAAGATACTAAATGTTTAAATAAGCACAACTAAATGAAGGCATTTCTTATATAAATAACATATTCATTCTAATTCAATTACAATAATGACAAATATTAATAGATATTAGATAAATTCAAATTTTAATTGAAAACAATTAATATTATATTAAAATGTAAAACACGATTAATAATATCAATAATATTTGAAAAATTCAAGCAAAATTCCAAAATATTTACTATAACATTAATGTAATACATATTTTTTTCAATTTAAAAACATCTTATTTGCACATAAATTCAATTAAAATAAAAAGACAATTGATACAGAACTTCTCAAATCCAATAAATCAATAAGACAAAATAATTAAACAAAGAAATTGTATATGTTAGAATTTAAGCCCCATTAAAGAAATAGAAAGATATAATGGTTCAAGTGTTCAATAATTGCATGGATATAATTTAATATAATATATATTGTATACATACTGACCATAGTTGTCCAACCAAACACTCATTTAATGATCATATTATTATAAACAACTGTCAAATTGTTTTTCTTATTGACAATTTCCTTTTTCTATACTGCTAATTGTTTTATCTTACTGACTCCAGTGCTATATTTAAACATAAGATTATTCTGTCTACACATAGCCATATGTAATTTTGACTTGCATCCAGTCATCTAACAAGCAAAAATAACATGGCTTACAATATCCTGAAAGTACATTTTCCTTGATAAAGCTATTCTCAGGATGTTAAAATTAATTTCTTTTGTGTTTTTACAAATATATTTTTTTTTTTATTTCACTAATTTATTTTGGGTTTTACTGATTTTTTAGACATGTTTGTAGAAACATTTGTGGTTTTGGAATTTTTATCTGCCAATGCAATTCTAGCCATGTCAATATTTTTTCATGTATTATTTATTCCTAAATCCCATTTAATAAGTTTTGTCTTTTTTAAAAATAACAGAAATTACTTCAACAATATCTTCCAATTTTTTTTTAACTTAATTAGTTTACTTATAAGATGAAATAGCATGAAAAATATTTACCATAATTATTTTTATCAGTATTGTAATAGTATTTAAAAGAGTCCTCAGTTGAGGGAATATTTTTCTTGATAAGGCTATCTATCATGCTTAAAAACATACTATCTTTCTCCACACGCTGCTTTTCAATCTTTTGTAGCTGTAATATAAAATATTAGAACAAATTAAGAAATTTTTTATTAATATTTCATATTGCAGTAAAAAAGATACATTTTTTAAATGTCATGTATAATATTTCCATAAATGAGCAATTATTTTATGTACCTTTATTAAGAATATATTATTTGTTCAGAAATTCTTGAGCCACACATTAACACTTTACTTATTAACCTACATATACACAAAATATTCCAAAAAGTTATATATTAATTACAGCGAATTTCCAATTATTAATGTCACAAAATTGTAGAATATTTATTAAACATTTATAAAAGATCATGTATTTTATCTCGTGATTATGAAGATTGCTACAATTTAGTAAAAAATATAGATTACTATATATCCTTCTCAAACTTTTATACAGTAAAAGACAACACAAATGTCTAAAATAAATTGTCAAATAAAATTACATCTAAACGCCAAATATATCCAAATGATACTTTTTAATCTGTTGCAATTAATTAATTTTCAAAAATATTTTATGAGAAAGAGAATTCTTTTGAGATTTTGGATAAATTGATACATTAAAAGTAAGCTAAAATTTATATTTCAAATTTTCTTTAGCGCCTTATTTGACATGAATAAAAAATAAATATAAATTTACATATTTTACTGTAAACATTGATGCAAAGGGATTGAAGATGATTGATACTATTGATAAGGCAAATTTTGATTTTCATTCAGAAAAATATTAATGTAATACATTATCCATCTGTTGAATGAATTATCTACCCATGAACTATTTACATCACATGATCATTTATAATAATTTAAATAATCATTCTTAATATGAAGCTTCTTCTTGAGCAGTACAACCGGTTACAGGCCAAGGCTGTCTCTGACCCTATTCAATGCAATAGCCCTCCATTAGTTAACTTCAATTTCAACATCAACAATCCACCTAGTAGGTGTTTTTCCTCTTCGCCTTATTCCCTCAATTCTCAAAAAGGTTATCTTTTTTGCTTAAAATGCATAGTTATATCTAAATACATTGCCTAGCAATGTCTCTACACTTTCTCATGATATTTTGTTGTATTGGATCAAAGATCTGTCTCACAATTTTTCTCTCAAATATTAACAGTAGATCTTCTACTTTGTTAAGTGCCCAACATTCATTTCTGTAAAGGGAAACAAGCCTTATTAATGTTCTGTACAGACATAATTTGGTTTTCATACTGATTAACCTTGATTTAAGCTGTTTTCTAAGGCCATAGAAACATCTATTAGACATGAAAATTCTATTATTATTTAATTTTTATGTCACTGCAGCTTGAGATCATTGTGCCCAAATATTTAAATTGTTTTATGGTTTCAAAGGTAAAGCTGTTTATTCTTAACGGGGATATATTGATAATTTTATTAGTTGCTACCATAAATTTAGTTTTGTCTTCATTAATGCTCAATCCCATCTTCCTTGCTACATTCTCAAGTGAGACAAATACCTCAATAACAGCCCATTTAGTTTGCCCAATTATAACAACAACATTGGCAAAACCAGCAGTTGGATGGTTATCAGCAAGATGATTCCATTTGTATTTATCCCAGAGTCTCTTATAGTTTTTTCCTAGAGCTAAATTAAACAACAAGCAAAGTAGTGAGTCTTCCTGTCCTAGTCCTTTCTCTGTATAAAAGAGCTCTGAGAGACATGAAGAAATTTTTATTCTACATATCATTTTTTTAAGAATCATCTTTATCAGACTTATCAGTTTCTTTGTGGTGTTAAATTCAAGCACAGCTTCAAGTAGTATTTCTCATAAACAGCTTTAAGGTCAATGAACAGATGGTAAGTATCAATATTATATTCCTTAGTTCTTGCCAAGATTTGTCTAATAGTATATAATTAGCCATTGCTGTTTTTTCCTCTCTGGAATCCACACAAATTCCCAATGACTTTAGAGATGCATATTAGCAATCATTTATACAAAATGGGGGAAAGATTTTATAAACTGAGTTTAATAAAGTATTTCCCTGTAATTACAACATTCCAGATTGTCTCCTTTTAATGTATAGGATAAACAGATCTTTCTTCCAAAATCCTTCTTGTATTTTGGAATTCTTTTTATAATGAACACAATGAAAATGATAAATAAATATTTTTATTTTGAAAAAATTATTGAAATGTTAATTGACTATAATGTGAAAAACTACATAAACAATTTTTTTTTTTTTAAATAACAAACCTTTTCTTCTTTAAGTCGTTCACAATTTTCCCAATCAACGTTCACATTCACTTCATCTGCTATATCTTGAATAATATTATCTTCTAAGCCATAAATATAATGTAAATCCATTGCTTGTTGACCTTTACAAATAAATTTTTTAGAAGTTTTAGTCTTTTTTCTAATTTGATTAAAATTCATTTTTTTTTTTTTTTTTTTTTTTTTGCTTAAAAAAAAAAAAAAAAAATAATAAGATAACTTTTTATGCTGGCAACTTTAAAAAAAAAATATATATATTTTATGAAATATTAAATAAAAATTTTTTTCTTCATTTATTAAAATTCAAAAGAAAAAACAAGACATTTTTTTAAACGATCTTCATAATTTATTGGGATTTTAAAAAAATATGCATTGACTACATGATTCAAAATAAATTAACTCAAAAATAAAGTAATAACTTTCCATCAATTATATATAAATATAAATATTACAAAATATTATTACTATTAAAATTAATTATAAATATTACATGTACTTTTCACCAATCTCAAAGCTTTTATTCAGTATATTAGAAACATTATAAAAAGTTAAATTTATAGATTATATAAATTATTTATCATAAATAACAATTCAATTTCTGTTACTAGTTAATATAAAAACTAAAAACCACATTATATTTTTACTTGTTAACCTTATGTAAAATGATAATTTTTAATTAAATGGATAATTAAAAAAAATTAAAATACTTAACATAGAAAATCAAAACGAAATCTAATATTTAGTAATAATTTATCTAATTGTATTTCTTCTATAAAATATTACCATTTAAAACTTTGTTGGGATTGTCAGAAATCATCTTATTCCTAGCTTTTCTCCCTTTGTTTATAGCTTGATGAAGCATCTTTTCTTCGTCATTGACAATATAAATAATCTAACATTAAAAATAATAATAAGTTAGTATATTATAATATAATAGTTAATTTAATACAAAATAAACAAACAAGAAAATTAAGGTTATATTTTCTTAACAGAAAAAAAAGTTAATAACCATGGCTATTATCTGAAAATGTTTAATGCATTTGTTCTTAAAAAATAAATTCTGTCAAGATTGTTGAATTAATAATTTAACTAGTAGATAAATCTTCATATTTATTTTTAGAACTTATTATGTAAAAAATAAAACAATTGTAAATGGGAAAAAGAAGAAAGAGGTGAATTGCATTAAACTTTTCGAATAATATAAGATAAATTGCTAATGAAAAAAAATTTCAATAAAAATTAATAACATTTTAACAAAATCAAAACAGAAATATATGTATATATATATGACAACACAATATAGCAGAGGGTAAAAAGAAACACAAGTTATTGAGGATTTTTATAAAATAAGCAATCTGAAAAAATAGTTACTTCAATTAAAATAAATTGTTGTTTAGACGTCAAACTTGTGATAATGTATTGATAAATATAATTAGTAACTGACAAAGTAATTATAATTTAAATACTGAAATTATTTACTTAAAACTACTATGTAATACTTCTAAAATTCTTACTTCATCAACATGATTGCCAATTTCAGGATAAAAATCAAGGGTTTTAGCAACATGAGGTACTAAAGAGCTCAAAGCACCAGGATGGGTTTTCATCACCCGATTAGCAGCATATGCAGCTCTTCGAATTATTTTTCTCAAAACATGCCTAATAAGCATATAAACAAAACGAAAATTTTTTTTTTTTTAAATTTATAAAATGTTATTTCATATAATGTAAATGTAAATAAAGTATTACTATTTAATTTTTAATGTTAATGTTATTTTTACATATAAATGTTATTTCATATAAAAAGTATATAATAATCCTAGCATATAAAAGTATAAAAGAAAGTTATTAACATTAAAAATACACTACCATAAGTTTATAAAACAAACATTAATAAATAAGAATGTAAAATATTTTTTAACAAAGCAGACTTTTTTAATAATTACAATTGAATTAATATAATTAATAACATTTGTTATAATTCAAATATTATTATATAATTGCATTCCAGATATAATAATTTAAGTAATTTTCTACAATATATTAATATTTAAAAAAATAATAGAAAATACATTTAAATACACTTTTAAAAATTAATTTATGACATAAGAGAAATTTCTCCTATATGTATTTTCACTCATTAAGTTTTTATTTATTGAAATTGGATTCTTAATACAGATAAAGCATAATAAAAGTTATATAAATATTATCTAAATATTGCATAATACTTTTCTTCAACTTTTATATATTTTATACATAAAATTTTATATATATTATTCAAAGTTTTGGTAATAATATATATAAAATATTTTTATACAATTTGCAAAATATATAATCTGTAATCAGGAAATGTATAGAATAGAACACATAATTAGCATTACTAGGCATTTATTTATGTCTCATTAAATTTATTAAGGTGTTATTTAAATTTAATTTGTGTTTATACACTATAAATATTAATAAATTAAATTAACATGAACATTAAATAATAAGAATTGAAAAATGCTTTAATATATGCAAATTGATTTGTTACCCAGCATCATATGCACTAGGAAAAATGCCATCAGCAATTGCTATACTGAACATGCGTGAATGGTCAGCTAAAATTCGATAAGCAGTATCTAAACCATCAGAATCAGCATATCCAGTTTTACCCAAATATGGTCGAACTCTAAATTTCTAAAAAAAAAAGGGAGAAACTGTTATAATTTTACATTAGATAAATTATAGTATGAGTATTTAAAATTCTTCTTTAAATTTCATAATAATTATTCATAATAAGATTTTTAAATTAATAAGTCAACAAACATTAATCTTGAATTAAAAAGTTTGACAATTACAAAAGATGATTTTAGTTAGTTTAAATTCAGAGAAATAATAAAAAAACATACAAGCATAGCAAAAACCCTAAATTTATTAAAATTATTGATTAAAAATAAAGATTATTTTCATTGCACAATTTTTTTTAATTCTAAATTTTGTCTGAAATTTAATTCTAAAGCATAATTAAGCATTAAATTTACATATGAAGTAAAATGTCAAGTTACAAAATGGGAATTATGCAAGTATAAGCACTTTTAATCCGTTAGATATATTTGAAACACTGCAGATTAGACAATAACAAAAATACAAAATATTTTTAAAGAAACAAAATATTGAAATAAAAACTTTTCTTAGGAATATTATTTAATTATTTAAAAGTTGTCTTACTAATTCAATAGCTTCAAATAGAGGAGTGAATAAATCTGTGTCATAATTAGATCTAGTTCCTTGCAACACCGCAGTTAATCTTTCAAGTCCCATTCCTGTATCAATATTCAAGTTTGGAATGCTTTTAAGTTCAGTTCCCATTTCTCTAAAAAATTTCAACATGTAGAATATGGAGAAAAATGCACTCATTTTAAATATACACCCATTTTTTAAAATAAAAATCTAATTCAATAGTTATGAATACTTTGTAATTAATATGCATATTTATAATTACATTTTTTTTTAATCAGACATGCTCAGAAATGTGTTATAGAAAGGCTAAATAATATTTTAAACAATAACTGCTTTTACAAATTTTGTTTAAAAACATTTTCTTATTTTTATTCACACATACCAAATAAATTTGTTTAACAATTTATTTATCAAATAACCTTATTGTTAATAATAATATCATGTATAATATATATTACAATTTATTTATCAAATAACCTTATTGTTAATAATAATATCATGTATAATATATAAATAAACATTAAATTTTTTTTTTTTAATGAAGGGCATTATTTAATTTAAAGAAATGTGAAAAAAAGAGAAATGTATTTATAAATAAAGAAAATAACAAAAACAGAGATAATAATAAAAATAATAATCTACCTATTATATTGTACAAAAACTAAATTCCATATTTCCATAACATCATGTGATCCAGCATTAATCTTTTGAGCAACAATTTCAGGTCCAGAATTTAAAAAATCATAATGTATTTCTGAACAAGGACCACATGGACCTTTATCAGCCATTTCCCAAAAATTATCTTTGGCACCAAAAGGAAATATATGACTTGGTTGGATTCTAAAAAAAGAAATTGTAAATTTATAAAGCATATAATTGAATCATTAACACAAACTGTGAATTAAAATTTCTTTTGTCATAAAAATCTATAATATAAAAGAATTCATTATAAACATCTACAATATTAACAGTAATTCATAAACCTTACCCAATATCAAGCCAAATGTTTTTGCATTCTTCATCAGAAGGAACATTCAGATGTTTATCTCCACCAAAATAAGTTACATATAAATTCTCAGGCTTTAATCCATAAACATTTATCAGCAGATCCCAAGCCATTTTACAAGCCTCTACCTATAAATAAATTTTTAAAGTAATCTCAAAACATTTTTAAGACAATAAATATGCCAATTTAATATATTTTCAGGCACAAAACAGAAATTTTTTAAAATCTAGATTATTACTTATTCAAGAGACACAAAAATTGAAAAACCATACAAATTAATTATAACAGGGTGTAAACAGATAAAAAATGTGATTTTAAAGTATTTTCTTATATGTTTAACAAATATTTGTAATTATTTTTATAACAATATATAAATATATATAACTCATAGTAGCCAATAATTTTATATTTCTTCTCTCGTGTCTTTCTTGATCTATTTGCAATATGCACTTTAAGAATTACTAAGTAAAATTACTACTAGTACTTACTAGTAAGAATTACTAAGTACTTTAAGAATTACAAATTACTTAGTAAAAGAAATTAATTAATTTGCTTAATTTCTTTTCAATTTACAAAACAATTTTTGAGTGAAGAACAATCTTTGTTAGTAAACTTTAACTTTTAAAGATACAAATAATTAAAAAAAAAATTAATATATATATATATGGGGAAGAAAAACGAAAGGAAGAAGCTTTTTTCCCAAACTTTAGCTTTTGAAACTTATACAATAATGGCACTTATATTTTTAACTGCGCTTTTATTTTATATGCAACTTTTCATATTTTTTAAATGTAAAAACATTAATAAATAAAGTAAATAAATAAATGTATAAATGTTAAAAATAAATAAATATAAATGTATAAATAAATGTTATTCTGAACAATATAGCTTAGAACAAAAAATACTTTTTCTTTAAAACAAAATTACATACATATTTATGATTTAAATAAAACATTAAAAGTAAAAAATTGCCCAAATTAAATTACAATTCTCCTTAAAAAATATCCCACAAATTACAAAATAAATGCATTGATTTACTTAAATACATACCTTCGAGTAATCTCCAAATGACCAATTGCCAAGCATTTCAAAAAAAGTATGGTGATAGAGATCCACACCAACATCTTTCAAATCATTATGTTTACCACTGAGACGAACACATTTTTGGCTGTTTGCTGCTCTTTTCAAGCCATAAAATGGATGTCCAGGATAAGATTTGTTTAAAAACATTGATCTAAACTAAAAATTTAAGAATTTAAAATACATGAAGAATCATTATTACATGCAAGAATATTTATTAAACAATTAATTATTCAAAATAATACACAGATTCCTGAAAAATAATATGTTAGTCAAATATCATTATCAATTAGTTAATTTATAAAATATAATTTCAATCTTACTTGATTCATTCCAGCATTTACAAACAGTAAAGAGGGGTCATTAACTAAAACCACAGGACTTGATGGTACATACGTATGGTTCTTTTCATTGATGAAATATTTCAAAAATAAGTCTCTAACGTTTTTGGATGAAAAATTTTCACTTTTAATGTCATTTAATTTACTTTTTTGGGAGTTTTGAATATTACTAAACTGCCTTGCATTTAATGCATACACATATTTATTAAATAAATTAGCTTTTAATACTTTCATATTGAAAACTTGATTTTATTACAATTACAATTTTTAGAATTCAACAATAAATTGCTTTTAGACTCATTCGTTAAATTCAAAAACACATTTTATGAATTTTATATACAAAATTTTAAATTTTTTACCAATTTAGGTATTTCAGTATTATTAAGGCATTTACCAATTATTAATAATATTTTTTGTAATTATTGGTATTTCAATATAAAATTAGTATTAAAAAATGTAAATATATAGTGTTGGTACACATGAAATAGAACCAAAACAAGTTTAGCGAAGAACGTAAATAAACAAGGATGCTCTCATGTCTTCACTTCATTTTCTCCCAAAAGTTGTTTTACAAAAATAGTTACTAATTATTATAATATTTTTAATTCAATTTACGTAGACTTTCTAAATATGTTAAGTAGGAAAAATTGATAAAAAAAATTGTTTGGAATTTTTTTTCTTTATATTTTTTGCATAATATTCAATAGTATATGAAACTTTATATGAGCAAATTATATTCTTTTGATTGGGTCTCTCGATAATAATAATAATTATGAATACAAACTTTTATTTTTAGAGATGTATTGTAAAAGACGTTTTTTTTTTTTTTTTTTTTGTTGGTGTTGTCGTTGTTTTATTAAGAATTGATTTTTATAAAAAAAGAATAAAAAGCCCTATAAATTCGTCAGTTTCTTTTATCCCTATTAAATTCAATTAATCATGTAAAAAATAAATATATAAAAATATATAATAATATAAAATAAATAAAATATATAAAAAATTATAACATAGAATAATCTTAAAAATTTTAAAAATACAGGAAATAAAAGAAAGTATAATTTAAAATTTTTTAAAAGTGTATTTTTTCATTTCACAAAGTTAAAAAATTCTTTGCAATGTTAAAACATTTTATATACATACATGGCAAATCAATAATAATTTAATATAATAGAGTATTAAATTCACATTCTTTCATTTAAATAAATAATGTTTACAAGCGCTGATCAGAAAATGAAGAATTATTTCCTTATTTCCCAGTAGATGGCGCCACAGACTAACGCTTATTTTTGCTGGAATATGTTAAACATAAAAATTATGATAATTCTAAAAATATTATAATAATTTATTTAGAAAATCTGACCATACTTCAATTAAATTTCCTGAAAAAGATGTAATTACATACTAAGAGGAAAAAAAATTTCAGATTTACGTGAAGATTAAAATTTTTTCCATGTTTTTCTATTTTTTGGACTTTACTAGAAAATTAGACTTAAATATTATATGTTTATAATTAAACTGGCAGATATGCAAGATTTCAACAACACAAACATTTCAGTTTGATTTGGTTTGCTAATAAAATATGTAATTGAATATTGTAACATTATAATTCTTTAGCATTCAAAAGAAAAATGTTCATCATATTATGCAATCATGTCACAACAGATAACTCCGTGCCTTTATGTAATTATGACAGTTGTAATTGTGCAAAATGTAATTCTATTAGAAAATAATAATAATAATAACATTACAGGGTAGAATTTTTTTTCTTCCAATCAGCAAAATAGCAAACAAGTTATTTATTATCATTTCATAACTATTTTTACGATGATCTATTAAACTAGTGAGTGGGGATGCAATTATTGAGAAGCAAGAAATTTTGCATGGCAGATAATTATTTATTCTCGCTCCATTTTAACGGATTCTGTCATATGTCTTTGGCTTGATGAAATATCAATTAATTTTTGTAACTTTTTTTTTATCGAGAATATTTATAATGTATTACAAGAATTTTGGACCTAAATAATTCTTAAAAGGCTAAAAACGGATAAAAAGTTAAGTAGTAAGATTAAAAAAATTTTGTATTAAGTCATGTAAACTTTTATTTATGTAAACTCTGATTTATATTATTTTAACATAAAGCAGAAATATACGAAGTTTGAATGTAAAATCAATGAAAAACATGTTCCAAATATTGTTCTCAATAAAGAAGTTGATAAAACAAATACAAATAATTCCTGCCTTCATAAATTTGTTTGTGAATGAGACCAGTTTTCTGAAAAGAGTCACCATAATTAATTGGATCTTCAATATTATCATCATTCGCTGAATAACTTTATTACATTCAATAAAAAAGAGTTGATGACTGAAAGTAGCATTGGAGTGGAACACTCTAAGCTTTAAAAGAAAAAAAAATTAAAAATTCCATTCTAAAATCCAGTTCCATTTTCGTTGTATAAAATGAATTATAAAAGGTAAACAGGATTTTTTTTTGGTGCAATAAATTCTTTGACGTGGCCATTTGCATTACAACAGCACATATAAAATGGATTCAATGTTGCTTTAAGGGCATCGCAAGTCTTTTACATTTCATCCACATTTCGCGAACATCCTTCCGGGTGACATCCATAGGGTTCGAAACACTCCTGACTTTCTCTTTCTCTTCTTTCCTACCTACAGATTTACATTATCATTTAATAACAAGTGTATTAAATTCACATTCTTTCATTTAAATAAACATGTCTACCAACTCTGGTCATAAAATGAAAATTGTTTTTACATTTCCCAATAGATGGCGCCACAGACCTACAACTTTGAGTTACAACTTAGCTGGAATACATACAATCATAAAATTTAAGATAACTCTAAACATCTAGAAAAAGTGTATGTTTCATAACTTTAACAACATTTAAAATATTATAATAATTTATTTAGAAAACTTGAGTATGAATATTGACTTCCTCTTGAGATAAAAGGACTTTCCGAGCTACATATTTATCACAATCATTTCCTTTGTAGATGCGGAACCTTTCACTTCGGCATCACTTATAGGGCATCAAACAAAGATTCCGAATTCCTGCCCATCAACTCAAAGTATAGGATATTCTAATCCCATATTATATACACGTTAAAAAAAAAAGCCCTCAAATATTAACTAGCCAAAATATTAAATGTCAAACCTGAAAATATTAATAATTAAAATATAAGTAATACTACTGTGTCCAAAAAGTAAGACCAATTTTTAATGTAAAATGTCCGGGGCTCATGGAATTTCAATTTTTTTTTTCTTTTTTAAGTTGCTGGCTGTCCTTGATACGTGTATGAAATTTGGCGTCAAAATATTTGTTAGTGTTTGAGTTACGCTTGGCTTTGTGAGACGCTAATACTGATTCCGGCGATAGAACAAAGAAAGAAAGGTGATGGCTAATAGAACAAAGAACTTGCATTAAATTTTGTTTGCCGAAACGTATAGAATGTTGCAGAAGGCATTCGAAGAGAATTCCTATATCGGAAAGAAACGTGTACAAGTGGTATAAACAGTTAAAAGAATTCAGAGAACGCATTGAAGACGAAGAGCCCTCTGGTCGACCATTTACCTCATCCGACGAAGCTCACGTCCAAAAAATTAAAAATTTGGCACTTGCAAACCGTCGATTTACAATTAGAGACCTTGGAATTTCAAAAGGATCGTCAATTCCATTTTGGGCCTCAAACGCGCCAAATCTCGATTGGTACTGAAAACACTGAATGCGCCAGCTCACACTACATTGATTCTTCGTGACTTTTTCGCCAAATATGAAACCCATATGGTTCTACAACCACCGTATTCCCACCGTGCGACTTCTGGCTATTCCCTAAACTCAAAAGACCACTCCGGGGACATCGTTTCGAGTCGATTGAAGAGATTCAACGTGAATCGCCCCGCGCTTTGAAAGCCATCCCTGCCGATGACTTTTTGGCATGCATTGAGGATTGGAAAAAAAAGTTGGCATAAGGGCATTGTGTCTGGAGAGGACTACTTTGAAGGAGATGACATAAATTTGGAAGAATAAACAAAGAGTTTTGAAAAAAATAATAATAATAATAATTGGGGCACAACTTACTTTTTGGGCCCAGTAGTAAAACAAAAAAATAAGTTATTATTTAAAACAGATTAATCTCTCTTCACTACACGAAAAACTTTCCTTTCAAAAATTTTTAGCTAAAATAGATGCTGATTTTCAAGTGATTTTATTTATGTTTTCAAAATTGACATGCTAAATCTAACGATTGGCCAATATCATTGTCGCGCGCTCTGTAGTTCATTTTCATTTGTCTGGCTTTCAAAATATAAACAGATTATTGTTTCAATGTCCTCAAAATAGTGTCTAAGGATTAGTTTATGTTTATAAAAGTTCATTTGACCATCACTAAACAGACTTCTCTGCCTGAATTGGGTAGTGTTTCTTGTAGTATTTGAACAATTGCTCTTTCATAAAAGTTATATAGCCATTAAATTTTGTTATATTCCTGTCGTTATTAAATTTGATTGTTCTTGTCGGGATTCTGCACTTTAGAGTTCCGATTCAGCCAAGTCTCTTTTCCGCGCCAAATGGAATCGCCAAAATTGCAGTATTTTGTAACTGAAGCGGCAAATTTTGTTTGTTTAGGAAGGGACTTGGGAAAAATATCACTAAATAAACAGGCAAAACCTTAAAGTATAGTACTCTCGTTTTGGTTGTATTCTGATCAATTATTTCATAAATTTTTTGCGTTGTTGTACAATGGTATATTTCCATGTGTATCCATCCAGCAAAGTACGTTCACACATGATAAATTGAAATTCTTTAAAGAATTTAATTTTTTTATTATTTGGTACAGTTAAAAATAAATTTTTAAATTAATTACGAGCAACTGAAATAAAAGAAATTACGTTTAATTTGCTTTTAGATGCTTTTTACTTTGGGGGCAAGAGGTCCGGGCATTATTTGTGGTTACATGTGGGTAGTCATCAGAGATTTTTTCAGTCGATTAAAAAACGAACTTAGTTGAAATTGTTATTTTTGAATTGTGTGATAGTTGTTTGAATTGTGTATTTTAGGAGGTTTTATTGCAACGAATATTGTGGAAAAGATATGAGTCTTGCTTGTATGTACGATAAATCTGAAGGGGGTAGTAGTAGATCGCAATGCAGAGCGAAAGTCGATGGTAAAGCAGAAATTGTGAAGAGACCAATTCGTATCAACTCGGGGTTCTTGTTTTCGTATATAAGGTTGTGCAACTTATTGAGAATAATGTAAAATAGATCTGTAAGCATTCGATTGATGATGTCGTGGATGAGATAAAATGTATGTGAGTGATTGGAAGAGTTTTTGTGAGATACTACTGTGCCCAAAAAGTAAAACCAATTACGAATTTAAATTTCCCGGGCATATGGAATTTCACCTTTTTTTCCTTTTTTACTTTGCTGGCACTGTCTTTGACATCTGTGCGAAATTTCACGTCGAAATATTCATTAGTGGAGTTACGCTTGGCTTTGTGAGACGCTAAAAGTGATTTCGGCAATTTTTGAAATGTCTGAATTAATTGAGCAAAGAACTCGCATTAAATTTTGTTTGCCGAAACGTATGGAATGTTGCAGAAGGCATTCGGTGATCATTCCTATATCGGAAAGAAATGTTTAGAAGTGATATACACAGTTCAAAGAAGGCAGGGAACTCGTCGAAGACGAAGAGCCCTCTTTTCGGCCATCAACCTCAACAGACGAAGCTCATGTCCAAAAAATTAAAGATTTGGTGCAAACCGTCGATTTACAATTAGAGACCTTGCTGATGATGTTGAAATTTCCAAAAGGATCTTTCAATTCCATTTAAAAAGATGTTTTGGGCCTCAAACGCGTCAAATCTCGATTGGTACCGAAAACACTGAATTTTTGGAAAACATCGTCGCGTTGAAGTGCGTAACACAATGCTTTCTGACTATCAGGACAAGTTGAAATGCATCATAACTGGAGATGAGACTTGGATTTATACTTACGAGCCGGCCGAAGAAAACACTCCAAAGTCACTCAAAAATCAAGGTCATGTTGACTGCTTTCTTCGATTACTGTGGTGTGGTGCAATATGAATTCCTTCCGCCCAGCCAAACTGTTAACAAGCAATATTATTTGAGAGTTATGCGTCATTTGCGTGAAGCTATTCGCAAAAAGAGGTCACATTTATGGAAAGGCAACTCTTGGTTTTTGCATCACAATAATACGCCAGCTCACACTGCATTGATTTTTAGTGACTTTTTCGCCAAAATTGAAACTCATATCGTTCTACAACCACCGTATTCACCTGATTTAGCACCGTGAGACTTCTGGCTGTTCTCTAAACTCAAAAGACCACTCTAGGAACACCGTTTTGAGTCGATTGAAGAGATTCAACGGGAATGGGCGGGTGCTTTGAAAGCCATCCCGGCCAATGATTTTTTTTAGCATGCATTGAGGATTGTAAAAAAAAATTGGCATAAGTGCATTGTGTCCGGCGGGGATTACTTTGAAGGCGATGAAATAAATTTGGAAGAATAAATAAAGAGTTTTTGAAAAAAATAAAAATTGTTCTTACTTTTTGGGCACAGTAGTATCTCAATTTATCTAATTGTTCTTAAGTAGAAATCAGAAAAAAAGAGATAGGAAAAGATAATACAAATAAAAAAGATCCTCAGATAATCAGTAGGGATTGTCTGTTCCCAAAAATATTAAAAACGAAGCACACTAAAGTGATGTTGTGCAGAACTTCTGTCAATTTTTAACAGAATTTTGAAGATGTTTCTTTGTGTACATCTTATTATATTTACATGATGTACTAAAACGATATATATTTAGTAATGAATAATTTCTCCTATAATCAATATGAAAGTATGAATGTATTACTGTGATAAAGATTATGTATTATTTCTAAAATATAATTATTTTCCTTTGTTAAGTGTACCACATGTTTCGGGTTCGAGTCCCGGCTGTGCCATGGGTGTTTGTTAGTGGTTCGGAATTCACCTTAAACTGTAGGTACCGGTCTGTTTAGCCTAACGTGTACACAAGATGGCTGTAGAGCGACAAACCAAACCAAACCAAGCCTTTGTTAAGTGTGAATGCATGTCTTTTTGAGCTGCTTTTTTTTCTATACTGGACTCTACCAAGATCATTCGTCTGTTAAATGTCAATGATGCAGCAAATTCAGCATTTACAAGGAGGAACGATATTTTGAATCATGAAAAAAAGCGACTGCCTTTTACGAAGTATTCAATGCCAAAGGCTATTCATAACAAATTATATTCCAATTGTTAATTTTTTTAATTTTTTTTTTAATAAACTGGATTTCTAACAAATAAATGTAAGTAAAGTTACCAAAATCTTATAAAAACACAAAACTAAACAGAAAACCAATCAACAAAAAGCAAATACTGGAAATATTTGTTTAACAGACGTTAGTACAACATTCTTCCAAAATTAACACGAAGAACGAAAAACGATTTTTTTTTTTAGAACTAATCGATTCTGGCTGCTTTTTTGGCTGCACATTAAATTATAACTCACATTAAATTATAACTAATAATTCCACCTTTGAACTTTATTGAACCAGATGTTGAACAATCAGTTAAATTGATTCTTGTATTATTGTAATAAAGGTATGCATTATTCCTACTGTATAATTATCTGCCTTCGTCAAGCGGGCTGATGGCCAAGTGGCCAGCGCTCTGACCTTTGATACTTCAGGTTCGAATGCTGGCGATGGCATGGATATTTGTTAGTGGTTCGGAATCCACATTAAACTGTAGGTCTAGGTTTAATTAACCTAAAATGTGCATAAAATGACCGTAGAGCGACAAATAAAACCAAACTTCTTTTCGTTAAATGTGAATGTATAGCGTTTTAAGTTGCTTTTTTTTCCCTATACTGGACCTAACCAATATCATTCATCTGTTAAGTGTCAATGATGCAGCAAATTCAACCTTTACAAGGAGGGACCTATATTTTGAATCATAAAAAAAAGCCTCTCCTTTTAGGAAGTAATAGATGCCAAAGGCTATTCATAACAAATTATATTAAAATGTCATTTTTTTTTTAATAAACTCAATTTCTAACAAATAAATGTAAGCAAAGTTAAAAAAACAGAAAACCAGTCAACAAAAAGCAAATACTGGAAATCATTTGTTTAACAGACATTACTACAACATTCTTCCAAGATTAACACAAGAGAACGAAAAACGAATTTTTTTTTTTTTTTTTTTTTTTTAACTAATCGATTCTGGCTGCTTTTTTGGCTGCACATTAAATTATAACCCACGATCTGTAAATAATTCCCTGCTTTGAACTTTATTGAACCAGCAGATGTTGAACAATCAGTTAAATTGTATACTGGAGGGAATGTGGGGATGAAATTAAAGTAAAAACACGCCTAACAAAGAGTTCGCAGCGTAATTTCCGAAATGCTGATTATTCTAAATCGAAAAGAGTTAGGGGGAAAAAAAACCCCAACAACTTTGGAAATTATAAATAGATGCAAGTAATCATTTTTTCCCACTTCAGTTTTAAAAGAACGTTCTTTCATTTATCATAAGCGAAACAAAGTGCATTGGGAGCGAATTTTAATTAACCGTAATTATCTTGATCAGGGCAAAAGCTAATTAATGAGAGGCGTACTCGAAACTCTTTTTTTTTTATCTTTAATTATTATTTTTTTATTCACTCATGTGTCTGCTCAATTTTTTTTTACCATCTAGGAGATTTTTGAGAGAGAAATGTGCCATAAAGAATCAAAAAGCCTTAGCTATCACAAGTAGGTATTATAATTATTGTTTGTTTGATGAGGAAAAACTTTTTTTTTTTTCTTTCGTCTTTCTTCTATCCTCCCCTCTTTTGCGCTGTGAGTGCCAAAAAAACATTAATTTTATGGCGGAATTAAGTTACAACGATGGTGTTGGCGAACAAAAAAAAAAAAATGATGCATATAGCGAGATTAATTAATTAATTAATTAATTAAACTCGGAAAATGCGCGGAGCAGATATTTTTTTGCTCGTCTGAAGCGGTGAGATTGGTCGTAAAAGAAAAGAACAAATAAAACAGATAGTTGCTTGCTTTTTTTTTTTTTTTTTTTCTGCAATCTTTTCTTTTCTTTTCTTTCTTTTTTTTTTTAACTCTTCAATATCAAATATGCATTTGAACTCCAAAAGAGTTAATTTGAAGAGTATATTCATTTTTCTTTCTTCTTGTTTAATCATAGTTTTGAAGATTTGCAAAAGAAATCGTATTTCAATGTTTTAGAAGTGTCTTTGTGATTTTTGCATTCACTGATTTGGGGATTTTTCAATTACAAGTAGCCTGAATTTTACAGCTCTCTGCATTCTTGAAGTTTAATTTTAATTTGAAGAATAAATAAGGGGATGTAAATAAATTCCAATAAACAATGATATTTGGGGGAAAAAAAAATCCTAATAATCTTTGGAGAAAATAATCTTAGGAGAAAAAATATGCTGCAGCATTTTTCCCATGAGAAGAGTTATAGCATTTCGTTCCTAGGAGAAAGAAATGTAAATTCTTTAACAAGTGCATAATAACAACCTATTATTCAAATCTGACAGCAGATAAGCAGTATCGTGGGTATTTATACTATATGCAATTAGTATTTTGTACTAATGAGAATAACTTGTCACTCAAATCTGATAGTAGATAATCAGTGTCATGGATAATGAGACCTCATGAAATTAGCGATTGTCTGTCTCACCTGTGAAGGTCGAAACAATTACAGATAGAATATGGTTTACGCTATGAGTTGTTGCATTGTGATTGGTGATAGATCATGGGCTCAGGAAGTGTCGATTCCAATGAGAAGTGAAAGGAATTTGACGGATTTTCTTAAAGGGAGGTTTTTGGAGAAAGAGAAGAAAAGTGTTCTACGACGAGTCAACAAGAAGTATTGTCTTTTTCTCTGAAGTGAGCTAACAAGTTGGAGATTCCGCCTGTTTACAAAGTGCTACTTGAAGGTGAAGCAAGACCGAAAAGAGCACGCCAAAGTCACTCAAAAATCAAGGTCAAGTTGACTGTTTTCTTCGATCACCGTGGCCTGGTGCATTATGAATTCCTTCCGCCGGGGCCAAACTATCAACAAGGAATATTATTTAAGTGTTATGCGTGTTTGCGTGAAGCTATTCGCAAAAAGAGGCCATATTTATGGGAAAACAACTCTTGTTTTTTGCATCACGATAATACGACAGCTCACACTACATTGATTCTTCGTGACTTTTTCGCCAAAAATGAAACCCATATCGTTCCGCAACCACCGTATTTATCTGATTTAGCACCGTGTGACTTCTGGCTATTCCCTAACCTCAAAAGACCACTCCGGGGACATAATTTTGAGTCGATCGAAGAGATTCAACGTGAATCGGAGTGCGCTTTGAAGGCCATCCCGGCCAATGACCTTTTAGCATGCATTAAAGATTGGAAAAAACGTTGGCATAAGTACATTGTGTCCGGAGGGGATTACTTTGAAGGTGATAAAACAAATTTGGAGGAATAAATAAAGAGATTTCGAAAAATATAAAAATTGGTCGTAATTCTTTGGGCACAGTAATACATAAAGTCATTCATTTTTATACAGAGTAAGAGTACACCATGTTTTTCATTTAGAAAGATGATAAACATTTTAGTGTATGTAAGGGGGAGGGGGATTTATAAAGATTTTATATATTTCTAATCTCTGATATGTATATAATATTGAAAATTTAGTTGTTCCAAAAATGAAATAAAATTTAGGAATTTATAGCGATATAGTTACAGAAAGTATTTGTTTTACATAGTATTTTCATCTTTAAAATAGAAATGTTTTCAAAAGAGTTTCGTTTCTTATATGATGTGGGAGATGAAATACAATAAAATTTATGCAAAATTCATTCTTTCTTACTATTAAAAAATGTTTTACTAATATTTATTTTCTTGTAAACCTTAAAAGGAAAATTTGATTTTTAGTTTTAATTTAAAAACTCAACATGTGAATAAAATAATTAAAAATTATTACACATAAGTAAATAAAACTGCATTTAATTTTTTTTTTCTTAAGTAGGAAATATTCCCATATAAAATAATATTTATTCTTGCTATGATTAGATAGAAACAGTTTGTGGCGCCATCTTGTGTCGTTTGTGAGAAATATAAACTCCTATAATTTCTTAGGGAAAAAAAAAATAAATAAATAAAAAGGGTAAACCAGAATTGTTGAATAGAGATTGAAAAGGATGACTATTTTTTATTTACTAAGTAATAATTATCCTAAATAAATAAATAAACATAAGTAAAACACATATAGAAAAAGATTTTTGACAAAAGCTGTCATATTCATATCTAGATTACATTTAAACAGTTGAAATCCTTTTAATTTAGAAAGTATATAATTAAATCTATTTTTAATAAGCGTTTTTAAAAATCTCATATTTTTAAATTTTCATAATTATTCCTTTCTTTTTCAGCAAATTCTTTTATTTTGAAAATTGACCATGTCAATCAGTCGAATTTACTTTGTTCATAATTTGTGATCAGATATTCCTTTTATATTTAGTAATACAAATTTCTAGATGATCTAGTTTCTTATAAGTTTAAATCCATGTGTATGTGGTAGTTTCCTGAAAATAACTACATTTTAAGATAATTTTTACTGTTACCAGCGTGTGTAAGTAACAATGAATGAAAAGATTTACAACTAAACTTTTATTTTGTAAAAAATAATAGATATTTTTTCTAAAATGTAACAAAGCAATGTAATTAAAGCACAACTATTGAGGACCTAACTAATTTTCCTGTTTTATTTATACAATTAAAAAAGGATCTTTAAATTAGTTTAAGTAATTTTATTATAATTACTTAAACTAATATTAAAACTGGATGATTGTTCTACTAATAATATTTCGCAATAATGTAAAAATACACATATAAGTAAACAAAAAAAAAAAAATTTTCCAAACAGTTAATAATCTCAAAAAAGCAATATTTCGCTGGCTAACTTATTTCAATACAGTGGATATTGAAATAAAATAAAATTAGTTCTATTAAAAATTGATTGGGTTGAGCTTTTATGGTAATATTATTAGAAACTACAGAATATTAACTTTCACCAATTTTAATTTTTCATTATTTTTAATTTTTAAATATTACATTTCGTGTACAAAAGTTTTTATTTTCTTTTCTCGTATGCACATCAAGCACAACTATTTAGAATCTACTCGTAGCCCAATAACTATCAGGGTAGTGAAAGCATGTTTAATTGCATTTGAGGCGCCACTAGGAATATATTAATTATAATTACCACTAGGAAAAACTATTACTTACCTAAGCATTATTCACAATCTAAACGTTTGATCAAGTTTCTTAAGTTTTATATAAAAAAGAAATATATTAATTCCTCTCTTACTATTTTTAATATAAAACAATAACTGGCCGAAATTAATTAAATTATAAAAATGTCATCTCTCCAAGAATCCACTAGTTTACTTTCTGTTTACAGATTCCTCAGGCAAACTGAATCTTCAATGTCGTTCACAATCTTCTGGACTTAATGCGGTATTATCCCAGGGAGATTATTACTTCTATTTTAGACTAACTAACTTCCTGGCACTATAGTTCATTTGGACCAATACTCCAAAGTCTTCGGCCTCGAGCTTTGGTTTTCCAACTTGTGTTCTCTAGGTTCTTCATTTAACTTCTTTTCCACTTCATCAATCCATTTCTTTTTCGGCAATTTCGGCTATTTTTATTTGGCCCTGACACTTTCCCCTGAAAATCTTCTATTTGCCTCTGCTATCGTCCATTCTCTCCATGTGTCCTAGCCATTGAATTCTCTTTGGTTTTATGCAATTTAAGATATCTTTTCTCCAAACAATTTTGCAATTTCATGATTGTAACACCTCCTCCAAACATCAACCTCTCTGATAGGTCCAAATATAGCTTTTAAAATCTTCCTCTCGCAGGTTATCAACATCTCCTGTGTTTGGTTAAGGTCAGGTCTGTGCTTCTATTCTAGATCAGGGATTTAAAGCGTAACAACATTACCTTTTTTTGGGGGATATGTAATAGCAAGATCGAAAATAGAAAATATGAAGAGTTAATAAAAGTCAGTAAGTCAATATAAAGTCAATTATAAATCAATAAATATTACAATCCTTTACAAGTCCTCAAATAAACGTAAAATAATTCACATATAGAATTTAAAAATATATATATATTTAAATTTACATTTTATTTAACAAAAACAAAATATCATTATAAAAGTTTATTGTGAGTGAAAGTAGAAATCAGCATAGAAAGTGAAAATGTTCTATTACATGTAAAAGCATATTTTGCATTTATATTTTTCAATACATTGCTGACATTACCACTTAACACATTTTAGTAACCAAATAAAATTTTAAAGACTACTGGTCAGACATTTATAAATAGATTTTAACTATCTAAAAAATTTCTGCCTAGCAACATCTATAATGGAACACTTTACTATCCAATTCCAAAATATTTTCGGAATGGTCAACAGACCTTTAGAAAATGTAAAGAACGATCTCCAGAATCGGTGCATCGCTAAAAATTCTCTGAAAAGGGAAAAAAAATATCCAGAACTCCAGAATCCTCAGCCCCAGGGCGTTTCATTTATGCACTGACCGTTTATTGCTGTTCTTTCTTGGTGGTGGGGCGCATTTTGCACTGTTTTTTAAAAGGCAAAAAAGGGAGCAACTCTGGTTCCCATTCGAAAGAGCAATTTCGAACTTGTTCCCTGTGTTCCAGGGGCTATGTCTCAGACCAAGAAGATAGCGGAGAATTTGCCCAGGGCAATTATTTTTTCTTCTTCAACCCAAAGTCCGAGAGAAAGATTGCATTGAGAAAGAGAGAGGGAAAAAAGTTTTTTGCGTTCTGTTTTTGTTTATGTATTCCGAAGTAAGACCACCGCGTAAGGAAGGAAGAAGCAACGCCTGTCCCTGGGGTCCAACTATTGTTGCCCGGGGTTTGTAAGTCATTTTTATGGACCCGGGGCGGTGAGTGACATTTGGTGCGGATGAGAAAATTGTTTGCTGGGAAATGACGCCTTCCGTAAACAGACCTGTAGTTCTGGATTCACTTTTTTTTTTCTTTTCGTTCAAAATACCTGCAAATGCAAAGGGAAAAAAAACCTAAGAAACTTTTTTATAAATAAATCAAGCTAGTGCTGTTAAGGAACTATTATACATAAATAGTTGATTAATTTTAATAGGTAGATTATAATACTAAACGTTGTACCTCAAATAAGTTTGAATATCCTATATAACAACCAAGGAATGAACAATTTTGCCATCCGGGGATGGACATTTAAAGTGGATAAGGAATTTATTTGTAGAGAAATAATGTCTTTATTAAACAATCCTCAGACTTTAACGCTATATTTATCTTTATTATTATTATTATTATTTTGTAAGTTTTAATTATTATTATAGCCGCGAGAGGTCGTGGCTGTGACCAGTAACAGGGACCTTAACTATGTGGTCCAGTGTGGTAGGTACATGCGGTTAGATCTTGAGACCTCGGGCCCTGGTTATTTACACTGATGGAAGCAAATCTGACTCTGGAAGAACAGGTAGCGGAATTTTTATGAAGACAAGTACAGGAGAATTTAGATATCGTTTTAGAAACCCGGACCACAGCTCAGTATTCCGCTCAAAATTAACTGCTATAAGCGAAGCTCTGAATCTAGCTTTAGACTTTAAAGTACCTGATGTTTGGATTCTGACTGATAGTAAGAGCTCAATACAGTATTTGAAAGATTGGCCAAGCATCTTGGACAAATTGGGACAGGATATAGTTTCCAAACTAGCTGTTTTGGACCAGATCGGATCGGTGTGCTTGCAGTGGATTCCCTCCCATGTGGGCATCTACGGAAATGAAATTGCTGATCTGCTCGCTAGGGAAGGTTGCGAACTTCCCAAAGCTTCTTCTTCCAATCTGTTAGCTTCAGAGGTTCATTCCATGACTTTAGCCAAAGTGAATACCTCTTGGAGGTCGCCACCAATTCATGCATGGTACGCCGCTAAATATCCTGGTATGTCCATGCAGTGCTCCTGTCCTAGACCTGCTCAAACGGCTTTTGCTAGACTAAGGACTGGCCACATTAAGAGTTTGACCTTCAATGGAAACGAGAAGACATATGCCCTTTGTCATTATTCGACCATCGCATCTCCCTCTCATCTCATAGATTGAATGAGGGGAGGACAGTTTACGATCTATTGATGCAGCATGATCTACTGGACTTGGTTTAGGATTCTAAATAAAGGGGATAAGCAACAACAACAACAACAGATCTTGAGACCACGAGGAAAACGCTAGGAGCGTCAGAATGAAATAGACGGTCAGGTACCGGTCCCTGATTTTCAACTATTAATACTAATGTAGAAGAGGCTCAGGGTGCCATGTGTATGTATGTACTAATATCGTACAAAAACTAATATAAATAGAAAGAGAGATTGGTATTACATACTGACACAACTAGTCGCTAGCAAGCGGCTAACAATTTTATGTTTAACATGAGAGCAAATGAAAAAAAAAAAAAAAACTCTCTTTATAAAAAGTTCATTATGAGTGAAAGCAGAAGAAAAGTGAAAATTTATATTACATCTAAAAGCAGATCTTGCATTTATATTTTACCATACATCCCTGACAAACACATTTAATACATTTTGGTAACCAAATAAAATCTTCAAGACTACTGGTGAGATATTTGTAGATAGATTTCAACTATCTAAAAAATTTCTGCCTAGCAACATCTATAATGGAACACTTTACCATCCAATTCGAACATTCGTAAAATATTTTCGGAATGGTCAACTGACCTTTTAGAAAATGTAAAGAAAGATCTCCAGAATCGGTGCATCGCTAAAAAGTCTTCGAAAAAGGGAAAAAAATATCCAGAATCCTCAGCCCCAGGGCGTTTCATTTATGCACTGACCGTTTACTGCTGTTCTTTCTTGTTGGTGGGGTGCATTTTGCACCGTTTTTTAAAAGGCAAAAAAGAGAGCAACTCTGGTTCCAATTCAAAAGAACAATTTCGAACTTGTTCCCTGTGTTCCAGGGGCTATGTCTCAGACCAAGAAGAATTTGCCCAGGGCAATTTTTTTCTTCTTCTTCAACCCAAAGTCCGAGAGAAAGATTGCATTGAGAAAGAGAGAAGAAAAAAAAGTTCTTTTGCGTTCTGTTTTTGTTTATGTATTCGCGAGTAAGACCACCGCGCTAGGAAGAAGCATGGCCCGTCCCTGGGGTCCAACTATTGCTGCCCGGGGTTTGTAAGTCATTTTTATGGACCCGAGGCGGTGAGTGACATTTGGTGCGGATGAGAAAATTGTTTGCTGGGAAATGACGCCTTCCGTAAACAGACCTGTGGTTCTGGAGTCACTTTTTTTTTTCCGTTCAAAATACGTGCCAATGCGGGGAAAAACACCCAAAGAGAGGTTTTCATAAATAAGTCAAACTAGTGCTGCTATACGAGAATAGCTGATTCATTTTAATAGGTAATTTATTATACTATACGTTGTACCTCACATAAGTTTGAATATCCCATATAATAACCAAGGTAATAGATAATGGACAATTTTGTCATCCACTGTGTGACATTTGAAGAGGGTAAATAATTTATTTATAGAGAAATAATGCCTTTCTTAAACAAATCTCAGACTTTAATTCTAGACTTATCTTTTTATTGTTATTATTATTTTTTTAAGTTTAAGATAAAAGCAAATGAAAAAAAAATGTTTATAAAAAGTTTATTGTGAGTAAAAGTAGAAGAAAAGTGAAAATTTATATTACATCTAAAAGCTGATTTTGCAATTATATTTTACCATGCATCGTTGACAAACCCACTTATCACATTTTGGTAACCAAATAAAATCTTCAAGACTACTAGTCAGATATTTGTAGATAGATTTACCCCTATCTAAAAAATTTCTGCTAGCAACATCTATAATGGAACACTTTACCATCCAATTCGAACATTCGAATTTTTTCTTGACCATTCGAAAAATATTTTTGAAATGGTCAACTGACCTTTTAGAAAATGTAAAGAAAGATCTCCAGAATCGGTGCATCGCTAAAAATTCTTCGAAAAAAGGGGAAAAAAAATATCCAGAACTCCAGAATCCTCAGCCCCGTGGCGTTTCATTTATGCACTGACCGTTTACTGCTGTTCTTTCTTGTTGGTGGGCGCATTTTGCACTGTTTTTTAAAAGGCAAAAAAGGGAGCAACTCTGGTTCCAATTCGAAAGAGCAATTTCGAACTTGTTCCCCGGGCTTGTTCCAGGGGCTATGTCACAGACCTAGAAGATGGCGGAGAATTTGCCCAGGGCAATTATTTTTTTCTTCTACCCAAAGTCCGAGAGAAAGATTGCATTGAGAAAGAGAGAGAAAAAAAAATGTTCTTATGCGTTCTGTTTTTGTTTATGTATTCCCAAGTAAGACCACCGCTCAAAGAAAGAAGCATTGCCCGTCCCTGGGGTCCAACTGCAGCTGTCCGGGGTTTGTAAGTCATTTTTATGGACCCGAGGCGGTGAGCGACATTTGGTGCGGATGAGAAAATTGTTTGCTGGGAAATGACGCCTTCCGTAAACAGACCTGTAGTTCTGAGTGCACTTTTTTTTTTCTTCTTTCTTTTTGTTCAAAATACGTGCAAATTCCAAGAAAAAAAAAACCAAAGGAAGTTTTTCATAAATAAATCAAACTAGTGCAGCTAACAAACTATTATAAGCAAATCGTTGATTCATTCTAATAGGTAATTTATTATACTTTGTACCTCAAATAAATTTGAGTATCCTATATAACAACCAAGGAATGCACAGTCTTGTCATCCGGAGAATGACATTTAAAGTGGTTAAGGAATTGATTTGTAGAGAAATAATGCCTTTAGTAAACAACCCTCTGTCTTTAATGCTAGATTTATCTTTATTATTATTATTATTTTACATTTAAGATAAAATCAAATGGGAGAAGAAAAAAAAACACCACTCTTTATAAAAAGTTTATTGTGAGTGAAAGTAGAAGAAAAGTGAAAATTTATATTACATCTAAAAGCAGATTTTGTATTTATATTTTACCATACATCCCTGACAAACACATTTAATACATTTTGGTAACCAAATAAAATCTTCAAGACTACTGGTCAGATATTTGTAGATAGATTTCAACTATCTAAAAAATTTCTGCCTAGCAACATCTATAATGGAACACTTTACCATCCAATTCGAACATTCGTAAAATATTTTCGGAATGATCAACTGACCTTTTAGAAAATGTAAAGAAAGATCCCCAGAATCGGTGCATCGCTAAAAATTCTTCGAAAAAGGAAAAAAAAATATCCAGAACTCCAGAATCCTCAGCCCCGGGGCGTTTCATTTATGCACTGACCGTTTACTGCTGTTCTTTCTTGTTGGTGGGCGCATTTTGCACTGTTTTTTAAAAGGCAAAAAAGGCAGCAACTCTGGTTCCAATTCGAAAGAGCAATTTCGAACTTGTTCCTGGTGTTCCAGGGCTATGTCTCAGACCAAGAAGATAGCGGAGAATTTGCCCTGGGCAATTATTTTTTTCAAAGTCCGAGAGAAAGATTGCATTGAGAAAGAGAGAGGAGAAAAAAAGTTGTTTTGCGTTCTGTTTTTGTTTATGTATTCCCAAGTAAAACCACCGCGCTAGAAAAGAAGCATTGCCCGTCCCTGGGGTCCAACTATTGCTGCCCGGGGTTTGTAAGTCATTTTTATGGACCCGGGGCGGTGAGTGACATTTGGTGCGGATGAGAAAATTGTTTGCCGGGAAATAACGCCTTCCGTAAACAGACCTGTAGTTCTGGAGTCACTTTTTTCTCTCTCTTTTCGGCGGTGAAAATACTTGCAAATGCAGGGGTAAAAAATCAACTCTAAAAAGTTTTTCATAAATAAATGAAACTAGTGCTGTTAAGAAACTTTTGTACGAAAAATCATTAATTCATTTTAATAGGTAATTACGATATACCTCATATAAATTGGAACATTATATACAATAACCAAGATAATAGATAATGAACAATTTTATCATCCACTGTGTAGACATTTGCAGTGAGTGGATAAAAAAATTATTTGTAGAAAAATAATGCCTTTCATAAACAAATCTCAGACTTTAATTCTAAATTTATCTTTTTATTGTAATTATTATTATTTTACGAAAAAGTAAAAAGAGTAAATGCGAAAAATAAAGTTATTTCTGACTATGGAAATATTCAAGGGAATCATTAAAAATTTTCTTAAAAGGAATCAAACAATTCAATAAAAAAAAAAAAAATCAAACCAAAAATCAAACTAAAATTAAGCTAAGAAACTCCTTTAAAAATATTTAAACCTCTAATTTATTTTTATTTGTTATTTACAATACTAAATATTTTTATTCTAAATTAGACTTGGCGGTTCTTAAGTGTCGCCAATCTAACGTCGCTTGTCTTTAAATCGCCCGAAGTTAATACGTAAACCATAATAAATTAGATGAACTTCTTGTTTAAACGATTAATGATGAACTTTACGATTAGTGCTTACAATTAAAAGGAAAAAAATATTCATAAAATAAATTAATTTTTTAATACCATTAAGTATGTTTGTATATAGCAAATATGTCATACGATATAACTGTCAACGGATTATTAGATTTAATTATCATAAACTTCAGAACTTTTCGATTTTCATAATTTAAAAAAAATATTCAATATATATATAGGGGGTTCAGATCCCAAATGACACTTTTTTGTAGTATCCAGGGTTATTTTCAGTAGTTTTTGAAGCTTTTCAGTCGTATGTGTGCATTGAGGGGTGACTACATATAAATTACTAACATTGATTGCTAACATTATCGCAAATTTGACATCAGCAGACATGCATATTCGCAACTGCAGCTCTTATGCATAATATTATCGAGTAATGTATTTGGTTTTCACACCACGGCCATTTTTTGCCCACATTAGGCTAATTAGACTGAGACCTACAGTTTAATGTGGATTCTGAACCACTAACACCGCCAGGATTCGACGTCTGAAGCACCAAAGGCCAGAGAGCTAGCATATTGGTCATCAGACCACTATATCGAGTAATGCAGTAGTTTAAAAAAATAAGTTTTTGTTAAAATTGGCAATTTAGATATTATTTAAGATTTAATGTTACCAATATGGGTGCTGGAATCATTTAAAATTAGATTTCATAAAGAAAAAATATAACTTTTTTTTAATTACATATTGTGCACATCATTTTGAAATGGAAATGTAAGTAATTAAATGCAAGGAAAAAAAACCCTTAAAGAAGTTTTAAAAGGCGGATTAAAAAAGAGGATTCCGGAGGTTTTTAAAAATTAAAAATATATCCAACAGGAAGTCAATGTCCTCCTTTCATCACTCATCACTGTGATGTTCGTTGCATTCATATGTGGAACATGTGATTCACTAATGAACAACTAAAAAATACTAAACTTTTTCGTCAAACGTTTCATCTTCAACTACTTCACATCAGATTTTAATAGTTCTTTTCATTAACATAGAAAATGTAATAGGCATAGTATATTTATTTATGCAAGTTAATGAATAAAATTGAATTTTATTTTCTTTATTATTAAAAAAAAAAAATGTGAATATTTTTCTACTTTTATACGAAAGAAAGATAGAACTATTTTCTCCTTGGGAAGTTGTTTAACTGTCCAAAGTTTGGAAAAGTAGTAGAATGTAGAATATAGTCTTTAAAAATTTCGGCAGAATGCTAATTTCTTTATAATTTGGGGTCAATCCAAATTTTACGTTATATTTAACTGCGGATTAAATATTTTTATTATTATATTATATATAATAATAATAGATATATATATATATTATTTTATGATATAATAACTACGGATAATTTACAGCAGTTGGCATCTATAATATAGAAGCATATCATGCAAAGTATAAAGTACTACTGATAATTACTTATTGCGTTTAAAAATTTTTAATATAAAAAGTTAAAATTTGCATCTCCGATTACATTTTTTCAACGTCTACTGCAGTGTTGATTTCGAATGTCGCACACTTTCGTGGAGGGCATTTTTGCCGTTACACTGTGAGATATTTAGCAGATTCTGCATTATCTAGGCAGTATAGAGGAAATTTGTCATACTGCACCCATATTTTATCACCAATTTTGATCGAACACTTCCAGTCCCCAGATATAAGCATCGGGGTTCGCAACCTAATCTCTGAACTTAACTATACCGGTTTACGAATTTATTATGCCTATTCCCGACAAATGAGCTTACAATTTGGCTTCATTTGAGGTTTTGAAACTGACTTACCCAACCCAATACGCTGTCCACCAGGTCTATCCACCATCTTGGTCCTTAATATCTATTTGAAAAAATAAATTGTGCACTTTATTTTATTTATTTTAATGAAATTAATATAAACAATTTTACTTTCTGTCTAATGAGTACTATAATAAAAATATTGTTAAATTTTAAAAAATTAAAAATGGTTTAAATTGGGGATTTGAGAATTTAAGGCTCACTTAGGGACATGCTGGACTAAATCCTCATTTTATTACCACAATTTTGAAGCCTTCTAGAATGAATTCATACCTTGTTCTTTTTGACCAACAGTAGAAATTTCTGGACGATAAACATGAAACCTTGTTTTGAAAACCTAATATGTTATTTTAAGCCACTGCGATTAACTAAACAATGCAAAAAAGGATAAAATAAAATAAAAATCAAATCAATAAAATGTAATATCAAATGATAAATAAATACAAAAGAATAAAAAATATATAAATTTTCATGTAATAAAAAACATAAGATGATAATTAAATATAAATATTTTTAATTAAGAAAAACAACATAAAGCGATAATATAAAAATCATTTATGTGAATAATGAAAAAGTAAGCAATAATTTAAAGAAAAAGTTTAACATATTTAATCTCCTTTTTCTTTTTGTTTTAGCCACCAAGAGTTTTACGAAAAAACTACCACAAAGTTCGTTATTTGTCTGTACATGTCTCTTCACAGAATCTTTGTCTGCTATCAACTTAGCAAACGTGTATCCAGATTAACTCTTCCCCCATTCTGAAGGTTCATCTATTGAACAAACAGAATCACACTTGATTTACTTCCCATTCCCCAATCACTGTGCTTTGGATATAGACGCAATCAACTCTAGCTACCACGTCTCTCGGAACTGGCAAGGCAGCGAGCGATATTATTATATGAAGCCTCTTTCCCGAATATAAAAAGGGGGAAATAGAAGGCAAGGGAAAATGAAGAAATAAAAATAATAAATTGGTAACGGTACCACCGCAGAAAGTATCCATCCTTAACTCCCAACTCATTTCGCGTGCCTCAGGGCTGCTGCAGAAATTGTCCCTAAATCAGCCGGGAATTGAGAATCTAGGGCTCAATCTCCAGTCCTCATTATTGGTGGCATCTCTTCCCCTACATCCTACCCCCCTACGACTGCCGGAGATCCAAATATTACTGCTGCCGGGAAGGGTGTAGGGAAGGGGGGCGATCACGAAATTAACACCTTCTCTCGCAGCTTCTAAATCCTTAACCCCGTCTATTTGTTCAAGATAAATTGCATCGATAGCCCAGATCGTCTTACACAAGCGCCAAGGCTTGGCACAGATGGTGTTCTTATTGCAAATGTGTTCGTCGCAAATGCCAATAGATGGTCGGGGGAATGACACGCGAGACAAGGGGGCCGCCCCAAATTGAAGGGCTACTCCAATTGCTGCTTCCATGGAATTTACCTGGCATTCAAATGTTTTTTTTTTTAATTCAAAAGTTCAATTGTAAATTTTTAAATATGAAGTATGCTTATAGAGGATAAATACGGTGCAAGACATATTCCTAGTTAGTTAATGACGTGAGCAATTAGCAAACAGGAGAGTCGAAGTTTGAATTTACTGTCAACATCCGTTGCAGTCACTGTTTTCTGAAACCGATAGACTCGATGACGATTGTAATAACGTGTATTAATATGTCACATTGGGAATTAGGATTGCCTGGTGAAAGTTTTTCGGGTATTTTCCTTTATGTCATGCAATGAGGGCCAGTTACCCTTAAAATACCTTCCGGAAGGCAATGGCCTCCAATATTCATCCCACAATGGGTGGCTTAACAGCCAGTTGGCTAGAGGTCTTTCCTTTGGTACCGCAGGCTTCATGTTTGAATCCTGGCAATGACATGGATGTTTATTAGTGGTTCGGAATCCATTTTAAGGTAGGTAGTCTGCAGGTCTCGGTCTAATTAGTGTGCACAAAATGACAGTAAACTGACAAAGCAAATAAAATCATCTGGCAGTAGAAGTTGTTGAGGATACACATAAGTGAAACAGAATTTCAACAACTAAGCAAAAAAGCCTAATATATTGCAAACGTACTACTTAAGACCGCTTTTGATGGTATGCTATTTAAAATATTAACTTAATCTAACTTTAACTTTGCTCGCTTACTTTGCTTTTTCAACTTTTACCAGCCTTTGCTCTTACAACCTTGCTTAATCAACCTTGATTCAATTTCATATACTATAAACCATTTAAGAAGAAAGAATAAACATTGTTATAAATCTATCAATCTAATTTTAGTTTATTTACCATTATAACGCATTATATATATATATATATATATATATATATATTTAACGGCTTTTTCTCTGTGAATTTATTTTCATTCATAATAAAAATTATGAAAGTGGGCTTATATAGGTCAATTAAATCGCATAAAAACAGCAATCATTTTGAGTTGAAAAGTCTCCATTAGAAGAAACGCAGAATAATATAGGTCTATTTTGGTTTTTACATCAGTTTGTGCTTTGTTTTATGTTACTATTTTTTGATACCATTTTACGGCATAGAACAGTTATTGGATGTTTAATTGAGTATTTTTATAAGAGCGCATTCCTTTTATAAAATCTAGCGCATTCCTTTTTGTTGTTGTTTGGAAAGGATGGGGAAAGGCATAACATATACGCTACGAAGAAACAGCCCACCGACGGACATACAAAGGGGGAGAACTGCCGTTCAAGAGAATTTTTTGAGGATAACTGCTCTGCATTCGCACGTGAGGAGAAAAACTAGAAAATCCTACCAACAGCCTAACTGATAATGTGAAAGGCTTACTCACATTATCACAATTGCCATCGAAATCTTTAATCTTCTCGTTTCACCGTCAAAATCTCCAATTATCACAAACTCCTTTCCGAAAAATGATAGCTAAATTCAAATCTGAAACCTCTCCCATGTTAGAGGCATATGAACCACGAGTTGGACCCTTATTTTTTTTTAGATTCAAATACATGTACCTATGCCAATAGTTCTTCAATATCTAATGACCAGTATTAAATCCTGAAATGAATCATTATCAAATCTTCGTTTAACGTAATTATGTTGCCCTTATTATATTAAAAAATAGTTTATCCTCCACAGAAAATTTTTTTTGCATCGTACTTGATATTAATAAATTTAGAAAAGAAGACAATGAGCCACATTTTGAGTTTTTAAGACTCTAAACAATTTGTAATCTTACCTATATGTAAAAAGGTATTATTAAAGAAGCAGATATGACGTAAATGATATTAGATCGTAAAGTGCGCAGATGTGTGTTAGATTTCTTCCACTTATTGAATTTTACAAATTATTAAGTGGCTTTAACATTGCCGTATTGTTAAGCAGTAATCATGACATCTTTTTAGAACAATTTTCAGATGATACTTTTCATTCAACCCGAAGCCTTTATCGAAAAAACGTAAAAATTTAATCTTGCCATTCATCTTCGATTCAATTTCCAATATCATTCACTGCATATTATCATTATGATATTGTAATAAAAGTATAGAAATCATAAGGTGGAAACTTTAAAGAAGGGTTTGTTTGCTTTTAGGCATTTCTGGAGATTTGGTTTGTCGCTCTACGGTCATCTTGTGCACACGAGGGCTAAACAGACTGGGACCTATAGTTTAAAGTGGATTCCGAACCACTAACAAACATCCATGTCACCAGGATTCGAGCCTGAAGCCTGGGATACCAAAGGCTAAAGCTCTAGCCACCAGGCCGCTAAGGCATTTCTGAAGATTTCACTAAATTGTTCACTAGTATCACTACTACTAGTGATACTAGTGAACAACACTAGTATCACTACTACACCACACCACATCACAGTGTCTAGAGCTGAGTTTGCCCTTTACAGTTTGGGTCTGATTGGGCTCTGTGAAACTCTACGGTCATATGAGACTGGGACTTACGACGTAAAGTGGATTCCGAACCACTACGAACATATATGTCACCGCCGGGATTCGAACACGAAAACCTGTGGCACCAAGCGCTAGACATTCAGCCATTCAGGCCCCTCTAGTATCAATACTTATCGCCAAGTTTGCTACTTTTACTAGTGTGGGATAATAATTAAAATAATTGTGGTATAATAATTATCGTTTTTTCCCCCCCTAATCATTTACATCTATTCGACTTGATACCAGTTGCCATTTTTTAAAGAATAATTGTAATTATTTGGCATATTTATTAAAGATTTTGATATTCAAAAAAGAAGAATTAGCTTGTGCATCCCGGCTCTGTAGTCGCCACGCACTTACACTTGATTAGCAACATCAGCGACTTGCATCACTGTCGTCCACATACAATGTCACTAATGAAGGCGACTTTAGGGCTATAATCATTTAGTTCCAGCTGCCCGGGGTTCTTCTCTAAATATTGTCTTAATAGACTAATTATCTCGAAGATTACGAAAGAACGAGGGCGTAAAAAACCCAAGTTTTTTCTTCTTTCTTGCTGTACCTTTTTTCCCTCCCTGACGAAACAGCGGGCCAGATTAACACAAGTCAAAAAGAAGCACCGTCGCGAGGTACTTTATTGTGCTTTTTTAAATAATTTATTGTAACATCGAAAGGGAACAAATGAAAACCAGAGTCACTAGAGTCAGACCAGAGTCACATCCCTGTGCCTAGAGCTGAGTTGCCTCTATACAATTTGGCCCACTAGTATCACTACTACTAACCACACCACATCATCGTGCCGAGAGCTGAGTTGCTCCAAATACAATTTGGGAATGATATGCGTGAAAAGTCTGATTGGGCTCTGTGAAGCTCTACGGTCATTTGAGACCGGGAACTACGGTTTAAAGTGGATTCCAAACCACTGCAAACATTCATGGCACCGCCGGGATTCGAATCCGAATTCTGTGGTACCGAGCGCTAGCCACGCGTCCATCAGGCCCCTACCAGTATCACCACTTTTACCAGTGTGGGATAATAATGAAAATAATTGTGGGATAATAATTATCTTTTTTTTTGTCCTGTCCATATTCCCTCTATTCGACTTGATACCGGTTGTGGTTTTTAAAAAATATTTATAATTATTTGTCATATTTATTAAACATTTTAATATTAAAAAAAAGAAGAATTAGCTGAAGTCACCACGTACTTACACTTGATTAGCAACATCAGCGAACTTGCACCACTGTCGTCTTCAGACGACGTCACTAATGAAGGCGACTTTAGGGCTATAATCATTTAGTTCCAGCTGCCCGGGGTTCTTCTCTAAATATTGTCTTAATAGACTAATTATCTCGGAGATTATAAAAGAACGAGGGTGTAAAAAACCCAACTTCCCTTTTTTCTTTCTTGCTGCACCTTTTTTCCCTCCATGACGAAACAGCGGGCCAGATTAACACAAGTCAGAAAGAAGCACCGTGGCGAGGTACTTTATTGTGCTTTTTAAAATAATTTATTGTAACATCGAAAGTGAACAAATGAAGACCAGAGTCATTAAAAAGATAATGTTGGGTAGTTAAAGAGAAGGAATCAATAACATGCTTTAGTCTCCTTCATTAAGATAAAAGTCCCGATACAAGCTTTTTATTCTTCTGGGTTTTTTTTTTTTTTTTAAATCTTTTTCTTTTTAAAATCAAGAATCACGTCTAAGCAACTGTTTCTTCTTCAACTTGCTTGTTCAAGGTGATAAAAGCCTGCTTTTCTTTTTTCTTTTTGCTATTCTTTTAGCGTGTAGTCTAGCCGATGTTGTGCGTAAGGACAAATTTATTAGTTATGTTCTCGTTAATGATATCGATTCATTTTTAATGAGCAATTGTTTAGCGTTTTTCTTGCGATTAGCATTACCCGATTTCTGTGAAAACTAGCTGATAAGCTTGTTTACAAAATGAGGGTGTATTTTTTTTCCTTCCCAACTACTACGTCGTTTATTGTTAGGGATTTACTTTTATGGATTTCTTGAGAATATAATTTTCTTTTTTTGAAAGGATTTTAGTATTATAAGATGGGCTGTAACTCGCTTTTCATGTACGTTCGATAATTTTTTTAAAAATATATTCTTTTTAACTGTAAGAACGTTAAAAACACAAAGTATAATTATGATAATGCAATATAATAACCATCATTAAACCTCCGTTAACCGCAATGTATCACCAAAATTTTGTATTTTTTTTTTAAATAATTTTTAGTAGTTTTTCTTGAAAAGTTAAAAACCCCATTAGGGATCCAGTGACAATATGCATTTTCAAGCTTGCAGAACGTTAAAAAGGCCAAAAAGTCTAAAAAGTAAGACCAATTTTCAATTTAAAATTCCCGGGACTTATGGAATTTCAATTTTTTTTTCATTTTTTAGGTTGCTGACACTGTCAATGACATCTGTGTGAAATTTCACGTCAAAATATTCATTAGTGTTTCAGTTGCATTTGGCTTTGTGAGACGCTAAAACTGATTCCGGCGATCTTCGAAATGTCTGTATTAATTGAGCAAAGGACTTGATTTCAATTTTGTTTGCGGTAACGTATAGAATGTTGCAGAAGACATTCGGTGATTATTCCTATATCGGAAAGAAATGTTTAGAAGAGGTATAAACAGTTCAAAGAAGGCAGAGAACGCGTTGAAGACGAAGAACCCTCTGGTCGACTATCAACCTCAACCGACGAAGCTAACGTCCAAAAAATTAAAAATCTGGTGCTTGCAAACCGTCGATTTACAATTAGAGACCTTGCTGATGATGTTAGAGTTTCAAAAGGATCAGTAAATTCCATTTTGTGCCTCAAACGCGTCAATTCTCGATTGGTACCAAAAACATTGAATGCGCTAGCTCACACTGCATTGATTCTTTGTCGCCAAAAATGAAACCCATATTGTTCCATAGCCACCGTATTCACACCGTGCGACTTTTGGCTATTCCCTAAACTCAGATGACCACTCCGGGGACACAGGTGTGAGTCGATTGAAGAGATTCAACATGAATCTGCACACACTTTGAAGGCCATCCCTGCCGATGACTTTTTAGTATGCATTGAGGATTGGAAAAAACGTTGGCATAAGTTCATAGTTTTTGAAAAAAAATTAATTGATCTTATTCTTTGGGCACAGTAGTATTGCTTCAAAAACTAGTAGATTATATGAAAACAGTGGCAGTATATTTCGTAAAGACAAATGGACTTCTGGTGAAAGTTTTTCAGTTTTATTTCAATATGATGTGTAAATACTGCTTTAATATCTCTAAAATTCCCTTGAAAAGACATTATTCCTTTCTACCCACACATATCATCCCAGTGAAAAATGTGGGCCCTTTAAAATTATATTGTTCATTATTGTTAAATATGTTCTATATTGGTGAACTTAAAGTTACTGCAAAACACTACCTTTTTCATATGCAGTCGTCTGATGGGACCTTTGGTACCACAGGCTTCAAATTCGAATCTTGGCAGTGGCATGGATGTTTGTTAGTGGTTCGGAATCCACTTTAAGCTATAGGTTCCGGTCTAATTAGCCCAAAATGTATATAAAATGACCGTAGAGTTACAAAGCAAAACTACCTTCTTTTTGTCAAGCTCATCATCTATATGCACCCTTTTCTCAGAAATTGAGATGGGCTAAAAATGTCCAAATTTTACTGGTGGTAGAATGATATTTCTCATTTTGTTCTTATTTAAAAATTATAATTTAATAAGACAATCGTATTTGAAGGACATTTTCATTTCTTTAGTTTTCTTACATTTGATTCCTCAAAAAAGAATCACAATAAAGAAAAAATCCTGCTATTAAAACATTCAGATTTATTATAATATGCATGCACTGTGTAAACTTAATGTAGAGTAAAAGAGAAAAAGAAATACAAAAGAGCTCGATTGGTATAAACGTTGTAGATTAGTAGTATGATTTTTTCTTTACTTTTTAATGTTGTTGTTGTACTTTTCAATCCTTCACACCCCTCCTTCTTATGGGTTATATTTAAAATAAACAAAGTAATAGTTGTTTGAGTTAATAAATAATGCTGCTAGATTTAATTAAACAGATTTTTGAGGGTTCTTATTTTTGCATGAATTTTGTTCCGAAATCTTTGTCACGTTAACTTTGCTTGTCTTTAAAATATTTACGCAAATAATAATGATAATAATAACATTAGGAATAAAAGTTTCATTTTTTTCATCTATATATTTATGCAGTTATATTTTATGTTCATTTTTTGCAACCACAAATAGCATTCTGAAGAAGTTTTTTCAGCTACGTCTTCAATGTGTTATCTAATGATGCTTCATCAAAACTAAAATTTGACACAATTGATTGTACGTATACAATGAAATGAAAAGCTACTCAAACTAGGTGCTGGATAAGAAACAAGAGGGAAAAAAAAACGCTGTCATTTCTCTTTAGCAGATAGCATCTGCCAAAAACAGGATCGGAAGCAATATATAATGCTAGTGTATATAAAAAAAAAGAAAAAGAAGAAAAAAAAGGAGAAAAAAGGTGGGAACGCACCCTCGCCATTAATACCAGCTTTTTAGATGTGCGATAGGGATACATATCTCTTGTTTACACAAGTGGCTTCGTAGTCTGTGAACCATCACCCAAATCCACGGTGTGTGACCCCTCCGCTTTTTAGCAAGTGTCAAGTTCACAGTCAGATTAGAGCTGTATTTTACCCATGGGCTTAGTCAATACTGTTTTGTTGAAGAGTTGGGTAAATCTGAGCGTCAAACGCATCTGTTTGTCCTTTTCAAGCTTGGATTCTTGAAGTTTTACCAAATTATAAATCATTGTTTATTTAATCAGGGGTGGGCAACCCGCTGGGCGCCTTGAAAATTTTGCCGGGCCGTGAGATTTATCACACTTTTACAAAATATATTTATTTTATAACGGCCAAAGTAGTGAAAACCATTTGCATTAAAAAAAATACATTGGTGCATCCATATATTCAAAAATTAACTGTCAGAATTATGAGAAAAATTAACTTTGATTTTAAAATATTATCCTTGCGAATATATGACAGATATATAGAAAATTTTTCAATTTAAGAAATCTGGCACAAAAAAGTTGTTAGCGCTTTACTGTTGTTGGCAACTTAAAAAAGTTGTTAGTTGTTTGTTGTAAAAGTTGTTACATCTGCGAATTGTTTTCTTTTTTCGAAAATGAAATTGATCAAACACGCTCAAACATAACGGACGCTAACCTGCAACACCCATTACGATGTGCAAATACCCAAATTGAAATCGATTTGCAAAAGCTAAGTGAAAGAGTGGAGAAACAAATATCGCACTAGTAAAAAAATATTTAATGATTTCATTTTTAGTGTTATATATTTCTTTACAATATGCATTTAGTATCATCATTATTATATTATCTATGTTTACATATAAGAATAATAGTAAACACAATAATAATACCTCATTATGTTTCAATTTTTTACACCAAAAAAATGTCTATAGTAGGACTAAATATAATATGGGAAAATATTATTTTATATGCGCCCCGCGAAATTATAGTATTATGCATTCCCAAAGTGGTCAGCAAGATCATTTGGGTTGGCCACTCCTGGTTTACATCATGCCCATGATTTTTTTTATTTTTATTTTTTTTTATTTTTATTTTTTTTAAGAATTACGTTGTGAATCAACTAAACATAATTTTATAAAGTAAATTGTTGATTTATTTATTTAATAGTACCGGAACACAAATATATAAGCAATGAGAAACGGAGTACACTGAGGTATGATTAGAAAAAAATGTTTTTCTTCTATAATTATATGTATATAATATACTTATTTTTAATAAAAAAATTATTTTAAATTTTTATTGAAGATTATTCAAATTTCTTAGTTTGAAAACTATTTTATTCTTATTAGAAACTATTCTTAATTAAAAAAATATTCAAATTTCACTATTAAAAACTATTTCAAATCGTTGTTAAAATAATACTTCATATCTAAATTAAAAAACAAAAGCAACAAAAATTATTTCTACTTTTATTTTAAAAAACGATTTATTTTTTTCTTACCTTTTTTAAAAAAAAATCTTTTCGTTTTAAATCCTTTTCCTTTAATTTTAAATCTTCCTTTTGTTTTAAAAATTTTACGGTACAGAATCAATGTAACTAAATATAAAAAAAAAAGTATCTTGTTTTCTAAGGAATTAGCTAACGACTTAAAAGGATTGTGAAAATTTTTTAGAAAGTAATAATACCTTAATAGATAAAGTTATTAAGAAAGAAATGAACGGAAGTATTTAAGACTCATAACATATTTGTATTTAAATGCCCAATAGGTCTTATTAATTAACAAAAATTATAGAAATTACCCTTCGCTTATTTTAGCTTTCTGAATACGTCGAATTCTACAAAAGATGTGCAGTATGAAATATACAATATCTGGGCATTTTGGAGTAAAATTTTATGTGTTTGGTCCATAAATTCATGTGTTTATAGAACACTTAAAGAGTATAATAATGTTGAAAAATTACATATGTTAGACAGAAATCCAAAAAGTCCTTATTCCTATTACCTTGCGTATAAATGGTATATGAGCTCGACTGGTGTCTCAGTGGCAACGTGCACCGCTGGTGAGCACTAGGGCTGAGGTTCAATCCGCTGGCGGCTTTGTTGTAGACACTGTTTCAAAAAATGAGTTGTCGATGATGTTTGGGATGTTCAGCATCTTGCCTCGTTAGTCGGATTACTTGCTCGGCGTTTTTCCGGTTTTCTCCCATACAATATGCAAATGTGGGGTAGATCCCCCTAAAAGACCTCACTGTTCTTCTTCAGAGGCTCGGAGCCAAGTCAGACTTTTAACTACGGGTACCTACAGTTTAAGTGGATTCCGAACCACTAACAAACAAACATCCATGCCAGGATTCGAATCTGAAGCCTGTACCAAAGGTCAGACGCGTCTTGGTGAATGGTATGTTCGATTTCAAAACTGAGGGGAAGGTTCGAAATCAAACAAGAAAAATTCCAATGCCAATGCCGGGAATAGGCGCGATAAATGAGTCATTTCGATATGTATGATATGAATCATAAAAATGTTTATTCTGAAGTATCTATTCGGTATTGGTGGTGGACAAATGGGGATATAATGTAGCTCCACTATGATGAACACTAGTAAACTATGAATACAGTGCCTATCTGTTGTTTCTTATCCCTCTTGATAGACATCAACATCTAGACCAAGTTCAAGAATCCATGTGATCGCATGAGAAGAGGGAAAGGGGAGGCGGGCAGCTTCTTTTGTGATAGAGCACCTGTAGACTTGGCCCCGAGACGCTGATTTTTTACTGGCTAGAGTTGTCAGCCTTATGGCCAACGTTCTGTAGTCATGTTAGACAGGGGCCTACTGATTCCGAAACTATGGATTATAGATCTCTAAGTTCTACAGTCCTATACAGAGCTCTACTGTCATATATAGAGACCTATGGATACCGAACCACTACAAACATACATGATTCGAATCTGAAACCTGTGGCACCGAGTGCTAGAGCATTTGTCACTCTGCCATTCAATGTCTTGCATATCTACCTTTCAAGAAGTGAATGCCTTTGGATGCATGAGCACGACAGTTGTAAAAACACCTACAACAATAGCTTTTTAATAAACTTTTTCTACTGTATAGTGAATACATAAGGAATGAAATTAATATTCTCTTTCTCCCTCCCAATAAACGAATGTTATCATTTCAAAAATCCAAATTCGCTCCCATTTAATTCGCCGCCTCCGTTTGCAGCAATCAAATTCCGACCGTTGCTGCATCTCCCAGCATTCCGGATTATTTTGCTAAGCGCATCAGGCCGATTTCTGGAGGAGCGCAATTTTCTGCAGCACATTAACGAATTATTTCTGTTGTTTGTTCAACTCAATTAAGCGTATAAGTATCCTCGTCATTAAGGCAGGGGGGAGGGGAGCCCTGAGAGGGTGCACGTCAAATTACATTCCAAACTTAATTGGTTCGCAGTACTGAGCACTTGGGGAAAGACGGTAGCAAAAGTGATTAAAAGTACAATATCTCCTTGGAGGGTAAGAGTGGAGGTATGTGCGGCATGCTTTCTCATGGTAACGAACTTTGCAGCGCTTCTTAAGAAATTACTGGCCAAATTTTAATCTCATAAACTCATTACGGCTTTCGCTAGAAAAACTGTGCCTTTTCGACCGGAACATTTGGTTTCCGCACAGCGAATCATCTCGGTTTCCACGGGTTACTCTTTTTCAGTTTTCACTTCGATGTCTTCCTTCATCGACCAAAACTCTAGCATTTCATTTCCTAGCTGGAATTACTCTTCATAATCTCAACAGACCATGCATTTGCAGTAATAAATACTCCATCGTGCTTTTTGATTTTATTTCATGTTTAAATTTTGTGTTACAAGTATTTTCCTTGCCATAATCTGTATTTTATTTTAATATTTTTAAATTCTTAAATATGTTTTATTTTATATTTATACTGTTTATTGTGAAATCGTGTAATCATGTTTCTGTCATTGAAGAAATTCCAAAAGTGAATACTGGAACATTTTATTTTTTTTTCTCTTGCGTACTTGAGAAAACTTTTAAATTTCTATAACTCCTCGGATCTCCTTAAATTCGGATGTATTCATATAATTGGTAGAATGTTGATCTATGGCTAGCTATATATATATTAGCAGCTGTTGGCCTATAACTGATGGGCCAATGATGGCTAGAGCTCTGGTGTTTGTACCACAGGCTTGAGGTTCGAATCCTGGCGGTGGCATGGACGTTTGTGAGTCGTTCGGAATCTACGTTAAACTGCTAATTAATCCCAATCTAATTAGCCTAAAGCGTGCACAAAATGACCTTAGAACGATAAACCAAACCAAATCTTTCTAATCTCCTGATTTTATTTAACCCTCTTTAATATTTAAGTGCACCTGCGTCATTTCCAAACTGTACAGGGCCATCTCGGCTCTAGGTACAGTGTTATAGTCTGGTTGTGGTGTCATTAGTTTAGATAAAATCTGTGTCAATCTGGCCAGTACTAATGTTTCTGTTTCTTTTCTCTGCTGAGTATCTATGATCTAGTGATCTGGTAGAACTTTTGTAGAGCAATTCTACCGTGAGCGGACCCTTTCAACCGCAAGAACATTTTTTTTTTTTGGTAGGGATATACACAATTAGGAAAATTTAGTTATTTTTGGCAATATAATAGCATTTCTTTTATGATTTTTCCTGCGGCCTGATAGCCAATTGGCTAGCCCTCTGGCCTTTGGTACTTCGGTTCGAATCCTGGCGGAGGCACGGTTGTTTGTTAGTGGTTCGGAATCCACTTTAAACTGCATGTCTCGGTTTAATTAGCCCAAAAGTGTGCAAAAAAATGACCGTAGAGCGACAAACCAAACAAATATTTAATTTTTCCTTATTTTTTTAATTAGCGTATAATGCATAGTTATCTTTATTTTGCTACAGTTTATTTCTTCTTCTTCATTGGCATAACATCCCCATAGTGGGCCAGGTCTGTCTGCCTACAGAGAAATTTCGAGGCAGGAGATGTTTTTTTTTTTTTACGGGGAGGGTTGTCAGCCCTACGCGCTAACAATCATATTAGACTGGGATCTACGGTTTAAAATGGATTCTGAACGACTAAAAACATCCATAGTACCGCCGGGACTCGAGCCCTAAAAATTGTAACACCGAGCTCCAGAGCGTTAATCATTCAGCCATCAAGCTTGCAATTTATTTCATCCCTTCATAACCTCATTTTCAGCTGCAGCATACTGTGATATTTTAATTGGATTACAATTTTAACCCCATGTTTTATAATTAATACTTTTTTTTTTTTTTTTTACTTTTGATATAACACGGTGAACCAATAATGAGGATATAACATTTGTCACTGGATGACCTTTTTAAAATACACAATAAAATACAATATTTATAAAATAAACAACAAAAATACATAATGAGTAAAAAAACTTTATGGTTTTCCAGTAACGTACGTTTATGGTTTTCCAGAAATACATTAAGCTAGGCTCGTTTCCAATGAAAGCGATGTAGCGAACCTACTACGGATTGAAAAGAATGTAATTAAATATTTACAAAAAAAGAAAAAAAAGAAAGTTGCATCGGAAAAGTGAAACTGCAGTTCAAGCAAAAAGTGCCATTCACACGGAATCCTAATATCGCATGCAATAATTATTACACCTACTCTTCACTTCCTTAGTTTTCAAAAAGGGGAAACCGTGATTTTTCCAGTTTTCTCTTCATTAGAGGTGGGAAACGTCAACAGTTTTTTCTTCTTTTTTCACCATCGTGACCTAAGAAAAGGCGGGAGGGAGAAAAAGAAGAAGAAAAAGAAATAAAGAAAACCATCCGCTCAGCATTTTGTTGAATTTGTTCTCTAAATCCAAATCAACCCCCTCTAACGACGAACGTGACTCGATTTTAATTGGCGGAAAAGCAAGCTTAAGACTTTTTTTTTTTTTTTTTTTTTTTTTTCAACAAGCAAACAGGGAGATTTGTTTACTTTTCGAAGATTTGCTTCCAGTTGACCGAGGAAGAGTGGGAGCGTGGTGGAAGGGGTCAATTTGCAGATTGGGTGAAATGCGGGAGTTTTGCGAACCCCATTGGGAAATTTGGATCGCTAATGGTGACTTGACCATTGAAAAAAATTCAGATATCTTTCAAGCTTGTTTGTTGCAGAAGAAGGTCTCGTTTCAGATAAATTGTGGCCATCTCCCTCTGCATATAAATATTCAAGCAATAAATGGCTCAACTTGTATGAATATCGGCTAGGAGCTCGTCATTTTGATGGGCAAGTCTGATTATGGGATCAGTAAAAGTATTTTAAAAAGTACATCATCATTTTAAGCTTGAAATCAAAACTATTTTTTTTTATTCAATCTATGTCTATTCCAGCTTATATTTTATTGAATAGATCACTATCATCTATATTTAATGGAATGAAATTTCTTATTTTTTTATGAGTAAAAATTCATGAAATAATTATAAATACGGAAGTTTTCAGAATCATTTGGAAATATTGCCACCTTTATTGTTTCATTTTCTTTACAATTTTCTATTATTTTAAATTCACTGATCAAAATGTGCTTGGATGTTTGTAGTTGTTAGGAAACCACTTTAAACTGTAGGTTCCTGTCTAATATGGCTATAGAGCGTTGGGCGTAGGACTGACAACCCTATCTCCTAAAAAATAAAAAAAAAAAAAAAAAAAATCTGTTTCGGAATCTATCAGTAGGCAGCCTGCAATGGTCCAACATGGACTGTAGTGCCGGGAGTTTGTTAAATTCATTATGGAATATTATTATGGGTAAATAAATTGACTTAAAATCCAAAAATTGATATCTTGTACTTAGAGTATTGTAGTTGATGATCTTCTTGTCTTCTCTATTCATCTTGTAGTTAAAGATATTTTGAAATCCCAGAATACAATAGAAATAGAAAATAACTAAAAAAAAAAAAAAAAAAAATGCAAAAAATGCACAGAAAAATTTGGTTTTCATGTATGAAACTAACATGAATACATTTGTGAATAAAATTCAAATTTAGTTTTTAAACTTTTAGTTATTTGTACCTGAAACTGTTCAGTAAGTAACATGTAGAGTTTATGACTATGAAGTTCATTTTAATGCTGAGAAAACTATTTGGATGGGAAATTGCTGTATTTTTTGCTGACTATTATAAAGTTAATAGATTTGTAAGCCGAAAGTTTTTTTATTGATTTCGAGAAGGATGGTGTAAACTTTTGGAAAAATTTGGTATGCTTATTATTAGATTCTGCCTTTTGTGATAAGCATACCAAAGTATAGTGTTACCAAAGACCAATAGAAATTCCCCGAGGTGGTGATTACATTGTAAAATACCCGCCATACTTTTTAAGTCGAATTCAACCAAAACATTGAGGTTTCATAAGCCAATGGGGTCGAAGAAGCAATAAAAGTCCCCCCCTCATATTAAAACAAATATTATTTAAAATAATTACATTTGGATTTGAATGGGAAATTGTATTTTTACTACTTATTGCAAAATCGATAGATTTGTAAGCCGAAAGTCTTTTAATTGATTTCGAGAAGGATGGTGTGAACTTTTGGAAACATTCAGTATGCTTATTATCAGATTCTGTCATTGGTGATACGCATGCCAAATTATGATGATATCAAAAGCCAAAAGAAATTCACGGAGGTGGCGATTCCAATGAAAACTATACACCAAACTTTTTTAAGTCAAATCTAACCAATCATTGAGGGTTCATAAGCCAATAGTTTCTGTATTGCTGAATGAGCAATATATTTAATCTGATTTGTTTTATTATTATTTTTATTTTTACGGATATGTGAAGGCTTATAAAAAAAACTTTGCGAACAAAGTAACCGAAAAAAATGTCGAGAGCTTTATGGGTTTTCCAGGTCTCAACCCAACGACTTGCAGATGAGGGAGAGATGCACGCTGAACATTCCCGACCACCATAGAAGAAGCAAAGAAAGAAACAGAAGCTCTTCGAAACTCCGGGATCGTGACACATCCAGATGGTACTCCAATTTGTTCCCCTCCTTCTGTTGACTCGCCAAAAGACGATGATCCATCCCTCCCATATGCTGGATAAATCCCTTCGATTCAGTGCCTTCTTTTTTTCTTTTTGCAGCAGCAGCACTTGTGTGCAAATGCTGGCGAGGAATGATGAAGAACACTCACTTCACTCCCAGTGCTCGATCTCTGTCTGTTGTCTCGCATCTACGGCTTCTACAATGGAACCTCGGCGTACTCTTTTTTTTTTTTTTTTTTTTTTTTTTTTTGCTGCTGTTCTTCTTTGTGGAACGTATAAACATCTGGAAGGGCGTATTTTTTTGCAGATGAAAGTATTCGGTGTCAGCTAAATGACACAGGGCGTTGTAGGGTTGTTTGAGAATGGGAATTACAATAACGGTGAAACGTCATTGATCTCGTCATGTTTTTTTTTCAAGGAAAGGAATGTAGTGTGTTAGGAATGATACTTTACAGAGAATACATGAAAAAATGTCTCATTTTGACAAAAAAAAAAAAAAAAAAAAAAAAAAAAAAAAAAAAAAAAAAAAAAGCATGCTTTTTTTATGATGGAAAAGTTAATGTTTCCATTGTTTTCCAAAGTTGAAAGTTTCTATTCAAATGTTATTCGTTCTACTACTGTGTCCAAAAAGTAAGACCAATTTTCAATTTAAATTTAATTTCAATTCCTAAACTCAAAAGACCACTCCGGGGACACCGTTTTGAGTCGATTGAGGAGATTCAACGTGAATCGCAATGCGCTTTGAAGGTCATCCCTGTCGATGACTTTTTATCATGCATTGAGGATCGGAAAAAAAAAGTTGGCATAAGTGCATCGTGTCCGGTGGGGATTACTTTGAAGGCGATGAAATAAATTTGGAAGAATAAATAAATTGTTTTTGTAAAAAAATAATTGGTTTTCCTTTTTGGGCACAGTAGTAGTTATTTATTTATTTCCAAGAATATATGATCGTGATTAGTTCTAGAATTTTTTAGTAATAATTATTTATAATATTAATAATTATAGAGTTGATAACACAAAATAATTCTATTCTATAATAAGAAAATACGATATGTTGAACAATAATATAAAATGTGTATTATTGTATACTTTCAACAATATACTACAAGAAAAATATTTGGATATTTAAAATTTTAAACAAAATTTCCAATTGTAACACAGGCGATTATTTAATTCATAAAAAAAATTAATAAATAATATATCACTGTTAAAAATGTCCCTTTTTTATAATGTGACAAGAAACAATAATAAATGTTTAAAAAAAAAAGATAGGGAACAATTCAGATAAAAAAAGCTATTTCTTTTAGACTGGCAATCTATGAAAATGAAAATATTATAAAATTGTTTTGCCAACTGGCATATTTCGAGACAGGAAGTGTATTCTTTTTACGGGGTAGAGTTGTCAGACCCTATTTGTCACACTACAGTCCTATTTGATCGGGACCTACTGTTTAAAGTGGATTCTGAACCACTTCAAACATCCATAAACTCGTCAAGGCACGACCCCTGTGAGACAGAGATCCAGAGTGCTAGTCACTCGGCCATAAGGTCCCTAAATTTTACCTTTACACAATAAAAGTACATGCATAAAAATTAAACTAAATTGTTTTTATTAGCAAAGCCAATAAATTAAATTTAACCTGAGAAAAAGATCAATTGAAAAATATTGAAGTTATTTTTATTAATACTTCAAATAAAATAATTAAAAGTCTGTTGAGAAGATTTTAAAAATAGTCTATTTATATTGGTTACAGTACTGAAATGAACTGAACATGAAAACATGAAATTTGATCCAGTCATTAATATTTTTGTGTTGGACACTAGCTATGGTAGATAAATAAATCACTATTATTTAGATTATAGCACAGAAGGGTGCTAGATAGGCTTATGCTCTAGTACTTGACCACAATATAAAATTATGAGGTCAAAAGATCACACAGAGTTGCCAAAATGTCCAGTCGAGAGGTGTCTTCCAAGACAGACCAACGGAGCATCATCGACAGAAGTCAACATGATGATAAATGTTTTCGCTACTGTCGTCGATTCTCTTCGGTAACTGTTATTGGTAGGTCTTGCAACTTTTCTTACTTACGATTTCTCAGAAAAAATTAATTAATAAGAACCTTTTTTTTCTGTGTTTTGAGTAAAAAGATGTAAATATAGTAGCATTGTAAGAAAATTTGATTTAGAAATCATTACGAAAAAAGTAAAAAACTTGTAAAAAAATAAATAAAGAGCAAAAAATTAGGAGATCAGTAAGTAAATGAATCAGATCAACATTGTATATCAAAAGGATTGTAACAGAGAAAAAAAATATTAACGAAGATATAATGTTTAAATGGGTGGCAACTATAATATACTAATTTAATTTAAAACGTCATCCATTTGTTTTATTTATTTTTATTTATAGATAAAGGAATTTAAACGTGAAGTAATTGTACCATTTTTAATATTAAATATAAAATTAATCCACCTTAATTTTGCATTTTTATTATTTATTTATCTAACTTCTAGCACATCATAAATAAGTTTAAAAATCAATAACTGTTAATTTAGACATTTTCAGACCTCTAAGATGAAACAGAAATATAATTTCGAAACAGGAAAAAAAAAAAAAAAAAAAAATTACAAAAATATAATATTGAAGTAAAAAAATCAAACAAATCCTCATTTACTAGATTTTTACAACACTGACTTTGACTTCCATTCAATAACTTTTTAAGTCAATGGTCTTTTTTTAAATTTTTCGGTTTAAAATGATTAACACTGAAGACTGCTGTACTACATTGAAGTGCAGGTATTTAAATCCGAAAATTACCAATACTGTACATTCTGTATTTTCTCACAATTCATGTAAATTATAAATCTTTTTAATAAAACTATTTCTAAAAAATACTGTATTTGATGTGCTAATCAAATACATAATATGTATTCGATGCATAATAACATATATTAAGTCACAATTTACATAAGCCATTAATCTAATATACATTTATATAAAAGCAAAGATAAGACTTGACATAAAAAGCAAAGGATTAAGATATTTGATACATTAAGGTATAATAAGATGTGTTAAGGATTAAAGCATTTGGTTCATTAAGCATACAAAGTATTTGATGCATTAAGGTACACTATACATAAGGCATTAATCTAATATTATGTATTTGATTTATAAAGCTAAGGATACGTTAAGGTACATAAGATATACTAATGTACATTAAGGTGTAATGTATTTGATACATTAAGGTATAATAATATATGTTAAGGATTAAAGCATTTGATTCATTCAGCATACAAGGTATTTGATGTATTAAGGTATATACAATGCGTAATATTTATTCGATATATAAAGCGAAGTAGATATATACAATGTTTTATGATGTTTTTAATGGCGATTTTTTAGTTGACGAATGATTCGACAATAAGAGAATAATGTATCTTTCCACAAGTCCTGTAATTAAAATGAATAGGATTTTTTTTCCGTGTAATTTGCACAATAAACGCCAATGACAACAAAAATTCCGTGGCAAATTTCTCACTTTCAATTACAAAATTTCCATAGCGAACAACACCAGTTCCGTCACCCTATTTGTGTCACGTTTTTAACCAGTTGGTCCATCTATGAGTCATTTCGTGTTACCATCAGAACTATTCCTGGTAAACCTTCTTCCGTTTCCGAGAGTAATAAGATGCTTGTCAACAGCTTCCATTCGTCAGTGACTTAATTCTTCCGCGTAAGCCACCCTGGTTAAATCCTAATCTTTCACCCCAGCTGTGTCCCTTATCGGGGAAAAGCAAATACGAAATTATAATGTGGCAGGAAGTTAACTTCGTGATCATTGCTCGATGTCTCCACCAAGGGATGGGGGTCAAATATCTCCCTGTTCCCTGGGGTGGTGTTTAGCTTTTCGTCACCCCACGAGTCTTTGCGGGGGAGAGGAGGAATCGAAGACAGATGACAGGTTTTTAACATCCCTTTATTTACTCAGATTATAAACGGGCATTTCGCGGTATTTTGTCTCCTTTTCCTTATTTTTTTCTGGGGGGATGTTGTTTTCTGGTGGAGATATTTTTATGGCTCCGTTGGGATGTCTAGAATTTTTTTGTTGGGATCATGGTCCAAAATGGTGGGTTTACGGTTTTATAGAAAACTAAGCATGAATTCTGAGATTTTTTTTTTTAACTGGATTACTGATGGTTATTAAAAAAAAAAAAAAAAAAAAAAAAAAAAAAAAAAAACACTTGCAGCCTGACAATTATCGGAATAATAGCATTCCAATAGTTATCATATTGTAATATTGAAATCTTTCGAAACTATCAAATTGATATTTTTTACTTTTCTTATTATTAACCTCTGTAAAGTATTTGTGAAGGTTAATACAAAAAGCAATCAGTAAAAACTTTATACAGGTAACTGTTTTATTTATCTCTTCAAATTTCAATCCAGAAGCAGTTAAAGCATAGTAAAATAAATCCTTTTTTTTTATGCCATGGAAAAAAAATTTTTTTTTTAATGCCACGGAACGTTTTCGTAATAAAATTGTTGCAATTTTCATGATAATATTTTTTAAAAGGTATAAAATAAATTAAAGTAACTTCTTTACTTAAAAACTAATGAACAATTAAAGCTAATTAACAACAAATATTATAAAATAATAATGCAAATTTTACTAGGCATATTTAATAAAGATGAGTTTCATTATAAAGTATTGAATAATTCGAACTGCATTATTAAAAATTTTCCAATCTGATTGTTGATCATCTTAGATGCTATTTATGTTCTTAATGTTTTTCATCCCATATTAAATCACCATGTGATAGAAATTAATCTATTATTTCTATTGGTGTTTACAAATACAACTAATAATATAATGATTGATAAATACTATATTTCATTAAAATTGTGTGAAAGTAAAGATAATTCCCCCCCCGGTCCAAACACACGGATCTCTTAAATCAAGTCTATGGATCCCTTGAACAAAAAACCATGGTATATATTTTACATTCAAAACTTACCATGCTAAATAATATCATTTTACCAAATATAATGAAAAATAAACATTTATTCAAATTGATAACATTTGAAAACTTCAGATGTATAATGCAAATATACTGATGCTAAATAAATTGTACATAAATTAGTCAATGCAACGATTAAAAAACATTTTTTATAATTTTAAATCTTTTATGTATTTTTTTTTTCTTCCGTGAACCCAAAAATGACCATTAAAACATTACAGGACTTAACATTTTCTGGTAAAAACATCTTTACTCTACACAAGTATACATCGGAAATATATTGAAAACTTAATATGAAAACCATAATATTACCAAGCAACTTGTAGAAATCAAAGATTCTTATAAGTATTTAACGTCCAATGCTCTTTTTGCGCTGAACTGCTACAAATAACTCTATCAACGATGCCTATATTTTCCAGATGGCGTTATTTTCCTAGACTGGTTTGAGTCATTTTCTATGTCATTCTCTTCTCCTCATGACTTTTTGTTTGCTTTGCGCGTGATAAAATGGCGAATACTGGCTGTGTTAACAACCCTAACAGCTTTTTTTTGTATTTGGGGTGAACTTGTTATACAGAAACACTATAGAAACGTAATTAAATATGTGAGAACAGTGTAATTTGTATATTTCGGGGTAAAGGGTAGTGACCAATAAAAGGCACATTATATATATTTAAGGAGATTTAAGACTGGAGTGGCCAACCCATATGATGTTGCGGACCACTTTGGAAATGCATCCTAACTCCCCTGGCCACCTATAAAAGTATATAATCCCCATATTAGATTTAGACCCACTATAGACATTTTTATACTCATATTACAACCTATTATATTAGATGTTCCAAAATATGCGTGTATCTGAGTTCCCAGAATATAATTTATTTATTCTGTGAACTCATAAATAAAACAGGCAATATATGTCATATATTCACAAGAATGTTATTTTAAAATCAAAGGTAATTTTTTCTCATCATTTCGACTGTTAATTTTTGAGTACTATATGGATGCACATATAATGTATTTTTTAATACAATTTTTTCACTACTTTGGCCATTATAAAATAAATATATTTTGTAAAAGTGTGATAAATGTCACGGACCTTGTAAAAGTGAGATAAATCTCACGGACCGGAAAAATGTTCAAGGCGGGTTGCCCCTGATACCATCCCTGATTTAAGAGAAGGGGAAAAATGACAAGTGAAAAAATCTCTCAATAGTTGCAACGGTATGAAAATATTACTCCAACCATTGTGCATTAAATTAAAAATTAATAACCCCTGCACTGAAAAAACACACACCAATTTATGAAATCAAGCTCAAAAACTGAACCTTGTTTTTCGTAAAAAATTCTCTCATTTGTCAGAAGAAAAGTAGAAATAGAATATCTTTATTGTCTTTGTTGAAAGAAAATTGATTTAAGACCTTTAATACGAAATTATGATGAACGCGTAAGAAGTTGTTTTTTGAAATTCCTTGGAAACCAGAGAAACCTTAATTACAAAAATGTAATTCATATTACGTTGAGAAAATTCGGAGAACTCGGGTGTAATATGAATCTGAAGAATCAGTTTTTACAATCACATTTTAGTTTTTTTTTTTTTTTTCCTGAAAATCTTGGATCAACATGAGAAGAATAATGTTACACCGATATGTTTATAATGGAAAAATGATATGAAGGCCGTTGGGATATAAATATGAGGAGAGATTATTGTTGATCCATCCATCGAGTAAATCCGCATAACTGAAAAAGCTAAACTCTAATTTTCATCCACAAATTTTTTTTTTCTCATGCAGCTGGAAATACAGAAACATGTTACCTTTATGCCATAAACAAAGGCTGCACTGCTGGTACTCATTTGGCACTACCCAGAAGGCACATGTAGCTTGCAGAAGCGAGTAACACTAATGGCAGATTTCAAGATGCTTTCTTTTTACGGGGCAGGGTTGTAATGTTGCTCCCATTAAACCGGGACCTACAGTTTAAAGTGGATTCCGAACCACTACAAATATCCCTGCTATTGCCGGTATTCGAACCCGAAACCTGTGACACCGAGAGCTAGTCACTCGACCATCAGGTCTCTTTCTAAAAATATAATAATTGGAAATTTAAATTGTAATAAAAAATTCTGAACTTATTTAAACAACGTTACTCTGATATATATATATATGAATAATTTTTATTTTACAATATAATTTAGGAATTTCATTTTGATTAAGTTGACTTATTAAAACATTTAATTTTAATAGTTTTTTGACTATTCGTTTAACTATTAAAACAAACCAATTTAATCTCATTTTTTTTTTTTTTTTTTTTTTGATAACTAAGGAATGTATGCCTTTTTTCAATGATGCTATCTAACTTAAATATTTCATTCCGATTAAGTTTTTGCTTTGTTCTCTAAGAGAGTGATGACAGCTGGAATGATGAACAGGCGTGCCTCTAATCAATGAGTTGACACGAAATGCATTCCAATGCTATCACTCTAACGAAATTTGTGTTTAATGTTTTAATCGAAACATGACGCTTGGTTAATATTTATTCTGAAAATGGCACACGACGTGGCGAAAATGAGCCGAACTAATGTTTTTATTGGAGGCACATCAAACGGACCGTTTCCTGTGTTTATTTTAGAGCATTCTCACGCGTTTCTCCTTTCAAGTCTGGGATGCGATAAAATTCCTTCCATTGGGGGTGTGGTATAACAACTGGAGGAACAGGTGGGAATCTGAAGATAAAGAATATACAATAATGGAAGAATTTTGTTGATTTGAAATGCCAAATGGCAGCAAGAATGTGAAATTCATCGATGAATTTAAGAAATTTCCAGTTTTTAATATAAACTGTAAACATTGGAAATACTAAATAAAAACAAAAAATAAGATTCAAGATAAGATTAATCAGATACAAAAATTTGAATATTTTAAAATTTTTTATATATTGTGTTATAAAAACTTATTTCATATTTTATTATATTTTATTATATTTATACATTATTTATTTATTATTATCATATTATTATTATTATATTATTATATTATTATTATTATTCAATTTATTATTAAATATTTTTTATTTATATTGTTTATTATACATTTTATTAATTTAGTTTAAATTATTTTTCTCTGGCGCTCGGTACCTCAGATTTCGAGTTCGAGGCCCGGCAGATTTCTGGATGATTGTAGTGTGTTCGAAATCCCCTTCAAACTGTAGGTGCCAAGTCTAATATGACTGTAGAGCGTAGAGTTGACAACCTTACCCCACAAAAAAAAAACATCTCCTGTCTCGAAATCTGCCAGTAGACGGCGGACGGCTTTGGCCCACCATGGGGCTGTTGTTCCAATAAAGAAGAAGTTTTTAATGTATAAAATTCAATTAAAATTAAATTAAAAATGCACACGTTATCAATGTAAGTTTTAATAATCAATTCTTAAAATTTAACGATACGTAAGATAAATAATTTAAAAAAATAACGAAGAATTATTATGAAATGGAATGATCTAATTGATCAGTTTATAAAATGGAAAGATCTGTAGTTTTTTTTTTAAACACCCTGTTCAAAGAACATTTAAAATACTTAATTATAAGCTTGAAATTTTAAATAGAACTTCAAGCAAATGGTTTGCTGTAAAATATGCTTTTACAATGTTTAAATACATTACAAATTTATTATGCGGCCTAATGGACGAGTTCTTAGCGCTCAGGTGCTTGGTGCCACAGGTTTTGGGTTCTGTGCCATATATTATTTGTTTTGATTTGTCGCTCTATAGTCATTTGTTTGCACATTTTAGGATAATTAGACCGGGACCTAGAGTTTAATATGGATTCTATGTTAAACTTGAAAATTAAATTACTAACAAATATTGCCACCATAATATTAAATTGTTCCAGAGATGCCATGAATGGTTATAATTTTCCAGTCCGGGCTTTTAAACTGTAGGGTTGAAAACTGTAAAAAGAAAATATCTCGAAAATTGTCGGTGATGCAAAGTTATTTAGTAAGTTTATAATAAATTTACAGTGAATGAAAAAAAAACTGGTAATAAATTACAAAAATGGTTAATTGTTCCTGCAAATAATTTTCCTTTTTAAACTGAAAAACTGATAATATTAAATTGCTGATGCAAATAATTTTTATCTTTAAGCTGAAAAACTGGTAATATTAAATGGTTAATGCAAATAAATTTCATGATTAAATTGAAAAACTGGTTATATTAAATTGCAGATGCAAATAATTTTCATCTTTAAACTGAAAAACTGGTAATATTAAATTGCTGATGCAAATGATTTTCATCTTTAAACTGAAAAACTGGGAATATAAAATTGCTGATACAAATAATTTTAATTTTTAAACAGGAAGACTGGTATTATTGAATTGCTGATGCAAATAATTTTCATTTTTAAGCTGAAAAACTGGTAATATTAAATTGGTGATGCAAATAAAATTGAAAAACTGGTAATATCAAATTGATGATGCATATAATTTCTATCTTTAAACTTAAAACTTTAATATTAAATTGTTCATCTTTAAACATGAAAACTGGTAATATCAAATTGCTGATGCATATAATTTTCATCTTTAAACTTAAAACTTTAATATTAAATTGTTCATCTTTAAACATGAAAACTGGTAATATCAAATTGCTGATGCATATAATTTTCATCTTTAAACTTAAAACTTTAATATTAAATTGTTCATCTTTAAACATGAAAACTGGTAATATTAAATTGCTGATGCAAACAATTTTCAACTTTAAACAGGAAAACTTGTGATATTAAATTGCTAATACAAATAATTTTCATCTTTAAACTGAAAAACTGATATTAAATTGCTGATGCAAATAATTTTCATCTTTAAACTAAAAAGTCCGTTGTGGTGAAAAAAATATATTCTATGTTGATTTTATTTCGTGTTTCAAATTAATGTGTGCAATTTTTTTTAATATTGCATTGTTTTTGGTAAATGTTTCATCCTTCATAAAATTATATAAAATTCAACTGTATGAACAGTTGATTTTTATTCTAAACAAATCCACACTAGATGTAAGAATACAATTGTGTAATTTGTGCCCGCTCCCTTTCTTAGAGGTTTAAAACAAGTGCGCATCAACTCGGTGATGGGGTTTGTCTGGATGTGCCTGTGTGCCGAACCAGATTTCATTACGGCGAGCATGAGTCTCCAAGATTATCAAACTGTTTGTCTTCAATTCGCCGGTTTTAGCATAATGTGTTTACAGAGGTGTGGAAAAGCGACCATATTAAGCCTTCACGCCGGACGGCACGGCTTTTATCAGGTGGAGTCCGGACGCCCAAATGGAAAGGTGAGAAGCATAAAATCCGGGACGATTTTGCTGCTTGGAGTCCAGATTGGGAGGGGGGATGAGGGGTGGAGTGGAGGTGAGGGATGTATGTATTTCTTTATTGTGACTCGTAAGAGGATAGGGGAAGAGGTACCGGAAATGAGTCATAAAATCTTGATGACTAGTCGGCAGCGGAGTTAATTATATTTACTTTTAATACCCATTAGCTGCAAATAGATTGGCTGCTTTAATTAAAATCCGTGATTTGCGCTTTGCCTTCATAAAACTTTCAGAGCAGCGGCGTTAATCTGGTCTCTACCTTTCTGAAGCGAAGTGAAGAGAGGGTGAAAGGGGGTGAGGGCGATACGTAAAACGTGATTTTGGAAAGACGATTTTTATGCCCGGAAAATAAAATAACCCCCGATTGAATATATATGACGTAATTAATGCAAATAAGGCGAGCACAAACACTCGTAAAATGATGTTAATATTTTTCAACGTGCCAGTACGGCTGTGCGTATTACCGCTGGAGTTGTTTGAGTTTTAGATGTTCTTCGAAATTTGAATTCGGTAATCTTCGACAAAGATTAAATATATATAGAAGTAGTTGGGATTGTAAATATATATATAGCGCATTGCGAAGGAAAGATTAGTTTTCAGGAGATATTAAAGTTTCTATCAAAAAGTTTTAATAGAAAAAAAATTGTACAGACCCATTTTTTTAATATTATGCTTTTAGGAATATATTTTGCTTTAGAAATGTTAATAAGATATTGTAGTTTTAAGTAACACGCAATCTAGTCTTTGAAATCAAATGTTTTCTTATTTTAATAATATATTTAGAGTGCTTTATTTTATTCAAAATAAAATGAATAGTTTAATTGAAATGTTTTTTCGTCTCTTAAAGATTTAAATATTTGTTTTCTACAAGTCAAATAAAAGGGAAATAAAAGTATTAACTTATCTTATTGCTTTATTAACTAAATTCATATTTTGCTTTAGAGATTTTAATAAGATAATGTGGGTTTAAATGACACACAATCTATGCTTTGAAATTAAACATGCTTCTTTCTTTAATAATATATTTAGAGTGTTTTTTATTATTTTTTAAAAATAAAATGAAAATTTTAATTAAAATGTTTTTTTCACTCTTAAATATTTGTTTTGCACAAGTCAAGTAAAAGGGAAATAAAAGAAAATAAAATTATTAACTAAATTTATCATATTGCTTTATAAACTAACTAGTTTATTAACTTAATTTAAATTCATATTTTGTTTTAGAAATGTTAATAAGATATTAACATTTCTAAAACAAAATATGACACGCAATATGGTTTTAAATGACACGCAATCTAGTTTTTGGAATCAAACATGCTTTTTCCTTTAATAATATATTTAGATTGCTTTATTTTTTCCAAAATGAAATGAATAATTTAATTAAATGGTTTTTTTCTTTCATAATGATTTAAATATTTATTTTGAACAAGTCAAGTAAAAGAGAAATAAAATTATTAACTAAATTTTTCTTACTACTTTATTAATTAAATTTATATTCTGCTTTAGAAATGTTAATTAGATATTGTGGCTTTAAATGACACGCAATCTAGTCTTTGGAATCAAACGCGCTTCTTATTTTAATATTGTATTTAAAGTATTTCATTTATTTTTTTCAAAATAAAATGAATAGTTTTAAATGAAATATTTTTTTTTCTTTAAATATTTGCCCTGTACAAGTCAAATAAAAGGAAAATAAAATTATTAATTAAATTTATCTTATTGCTTTATTAACTAAATTTATCTTATTGCTTTATTAACTAAATTTATCTTATTGCTTTATTAACTAAATTTATCTTATTGCCTTATTAACTAAATGTATCTTATTGCTTTATTAACTAAATTTATATTTTGCTTTAAAGATGTTAATAAGATATTGTGGTTTTAAATAACCCGCAATCTAGTTTTTCAAATCAAACACCCTTTTTCCATTAATAATATATTTAAAATGTTTTATTTATTTATTTATTTTTTCCAAAATAAAATGAATAGTTTATTTAAAATGGATTTTTCTCTCTTAAAGATTTAAATATTTGCTTTGTACAAATTAAGTAAAAGGAAAATAAAAGGAAATAAAACTATTGTACCTTATTGTTTTATTAACTAAATTTATATTTAACTTTAGAAATGTTAATAAGATATTGTGCTTTAAATGACATGCAGTCTAGCCTTTGAAATCAAACACGCTTCTTCCTTCAATAATATATTTAGAATATTTTATTATTTTTTTCAAAATAAAATGAATAGCTTAATTGAAATATTTTTTTCTCTCTTAAAGATTTAAAGAATTGCTTTGTACAAGTCAAGTAAAAGGGAAATAAAAGAAAACAAAATTATGAACTAAATTCAAATTATTGTTTTATTAACTAAATTTATTTGCTTTAGAAATGTTAATAAAATATTAAATGTATAAAATAAAATTATAAAATTTTAAATGACTCGCAATCTAGTCTTTGAAATCAAAAAATCTTCTTCCTTTAAATATATATGTAGAGTGGTTTATTTTTTCAAAATAAAATGAGTAGTTTAATTGAAATGTTTTTTTCCTTTCTTAAAGATTTAAATATTTGCTTTGTACAAGTCAATTAAAATGAAATTAAAATTATTAATTAAACTTATCTTGTTGTTACAATGACTTATTATTTCGGAGTAATAATTAATAATTCTATATAACAGCTAAATATTTTAACTATTGCGCAGTTAAAAAATTTGTACTGTTTAGAAATATTACTTAGTGTTTAATCTTTATTCTGTAAATAGTTGTTAATTTGAATATTACATAATTTGGAATTCAATATTAAAAGTATTAAAATTTTCAATAAAAGGTTTTTGCTTGATTATTAAATTTTTGATTTTGAAATTAAACGACATGCAAATTAAATATATTTTTTGAAATTATTACCATCGTAAGTTTTTTAATTTATTTTAAGAATTTAAATTTCTTTATTTTTAAAAATATTTTCAAAAATTTTATAATTGGAAAAAAATTAAGAAATTTATTGTTATTTTTATTTCTGAAAAATATATTTATTAAAATATTATAATGTTTTTAATCATATACAATTTTAAAAGCAAAATATTTAAAATATACATAAACATTTCATATTTAAAGGTAAATATTTATTAGCTTTATTGCATCAAAAATTTTTAATATATGTAAAAACTCACTATTTCGTAAGAATATCAATGATTTTGAGGTAATAAAGCTGAAAATGTAATTGAATATTTATAATTTTCTTAATTCGCAGTTAGATGGAATACATTGAAAAATACGAAATCTGTGGTATTTAAATGAAATGCATTAATTTCATAAAAGATACAAATTATAGAAAATAATAAAAACAAAAAAATAATCGGCATAAAATAATAATATACATACCCATAAAATTTAGAACTTAATATAAGTACAAAACGCACAACAGAAATCTTAAAAAAATATAAAAAATTCTAGAATTCCAAACGATTTTCTTTTCTTGAAAATTCTCATTTTCATTTTGAATTAAAATTGTCTTTGCTTTCACCAAACGATCTTTGAGAACAATTTTACATTATTTAATTATAAAATTCTTACCTCGTAAAATAAATTTAAATAAATATTATGTATAAAAAAGGAAGTGAAATAAATTTAAATAAATCAATAAGAATAATTTGAGAAAAAAATTAAAAAAAAAAAAAAAAATTAACCAATAAGAATTGTTAAAAGTGGAACGAAAGAAATTAATCAAGGAAACGGAAAACTCCGCTCTCAAAAACAATACCCATAATTTTATGAGTAATAATAATTTATCTGTGCATAATATTGAAATAGAAGAAACTCTTTTTACTATAAATATATAAATTATAATATTTCTATAAATATTTTCGCGAATTGTTAATTAATCAGTAAAAAAATATATTCCAATTTTATTTCATGCATGTTTTTAAAGAATGATGGAAACACAAAATAAGCTTAGAAGGTAAAAAAAAAAAAATTATAATACGGTAACACAAAATTTGAATGCCATCTATATACTAGGAAGGAAAATAAATTCAAATATATAAAATAAGTTTATAATAAAAGTTTCTATTTATTTTCAAATTATAATAAAAATAAAAAAAATAAAAAAAAAAAATTCGAAGGAAGTTTAAAAAAAAGTTTAAGTACAAACGAGAAGGTTCGATGGCGCTAGGGATTTTCAACATCTTACCTCAGCATCTCGGATTACTTGGTGGAAGTTTTCCGGGCTTTCTTCCATACCATACGAAAATATTTTTTTTTCCCAATAATTAATTTATACATTAAAATGGTCTTATAAAAATCAAGATAGCACATAATCATTAATGGAATTGGTAGTATGGCGATTATTCAGTAAAAGCAAAAATGAAGTCAGTAAAAAATCAGATGCAATATTTGCTTTTCTTTTTAAAAAAATTCTCATTAAAAATTTTGATTTTTTACCTTCAAAGAATATAACCAAATTACATTGGAAACTATCGTTAAATTTTAAAGAATTTTAAATATCTTTTTTTTTCCAAATGAATTAATATAACATATATAATGAATTAAATACTATTAATTTGCCAGCTCACACCGGCTTTGTAAAAATGTGAATATGAAAGTCTTAATATTGGATTTAGTATCAATTAATTTGCTTTAATTCATCACAAAATAAATATTAAGATGAGAATATTCTTGAACAACTACAGAATACTGATTATTTTTAGCTTTCTTTTATTCCATAAGCTGTCGTAAAATGTATTAAAATATTTTTAAAAGACTTATTGAAATTTCCTCAGATATCGAAAAAATTTTTTTTATTAATTTTCAATTAATGCAATATTTACTTTTCTTTCAAAAACATTTAGATTTTTACCTTCAAACAATATAACCAAATTACTTCAGAAACTATCGATACATTTTAAAGAAAACTAAATATCTTTTTTTTTCCAAAATTAGTTTCCAACATTAAAAAAGATAGTACATAATCATTAAACGGAATTGATAGCATGGCGACTGACTATTCAGTAAAAGCGAAAATGAAAGTCGGCGAAAGTTTTTTTTTTTCTGTCTCCATTTTACCCATGAGACAAATCCAATTTAATGCAGAAAACGAAACTCTCTTGAGACACACACACAGAAAAAAAAAAAGTTCTAAAAATATGAAGAACCCTAAAGATTTCTACAAGAAGAAGAAGAAAAAAAAAGAATCCAACAAATTAAAATGTGTACATAAACAATTTAAAATCGGTTTTTCGAACGTTTAGTTTAGGAAGAACTTCTTCCGTGTTTGCCTTTCGTAATGGAAATTCGTTCGAATTGAAAGATTTGAAAGGCTCGGAATTGAGACAAACCTTCAAGATTTCTAAAACTGCACCCGTTTTAAGTTTGCTTGTAATTAATTGGAGTGTGAAGTTCCTTATAGTATGATCTCCAAGCAAACAACCGCCCGCGTATTTGCCTAATTACTGTGTTACTAAAGATTTCCTCGATTGAAAAGCCTTCTTAGTAGCTCTGCTGTAATGTTCCAGACCAAACGATCCTTTTCAAAATTTGTTCGACTAAGCCGAAGTCATCTTTGTTCCCATGAATGTAATCATTCCAAGCGAAATTAAACCGAACAAGAATTCGAGAACAGCAATGTCAACCAGCTTTTAAGAATATTCTGGAAGTTCGATTTGAAAGGTCTTTTCATTCATTCATTCATTCATTCTCCTGCTGCAGTACTTTTTATTCCGTTTTCAGAGTCTGAAAGCTTTTAATAACTCCTTTTAAAGAGTGTCTTCTGAAACGTCCCGCCGTTCTATAAAACAGGTTATTTACAAAACGTTAAGATCGACTATTTGCTGGGCGACGACGTTTATATATTCCAGTTTGATTGGTTTTCGTTTAAGTCTCATTCAAATGCTTTGCAGATTTATTAAATGCCTCTTTTCAATCGGGGGAATGAAGAGGCATTTTTGATTATGTACGTATTCGTGCGCTTTAAATGCATATTTTATAAGAAGAAGGCGCGTAAGGTAAATATTTCTTCGTTTTACATTTGAATATTGATATTTAAATAAGCAAGCAGCAAGTAGTGTTTGCAATTCTAGTTCGAACGCTTTCCATGCAAAATGAAGAGGCATTCATCCGTCCGCACTCGATTAATTCTCTTCACCCACACCTCCACCCCTTCTCAAACTACCTCGTTCGTTTTTGAGATATATGCAAAATACTTTCGGGTTAATAAATGATGGTGTGTATTCAGGGTCTGGAAATTCAAAGGGCGAAACAATTCGCTTGTGTCTGAATGGCAATTATTATGACGGCCACATTAATTTGCTTTGACTGCGGCTGCATACTGATTTGGAAAATGGATTTTTAAATGTTTTCCCGAGACAATGCTGGACGATTCGGTGTAAAAGGGATGGTATGGTAATTATTAATAAAAACGAGCGCAAAATTTAGAAAGTCGATTATAAATCTTGTATTAAAATGCGCATAAAATAGCTCGATTACTTTTGTTTTAAAGACATCTGTAAATTATAATAAAGACAGTTAGTGATAAATTATTTATACTAAATAAAACATTTAATAAGCCATTAATTTATTTTCATTAGAAATTGATTTTGAGGCCTGATGGCCGAATGACTAGTGCTCTGGCTCTCGGTGCCGTAGGTTTCGGATTCGAGTCCCGTCGGTGTCATAGATGTTTGTAGTGGTTCGAAATGCACTTAAAACCGTGCGACCTGATGCGCATTTCGAACCACTACAAACATCTATGACACCGACGGGACTCGAATCCGAAACCTACGGCACCGAGAGCCAGAGCACTAGTCATTCGGCCATCAGGCCTCAAAATCAATTTCTAATGAAAATAAATTAATGGCTTATTATTAATAAAAACGAGAGAAAAATTTAGAAGGTCGATTGTAAATGTTGTATTAAGATTGTGCATAAAATAGCTCGTTTACTTTTGCATTAAAGACATCTGTAAATTAGAATAAAGAACGTTCGCGATAAATTATTTATACTAAACAAAACATTTAATAAGCCATTAATTTATTTTCGTTAGAAATTGATTTGGTTTGTCACTCTATGGTTATTTTGTGCTCACGTTAGGTTAATTAGACCGGTACCGACAGTTTAACGTGGATTCCGAATCACTCACATACATCTATGCCATTAAAAAAAAATGCCAAATAAAGATGGCCGATTGGGATGTTACGCCAATGAAGAAGAAGAATGTCACTAGATCTAATTTGCTACTGTTGTTGGTAAATGCCACTCTGTTAGTCCTTAGTTCATTGCACTTTTAAAGGCAAATCTCAAGTTCAGCATTATCCAAATATCAAGTCCAGCATAGTTATACGTTATCCTAATCACATTGTGCTTGTGGTAACATTATGATCACACTTATCCATCTCAATTTGGATTAAACTCCACCAAATATTGAGTGAATGATGACGAATTTATCAGCCCAGCGCCGCAGCATACACACAAAAAACTTTGGTTATCTGGTGTCGAACCAGACTCCCTTGGTTCAGAGAAGCGGTTTTTAAAGTGGGATCGCAAAACCATTTTTGGTGTCATGGCTTGAAGTTATCTAAATAAGTTTTGCTTACAGAAATAATATTTAAAAAAAAAGAAAAAAGATACTTCATGAAGAAAAATTTATACTCTTATCATAAAATCTAATTTTAATTTCAGACAGAATTCAATGAAATAAATATTTTATCAATTACATGTTGCACATAAAGATATAATACTGTAGTAAATTATCTTTAGAAAAGTGATTTATTATGTTTGCTTCTTTAATATTTTTGTAATAATAATGACATCTTAAACATGAAGCTGTACAGCTGAACTTAGTCCATGATAATAGATTTAATTTCATTCAAATTATGAAAAACTCTGAATTAATATTTAATAATTCATAATCTATGAATATATTTAAAATATCTATAATCATTCATTATCTATGAATTAATTTCAAATTAATTAAGTTTAGTCATAAAAGTTAAATAGATCATATTTTAAACAGTATTTGAATTTATATAAGCTTCAGTTCTTTCCATCATTTAAAAATTTTGTGATAGAAATATAAAACTAAGATTAATCTTCATATGAATATTAATGAAGTTGCTTAGAATTCTGTTTTTTTTTTAACACGATAATCTTTCATGTTAGGATAATTATTCTTATTTTTTTCCAATAAAGATTGAGAATTAAGGAATGTTTGGAAATCTGTTTTTAAAATATTATCCATAAACATATCAAGTTCCAGTTTAAGGAAAAAAAAGCATCAACACGGTTATTAATCAATGCCCTTAAAACAGATGCTATAACTTATACTATACTAATAAAATAATCATCAATTAATTAACAAAATAAAAATTATGATTATCTAACATTTCCAATATGCTCTCTTCTATACCTGCCACATTTCGTAATTTTCATCTGAATGTACAACATAAGAATTAATAAAAACATATTTTAATAGAAAAAGTCATGGACATTATAATACTCATTAGGTTTTGGTTTCTATAGAATACAAAAACTTTTATTAAAAATGCAATACTATTTTTTTACAGATAAATTGGCCCGACTCGTGGTGGCAAAGTGCAACGCGCGCCGCTGGTGAGTATTAGGGAGGTTCAATCCGCTGGCGGTTTTGTGATAGACACTATTTCAAATAACGAGGAGACTCGCTGACGTTTGTCATGTGCACCATCTTGCCTCGTTCGTCCTATTACCTGGTAGAAGTTTTCCAAGTTTTTACCCCTACGATACCCAAACGATACGTTCCTCCTAAATTCTCCATGTAGTCATTGCCCTCCTTCTTCAGCGACCAAGCCAGAATTCTACCTACGGGTGCACCATCACAATACAATCTGCCCCTTTTCCTTCACTACTCACAGGATATCCGCTGCTGGACACAGAGAATGAATCTCAACAACACAATAACATGATGTAAAGACTTTTATAATGCTCATTATTAACCCCTATTATCATCATCATCATCAGTGGCACAGCAGCCCCATGGAGTGGCCAACGCCGTGTGCCTACTGGCAGATTACAAGACGAGAGATGCTTTCTTTTTATGGGGTAAGGTTGTCAGCCCTACGCCCGACGCTCAACAGCCATATTAGATCGGGACCAACGGTATAAACTGGATAACCACTACAAATATTCATAGCACAGTAGGGACACGAACCCGAAACCAGTGGTACCGAGCTCCAGAGCTTTAGTCACTCGGTTATCAGGCTCATTAACTCCTATACACATCTAAAATATTTTTGAACAAAAATAGCGGAATGATCTTAAGACATTAGAGAGTTTTTTCATACCGTACGTTAGTTACCGTAGGACGTCCGTCAGCCTTTTCTCCCTAGCGCGCATGCACAGTTTCCTATGAGAATGCGCGCTAGGGAGAAAAAGCTAACGAACGTCCTACGGTAACTAACGTACGGTATGCAAAAACTCTCTAATATTCCATTTTTAATACTTAATTATTAATTATTCCATTTTTATTACTTAAAATAATTTCAATTAACCCAATTATCTCAATAACTTGCACAATTTTTAAAGGACACAACTTTCCCTTTTTTTCCGACGAAATTGAAAAGTCAAAAACCGAAAAGCAACACAATTCACTTCTTTAAAACATCCCACATTTTCTTGAGGATAAAATCCCTGATTATTACCTCCCAGCCTCAGATTTCCACGGCAGTCTTTTTCCCCTTTCCGCCGCAAACACTTCCCTGCTAAGCTTCATTAAAAGGGAATTTTTATTCCCCGCTTTTTTTTCCCCATCCTCTCTCCCTACCCATGGGCACTATTCACTTGTATGTAATTGCTTTCACCCGAAACGAAGAGCTTTAATTGCTGAGCTTCGCCACTTGTTTACATTAGAGTGATGAAAATGGTGTGTTGAGGATTTTTTTTTCTTTAATTCATTTTATTTTTTTCCGCCTTTTTTTCCCTGGGACTTACCCAAGGATTTTTTTTCTTCCCTTTTTTTTATGATACAGATATATGGCCATTCCTTGGGGCTTGCGGCAATAATATTTGCTTGATACCCATTTAAACGCTGGATTCTATTATTCTAACTTGTTTATATACAGAGCAAGGGGTGAAGATGAAATTGAAAGTGCTTCTTTTTGTAAAAAAAACTTCTTTGTTTATTGATACTTTTTTAATGCGAAGATTATAAAAATAAAAGTATAAATTGCTTTCACTCTTTTATTACATTTCTGATTTTGTTTGCCTAAAATCGATTTCATAGCATTATGCCTTAAAACAATTATATGTTTTGATATTTTGAAACAACAAATTAAATTTTGATTAAAAAAAAAAAAAAAAAAAAAAGATATAAGAAGCTACTAGATTCGAAACTGGTTTTATTTAATATACTGGATAAAAAATATCACTTGGTATAATAAATCGCAGGTTTCGGGTTGGAGTCTCGGCGACTTGGTTTGGTTTGCCTCTGTACGGTCATCTTGTGCACATGAGGGCTAAACAGACCGGCACATACTGTTTAAAGTGGATTCCAACCACTAACAAACATCCATGCTACCGCCAGGATTCGAACCTGAAAGCTATGATACCAGAGCTCTAGCCATTTGGCCACCGGGTCCATCATTAGCTGAAGTATTTGATGGGAGTTTTCAGGATTTTCTCCCATACGATAAGCAAATTCGGGGTAGTTCCCCCTAAAATTTTTCCCGGAAGACACTGGCCTCCTTCTTCAACGACTTGGAGCCAAGTCAGATTTCCACTTACGGGTGCACCATCACAACAGAATCTGCCCCCTTTCCTTACATCCATGAGAGAGCGAAGTAAAGACTTTTATAATGTTCATTATTAACCCTTATCCACATCTAATATATTTTTGAACAAAAATAGATGAACGATCGTAAGACATTTTTAATTTTTAATACTTAAAAAATAATTTCAATTAACCCAATTATCGCAATAACATACCATTACAAGACACAACTTTCCCTTTTCTTCCAACGGAATTGAAAAGTCAAAAACCGAAAAGCAACACAATTCACTTCTTGAAACATCCCACATTTTCTTGAGGATAAAATCCCTGATTATTACCTCCCAGCCTCAGATTTCAACGGAGTCTTTTTCCCCTTTCCGCCGCAAACTCTTCCCCGCTAAGCTTCATTAAAAGGGAATTTTTATTATTTTTTTTCCCCCATCCTCTCTCCCTACCCATGGGCACTATTCACTTGTATGTAATTGCTTTCACCCGAAACGAAGAGCTTTAATTGCTGAGCTTCACCACTTGTTTACATTAGAGTGATGAAAATCGTGTGTTGGAGGATTTTTTCTTTTTCTTTTTCTATTTAATTCCTTTTATTTTTTTCCTTCTTTTTTTCCCTGGGACTTACCCAAGGATTTTTTTTTCTCTCTTTCTTTTTATGATACAGATATATAGCCATTCCTTGGGGCTTGCGGCAATAATATTTGCTTGATACCCATTTAAACGCTGGATTCTATTATTCTAACTTGTTTATGTACAGAGCAAGGGGTGAAGATGAAATTTAAAGTACTTCCCTTGAAAAAATTCTTTGTTTATTGATACTATTTTAATGCGAAGATTATGAAAATAATTATGAATTGTTTTCACTCTTTTATTACATTTCTGATTTTGTTTGCCTAAAATCGTTTTCATTGCATTATGTCTTAAAATAATTATATTTTGAAACAGCAAATTATAATTTCATAAAAAATAAAAAAATGAATAACAAGCTACTAGATTTGAAACTGATTTTATGTAATACGCTGGAAAAAAAATATCATTTGGTATAATAAATTATAGGTTTCGGGTTCGAGTCTTAGTGGTTTGATTTGGGTTGTCGATCTGCGGTCTTCTTGTGTACACGTGGGATAAACAGACCGGTACCTACAGTTTAAAGTTGGTTCCAAACCACTAACAAACATCCATGCCACCACCAGAATTCGAACCTGAAGGCTATGATACCAGAGCGCTAGTCACTTTTCTAAAGGGCCCCAATCATTAGCTGAAGTACTTGATGGGAGTTTTCCGGATTTTCTCCCTTAAGATAATCAAATTCGGGGTAGTTTCCCCTAAAATTCTTCCCGGAATACGTTGGCATGCTTCTTCGACGACTCAGAGCCAAGTCAGATTTCTACTTACGAGTGCTCCATCACAACAGAATCTGCCCCCTTTCCTTACATCCATGAAAGAGCGCAGTAAAGACTTTTATAATGTTCATTATTAACCCTTATATACATCTAATATATCATTGAACAAAAATAGATGAACTATCTTAAGACATTTTTCCATTTTTAATACTTCAAAAATAATTTCAATTAACCCAATTTATCGCAATAAGTTGCGCAATTCTAAAAAGACACAACTTTCCCTTTTCTTCCAACGAAATTGAAAAGTCAAAAATCACAAAGAAACACAATTCACTTCTTTAAAACATCCCACATTTTCTTGAGGATAAAATCCCTGATTATTACCTCGCAGCCTCAGATTTCAAAGGGAGTCTTTTTCCCCTTTCCGCTGCAAACTCTTCCCTGCTAAGCTTCATTAAAAGGGAATTTTTATTCCCCGCTTTTTTTCCCCATCCAACAACCTCTCTCCCTACCCACGGGCACTATTCACTTGTATGTAATTGCTTTCACCCGAAACGAAGAGCTTTAATTGCTGAGCTTCGCCACTTGTTTACATTAGAGTGATGAAAATCGTGTGTTGGAGGATTTTTTTTTCTTTTTCTATTTAATTCCTTTTATTTTATTTTTTTTCCTGGGACTTACCCAACGATTTTTTTCCTCTCTTTCTTTTTTTTATGATACAGATATATGACCATTCCTTGGGGCTTGCGGCAATAATATTTGCTTGATACCCATTTAAACGCTGGATTCTATTATTCTAACTTGTTTATGTACAGAGCAAGGGGTGAAGATGAAATTTAAAGTGCTCCTTTTTGTAAAATAAATTCTTTGTTTATTGCGAAGATTATGAAAATAAAAGTAAAAATTGTTTTCACACTTTTATTACGTTTCTGATTTTATTTGCCTAAAATCGTTTTCATAGCACTGTGCCTTAAAATAATTATATGTTTTGATATTTTGAAGCAACAAATTATAATTTGATAAAAAAAAATTTAAAAAAAAGAAATAAGAAGCTACTAGATTCGAAACTGATTTTATGTAATATGCTGGATAAAAAATATCATTTGGTGTAATAAATCACAGGTTTCGGATTCGAGTCGCGGCGGTTTTTTTTTATTTGTCGCTCTATGGTCATCTTGTGCCCATAGGAGCTAAACAGACCGCTACCTACAGTAAAAGGGTGATTCCGAAACATTAACAAACATCCAGGCCACCACCAGGATTCGAACCTGAAACCTGTGATACCGGGGCGCTAGCCACTTGGCCACCAAGCCGCACGTGTCTTGGCGGTATCATGGATGTTTGTAGTGGTTCGGAATCCACTTTAAACATTAGGTCCCGATTTAATATGACTGTAGAGCGTTCGGCGTAAGGCTGACAACCCTACCCCTTAAAAATAAAACATCTGTCTCGAAATCTGCGAGTAGACAGACGACCTTAGCCCACTATGGGGCTGTTGCGGCATTGAAAAAGAAGTAGTAGCAATTATGACTGCTTCATTGGTGACCCAGTAATAAACCCCAGGCAAGTAAGATACGAATTCGATGCAATCACTGCTTTCAAAAACGAAGAGATTGGGTGGAGAATATTTGACAACGGCCGTTGCACAGCTATGCAGTCTCTCTGGTGGGAGTGCGGCCTGGTGGCCAATTGGTTAGCGCTTTGGCCATTGGTTCTGAAGGTTCGAATACTGGCGATGGCATAGAAAACTTTGGTTAAACTGTAGGTCCAAGTCTAATTAGCCCAAAGTGTGCACAAAATGACCGCAGAGCCACAAACCAAACCTGGTGGGAGTTTTCCGATTTTTTTCCCATACTACACAAAAATGTGAGCTACCTCATCGCACGACATTGTTTCTCCTACTACTCGTCAGCGGACTACACGGTTTAACAATGTACAAAAAAAAAATACTATTATTATTAAAACATTTGATTGAAAAACAAATTAAACAGGATAATCTGAAAAATAACAATGCTCTTTCTTTTTTTTATGATACAAATATATGGGAATTCCTTGGGGCTCGCGGCAATAATATTTGCTTGATACCCATTTAAACGCCGGATTCTATTATTCTAACTTGTTTATGTACAGAGCAAGGGGTGAAGATGAAATTTAAAGTGCTTCCTTTTTGTAAAATAAATTCTTTGTTTATTGATACTTTTTTTAATTCGAAGATTTTAAAAATAAAACTCTGAATTGTTTTCACTTTTTTATTACATTTCTGATTTTGATAGTCGAAAATCGTTTTCATAGCACTGTGCCTTGAAATAATTATATTTTGAAACAACAAATTATAATTTCATAAAAAATAAAAAATGAATGACAATTTACTAAATTCGAAACTTATTTTATTTAATATGTTGGATTAAAAATATCATTTGGTATAAAAATCACAGGTTTCGGGTTCGAGTCTCAGCGATTTGGTTTGGTTTGCCTCTCTACGGTCATCTTGTGCACATGAGGGCAAACCAGACCGGTATCTACAGTTTAACGTGGATTCCAACCACTAATAAACATCCCTGCCACCGCCAGGATTTGAACCTGAAGCCTGTGATACCAGAGCGCTAGCCACTTGGCCAACAGGCCGCTCGAGTCTCGACGGTGTCATGGATATTTGCAGTGGTTTGGAATCCACTTTAAACTGTATGTCCTGGTATAATATGACTGTAGAACGTTGGGCGTAAGGCTGACAACCCTACCCATAAAAATAAAACATCTGTCGCGAAATCTGCCAATTGGTCAAACGGCCTTGGCCTACTATAGGGCTGTGGCGCCATTGAAGAAGACGAAGAACAAATTATTGGTACTTGATTGGTGGCCCAGTGGTAAACCCCAGGCAAGTAAGAAGACTCAGATTTGAATCCGATGCAGTCACTGCTTTCAAAAACGAGGAGATGGGATGAAGATTACATGACAGCGGACAACATTCTCCAGCCTCTCTCCCTACCCATGGGTACTAACCAATGGTTTGCCTACTGGCAGATTTCGGAACGAGAGAAGTTTTCTTTTTATGGGGTAAGATTGTTAAACCTACGCCCTACGCTTTACAGTCATATTAAATTTATAAAAATAAATAAATATTCTAATAATGGAAAAAAATCAAATTATTTTCTCAATGGCCTTGATAGATGATCTGAAATTAAATATGCTAGAAATGAAAATATTTTGAGACCGTGAGAGGTTAGCATACTGTAAATGAAAATATTTTAAAACAATGTTTATTAATATGAAAATAAAAGGAAAACTCTTTGTATTTATTCAAAATAATATTAGTTCAGTAATAATATTAGTTCAAATTATTAATATGTATTTTCTATCATTAGAAAAGAGCTCTACTTTTAGCAAAAGTGATAATGTATTTGAGGGCCAGTTCGTGATCCAGAGGTAACGTGTGCAGCAGGATTCAGGCTTGAATACACTTTTAGAGTCCATTGTAGTTGCTGTTTTAAGAAATGAATAGACTCGATGGTGCTTGTGACATCATTTATGAAACGTTTCGCATCAATAGTGAAGTTGTTCGGTGGAAGTTTTATGGGTTTTCATCCATACGACTAATCTGGGACAGTTACCCTTAGAATTTCTTACGGGAACATCGTTCGTGGTACACATAAGTGGAACACTAGGCTCATTGATGTTTAGCAACAACAACAAAAAAACTAATAAACTGAATTTAGTGGGTCAGAAGATGCAGATTTGATGAATTTTTTTGTTGATTTTTTGTTATCAGTACTGCTTTTAAAATAAGTAGACTTGGTGGAAATTGTATCTAAGAGGTTCGCATCGGAAATCCGGCTGCATGTTTAATGCATTGCTAAGTTAAATGCTAAGAAACGTAAATCCTGAGTAGTTACCCTTGAAATTATATACTGAAGACACTACTTCTACCGAAGTTGTTCTAGGAGATGTAAGCACGCCGAAGTGGTGTCAAAATTAAATTGATTTAAAAGTCAATAAAGAGTTCCTACAAAATGTATGTTTTTTCTTCTACGGCAGTTTAACTGGTTTTTTTTCATCCCAATTGGTAGACAGAAACATCTAGATCAAGAACCTATGTGGTCACATGGAAGGACGTTTGTTTTGGTTCGTCGCTCTACGATCATCTTGTATAAACTTTAAGCTGATTAGACCGAGACCTACAGCTCATCGTGGATTCCGAACCACTAACGAACATCTATGCCACCGCCAAGATTGAAACCTGAAGCCTGGGATACCAAAAGTCAAAGAGCTAGCCAATTGGCCATCAGGCCGCCATGGAAGGAGGGGAAGGGGGCTAACTTCTGTTGTGATGGAGCACCCGTAGGTAGATATCTGACTTGGCTCCGTGACGCTGAAGAAGGACGGCAGTGCCTTCCAGGAGGAATTTAGTGGGAACTACTTGCATTTGCGTATCGTATGTAAGAAAACCAGGTAATACAACTAACGAGGCAAGATGCTGAACATCACAAACTACATCGAGTCTCCTTGATTTTGATTTTGAAACGGTGTCTACAACAAAACCGCCAGCGGATTGTGACCTCCGCCCTAATGCTCACTCACCATCAGTGACATCAGTGACACACACATTAGTCGGGCCAATTTAACTGTAAAAAATAGTGTTGCATTTTTAATAAAAGATTTTTTATTCTATTGAAACTAAAACCTAATCAGTATTTTAATACACAAAGCTTTTCTATAAAAATATGTTTACATTAATTCCTACATTGAACATTCATAAGAAAATTACGCAATGTGGCAGTTACAGATGAGCGTATGTTCTTTAATCTTACATAATCATAATATTTATTTTGATGATTAATTGACGACTATTTTACTAATGTAAAATAAGATATAGCGTCTGTTTAAAGGGCATTGATTAATATCCGTATACATGATTTTTTTTCTTCTTAAACTGGATGAAATACGGGTGGATTTGATATATTTATGGGTTGTATTTTAAAAATTGATTTCTAAACTTTCATTTATTCTAATTCTTTATTGGGAAAAAAATAAGAATAATTATCTTGATGTAAAAGAGTTACCATTAAAAAACGAATTTCAAGTAACTTCTTTAATATTCATATGAAAATAAATGGAAAATTTTATATTTTTATCGCAATAAATTATAAATGATTTGAACCTTATATACATTCAAATGTTGTTTAAAATATTATCAATGGCAATCTATTTAACTTTTATGACTAGCCATAATTATTTTAATATTAATTCATTGAGTTATGTTATCATGTATGAAAGTTCACTGTTATTCATTTTTATATTTATGATCTCACTATTATTACAAAAATTAAAAGAAGCATACATAATAAATCACATTTTGAAAGATAATTTATTACAGTATTATAGCTTAATTATATGAATGATATGTAATTTATAAAATATTTATTTCGTTGAATTCTGTCTGAAGTTGAAATTAGATTTTATGATAAGAGTATAGATTTTTCTTTATGACATCAAAAATCGTTTTGCGATCCCCACTTTAAAAACGGCTGTTCACGGCTAAAAACGGCAAGGGAGTCTGGTTCGAAACCAGATAACGAAGGTTATTTTGTGTAGTATGGGCTTGATAAATTTGCCCTTATTCACTCCAATATTTAGAGGAGTTTATTCCAAATTGGGGGACAAAGTGTAATGTGTGTGTGGGGGGAGTGTAATCAAAACTTGATTTCAAGTGTCAAATAAGGCACGCATGCCAAGGCAAATATGTCCTAAAGCACAATTGTTAAATCGTAAATTAAACAACTTTGGGATGTTTCGCTTCAATTTCTTAAGATGGATATGCCTTATGAAATTGAATTTACATTTTCTATTTGTCTTTTAACCACATATAATCTCCGTTCTGCACCACGAAAGCAGCGTTTATAAATGTAAGTAATATTCACAACATATTCACCATTTCATTTACACAACAGTCTCACAAAATCTTACAATACGCAAAAACAGATAGACGGATTGAAAAAATAATAATAATAATAAATAACTTATAAACTAAAATAAAAATAATAAAAATAGTATATAAAACTATAAAAAAAAAAAAAAAATGCACAAGTATGTTGCAATGTAAAAATAATAATAATAAATAAAATAAATAAATAAAAAAAGAAAATTTATAAGAGTTCACAAATTCAGTAAAAGCTAAACAGGTAGTTTATTCTTTTAAGGACATAAGAGCCACAGGTCAAAATTTTGCTGGAAAATCTTACTAATGTTTTCGATATGAGTACACTTAAGAATGGTATACGGTCACATTTTAAGTCTGGTTTGGTTTGTCGCTCTACCGTCATTTTATTTTGCACACTTTAGGCTAATTAGACTGGAACCTACAGTTTAATGTGGATTCTGAACCACTAGCACACATCCATGCTACCTCCAGGAGTCGAACTTGAAGCCTGTGGTACCAAAGTCCAAAGCTCTAGTCAATTCTGGCCGCTTTAAGCCTATCCAATAGGGCAACTACACAAATTAATTGATTTGAAATGAAATCGATGAAAGTATTTACCACAATTATAATAATATGATAAAAATTGAGTAGATTTCAAATCCCAAAAGAAAAAGAATTTACACTATTAAACTTTTCTTCACAAAAAGGAAAAAAAAATCTTGAAGTGACATGCTTTTAAAAATGTTCAGTGCTCCACCCATTTACTCATTAGTTGTTTGGTAACACGTGTTCTTCCGGTAGCATTTAGGAATGCTAACTTTCAGGTTAATTGAGCGATTAAGAGAACTTTTTGTTAAGAAGCCGGTTCTTTCATTCACTGGAACTCCTACGCATTCCCGCACTTACGAATGTACATTTAACCCTTTTATTTAAGAGCTCTAATGAAGAAAAGAGAGTCAAGAGTTAATGTCCTTGTTGTATATATTTTAAAACTTTAAGAGAACTGAAGGAATGAGAGTCAGAATAAATGAAATGCTGGGCAGAGGGTTTGTTATTTCAATCAAATCATTTGACATCCAAATTAATAAAATATACATTCGCCAAGGATACAAAATTGTGAACACAAGATTTTGTGCTGTCTTTAAATACAGCAAATGAGAGACCAACCTATGATTTAATTTTGTTTCCACAATTACATCCATTATTCAAAGCAATGACTGAAACGCAAGCCGCCAATTAGAAATGAACTTTTACGCTGTTGTAAGTTAATTAAAGCACATTTCTATTGAACATTACTTCTTTGTTCATTAGATAGGAATTTTTATTTTTAAAATGAAAACCGAAATTAAAAATTTTTATACCTTTCAAATTGTATAATTAATTATGAAGACCGTAAAATGACTGTGATCGCAAATGACCACTAGATCCGCCTTTATTTTTGACGTACCAACAAGGCGTAGGCATGTCCTACTTTTGAGACCATTGCCATCAATACTAATGCGGGACAATTATTTCTAAAAAGTTGTCTTGGAAGGTATTACCTTTCTTTCATCACCTATTAGTGGACTGTTGCACATAGGTGGAACACAAGCTCTACTTATTTATGTAAGATTAAAAGAGAAACAAAAATCTATTGAATATCATACTAATCATCTATACTAATGCGGGACAGTTATTCTTAAAAAGTTTTCTTGGAAAGTAATGTCCTTCCTTCATCACCTATTGGTGGACTATTCATGTTATACATCGGTGCTACACAAGCTCTATTTGTTTATGTAAGATGAAAAAAGAGGGGCCTGATGGCCGAGTGACTAGCTCTCCGTGTCACAAGTTTCGGGCTCGAGTCCTGGCGGTGCCAGGATCGGATGGATGTTTATAATGGTTCGGAATCTCCTTTAAACAACAGGTTCCGGTCTAATAGGATCGTAGAGCGTTGTGGAGGTAATATTACTCGCGTTCGTAGCTTATCTTCAAGCTACACGTGCCGCCTGGGTAGTTCTAAATGAGATACAGCGTTTATCGGTACAATCCATGCGACATGCCTTCTTCAAGGTTTGTATTGGGCTCCCAGTTACATGGTCAATACGACCTAGTCCTCGGCACAATTTAAAAAAAAAAGGATGAAAAACGAAACAAGAAGCTATTGAATACCATATGAAAATTTTCTCTTGTTACTCAATTAATGACTATTGATTTTCTATCTCTGAATACTCGTTTCTTATTCCAGCAGGATATATTTCACACAAATTCCCTTTTTATCAATTAATTCTCCTTTCATTGCTCAAGGCTTTAAAAAAATCAATCTTTTTTTCCTTTCCTTTTTCAATTGACTCGGTCCATCATTATAAAAAGGGAAGCGAATCTCCTGCCAAAAAGGGCCACGTGTTTCTAAAACAAACACTCAAAGGCAACTGCCGGCCCCCTCTATCTCTAATCAACTCTGCAGGAGTCCTCATTAAATTTCGCCTCAAGTGGCCCGATGATGGCTCGATGACTAACGAGCCATTTTCCAAGGCGGGAGGTCACCACAAAAGGTCGCCAAGTGCTCTTTTGGCGACAGATTGAAAGTCCATTTGTTTATTTTTTTGGATCCCCACCAAAAATAGAGCACAATTTTCTTTTGCCTTCCTCTCTAAAAGTTGTTTTCCTCCCAATTAAGTCTGTAGCTTGTTTGTGCCTGCATTGAGTCTAATGAATTGAAACAAGACCAGGGACATTTTTATGACGAGATAGTAGTGATTTGCATTGGCTGTCGTAATGAAGTTGGTGTTTTGTTTCATCGAAATGGGCTTTGGTTGAAAAAAAAAACTTGGGATCTATTCCTAGACTGTTTGTTTTGGATTCTTTGCAGAGAAACAACGTTAATTGCGTGATGCCAAAAAGCATTTCCGTGTGAATTCTTTTTAAAGAGTGGTAGAAAGAAAAGAGATAGCTTATTAATATAAGAATCATAAATCATTGTTATTTACCCTGTAATTACAAATATTTATTTTTTTTCTCACAAAGATATATATAGAGGCTTCTTGTTGTTATTTAGTCCTTGGAAATTAATATGCATGTTTTTAATTGTTTCCACATGATGTTCTCGTTTGCAAATAAAGATTATTCAGGATTTATTTGTTATAATCTTTTCTAGAAAATAACATTTCAGCTTGTCAATGCTGTTTTTCCTTTTCAAATATGTTTTTTTTTAACTGTCTGTACTTTGTCGTTAGTACTAAAAAAATAAAATAACGTAAATAAATAAAGTAAAATTATTTTATTTATTATTATTTTTTATTTAGTTTCTAATGTAAATTAAAACAATCATTCCTTAACAAATACCATTATTGTTAAAACATCCCAAAAACCCACCATATTATTGCTAAAAGAAATCTTCTATGTTATGATCCATAATAACTCTTAAAACAGTGTACGCTCCCGACTCTTGGCTCAGTGGCAACGTTCGGAGCTGTTGAGCATTAGGGCTGAGGTTCAATCCACTGGTGGCATTGTTGTAGACACTGTTTCAAAAAAAAGAGGAGACTCTATGGCATTTGTGATGCGTTAGTCGGACTCTCTGTTGGGAGTTTTGAGGATTTTCTCCCATATTGTACGAAATTGCGGACAGTCCTCCTGGAAGGCACTGCTCTCCTTCTTCAGCGCCACGGAACTAAATCAGATTTCTACCTGTATGCGTGCTCCATCACAACAGAAGTTGCCCCCTCCCTCCTTCTATGAGAACACACAGGTTCATAGACTTGATCTAGATGTTGCTGTCGACCAAGTGGGATAAGAAACAACACTGTTCGATAGCTCACACAAGAAACAAATTCCAATAATGACACATACACAGATAATGACAATAATATTCGACACAGTGGACTGTATGTAAATAAAACTCCTTTATTTAGGCAGCCATCAATCTCGAAAATGGAACTGACCACACAACCTCTCTCTGGGGTTACACTGATTGAACTCCTTTGTTTATGCAGCCATCGCACTCATGGATGGACTGCCACACGCGAAATGCCCTGCTCTCTTTGGTCGCAGTTGCTCAACTCCTTTGTTTATGCAGTCATCGCGCTCGAGGATCGACTGCCAACACAACCATTCTCTTTGGTCGCTGAGTTTCAACTCGTTTTACTTACATTCCTTCTTTCTCTCCCTGGCCCTCACCCCCCGCCAGACACCCCCACAGACAGGATGTTTTTCTGGACATAGGGCGTTGACCTCCCCTAAGCAGGGGGACTTGGGTTTCGACGTAACAAACACAATCTACGCTAACACCACTTTTTTTTTATACAAGCAGATTCGAATGGCCTAAATGAGTTGATAAAGTGGTACCAAAAATAGAGCACAATTTTCTTGCCCTTCCTGTCTAAAAAGTTGTTTTCCTCCTAATTAAGTCTGTAGCTTGTTTGTGCCTGCATTGAGTCTAATGAATTGAAACAAGACCAGGGACATTTTTATGACGAGATAGTGATTTGCATTCACTGCCGTAATGAAGTTGGTGTTTTGTTTCATCGAAATGGGCTTTGGTTGAAGAAAAAACTTGGGATCTATTCCTAGACTGTTTGTTTTGGATTCTTTGCACAGAAACAACGTCTAATTGCGTGAGGCCAAAAAAGCATTTCCGTGTGAATTCTTTAGAAAGAAACGAGATAGCTTAATATGAGAATCGTAAATCATTGTTATTTACCCTGTAATTACAAATTTTTATTTTTTTTCCCCAAAGATATATATAAAGGCTTGTTTTTTAATTCAGTCCTTGGAAATTATTATGCATGCTTTTTATTGTTTCCACATGATGTTCTTGTTTGCAAATAATGTGAATTCAGGATTTATTGGTTAACATCTTGTCTTGGAAATAACATTTCAGTTTGTTAATGTTGTTTTTACTTTTCAAAGATGTTTTTTTTAATTTTATGTGCTTTGCCGTAGTGCTAAAAATAGCTCAAAAAACCCATAATATTGCTACGTTATGATCCAGAATAACTTATAAAACAGGCCTTTTGTAGACACTGTTTCCAAAAACGAGGAACTCGATGGTGTTTGTGATGCTCAGCATCTTGCTTCGTTAGTTGGACTAATTTGTGATAGTTTTCCGAGTTTTCTCCTATACGATACGCAAACGAGAGGTAATCCCCCTAAAAATCTTCCTGAAAGGAACTGCCATCCTTCCTCAGCGACTCGGAGCCAAGTCAAATTTCTGCCTATGGGTGCTCCATCACAACAGAAGCTGCCCCTCCCTCCATAAGAGCACACGGGTTCATAGACATGGTCTAGATGTTGCTGTCGATTGAGGAACTTGATAAGGAGGCTTGGGGGTATGATAAAGTGGAGGAAGAACACTTACACACAAAATAAATATTTATAACACTTATTTAAAATTTAATTATTTATTTATATCTTTGGCTGTTAGTGTTGTTCTTGATTATATTACAATTATCCTATGTTTGTACGAACAATTGTTATACTTGTCATCAACCCAAAATAAAAATAAACTTATTGCTTCAACAGTAAAATAGTAAACAACAGCATAGGGAAGATAAACTATTCTAAAAACTAATAAAAATTAAATATCAAGAAATATATTATAAATAAACACTTACACAATGATATGATGGGAAAATTATAAATTTAATCATTACGTCGAAGAGTTTTTTATTTACAGTTCTAAAACGTTCTCCACCTTGACGAAACATTTTGAGCAATGTAACACGGCAAAGCACAAAAAGAAGCAAAGGAGCTACTGACAAAGTACTGGGGTAATATAATTATCAAATAAAAACGGAAATGCCTCCCATAATTAGCAGCACATCATACTCAATGGAATAGGCGTCAGAACGGGGGCAATTTCAACCTTTTCATTTCGACGCTTGCTTAGGGGAGAAAAATGTTGAAGTGTCTTAATGCCGTGCGGTTCTATGTTTCAGTGAGGAAACCTTTTCTCTGGAAGTTGATGAGTTGTTCATATTTGTCAGATATGTCTTTATGTCATACAGTTTATGGTTTCCATTGGGGGGAACAACTTCTCTGGAGCTTGCTGGTCGTATCGTAAAGACAAGTACCACTGCAATTGTCGTTTCCTTATTTACTGATTCTGGCTTCCAACTCTTTTCCTTTTTTTTCTCTCGCCTTCCATTTCAAAACTTATTTTGTCTCTTCTCTGACTTCTTTCAGGAAATTTGATTAGCCTCATCGTGGTGATGATCTTATTTTATGTTTTCTTCTGCTCCTTTTTTTTTTTTTTTTTTTTTTTTCGACCTGAGATCCATCTTTTTAAACTGTTGATTCTCAATAATTGGACAGAACTTTCATCTAGAGATCATCTCTCAGCCCTCATTGTTTTTTTGGGAGAGATCCTTTCTCCCGTCCCACAGGACTGACCTCCTGATCTCAAGAAGTTCATCAGTCTTTTGCCTTCACTCCTTCAGGTAAATTTCATAAAATTTGATTAACCTCATCATGGTGATGATCTCATTTTTTTATTCTCTTCTGCACTTTTTTTTTTTTTTTTTTTTTTCCGACCTGAGATCCATCCTCACGTAGTTCATCAGTCTTTTGTCTTCACCCCTTCAGGTAAATTTCAGGAAATTTGATGTTTCTTGTCTTCTACTCTTTGTCTTTGTCTTTTCTTTTCTTTGTCTAACTTTGATCCTCCATAGTTGGTCAACGCTTTCATCTAGAGACTATCTCTCAGCCCTAACTGTTTTCCGAGGAGATCTTTTCTCCAGTATCATAGGGCTGACCTCCTGATCTCACGTAGTTCATCGTCTTTTGTCTTCTCCAGGTTACTCTGGATAAACTCCGAGATGAAGGTCAAAGGTTGACGTTCAATATCACAGCTGGTCGTTTACCACCAGGTCAAAGTCCACTTTAATTGGACAGATTATAAATGCCCTCTCTACTATCTGAAACACACTCTCTTAGATATAACTCTGTATTTTGAGGTTTAACTACCCCATTAAATAAATCTTGACCATCAACGGATGTGGAATAAAACGCCCCAAACCGACTCGACGTTAATTAAGTCTTTATTTGCAAGAGAACTCCTGCCAACACTCTTTCTGGCGAAAACAAACTTTGACCAGATGCCCAGCAACGGTACTATCATCTCTGAATTTATAACCCTCTGCCAATCTTACTAGGAGGAAAAAGTGTTTAAAAACACTTAGTTTATGAATGGTCGCATATAAACTATAAACAAACTTCGTATACATAAAAGACCAATATGATTAATTACTTTCATATTGCACATAAAAATTTTATCGTACAAGTCGACACGACGATAATTAATTAATAAATAAAATTAAAAAAAATTATTAATTAATTAATGAAATAAATAAGTAAAGAATAAAAATTTAGACTCTAAAATTTTTAAAAATTACAATTGGACTCTAAATCGGAAAGCCAAAAGATGAACATGAGACTACTTTGCATCAATATAGTATATCTATACCTGAAGACGATGTAAGCATAAAATATTATAAAAGTTCAATTTGAATATCTGTTGCTTTGAATAGTGAGGGAACAAACAAATATAAAATTTTGATTTGATTAGAAAGAAAGGAAGAAACTGAGAAACAAGATTTGATTTGCCGCTCTAAGATAATTTTTAGCACACTAGGGCTAATTAGAGCGGAACCTGAGGTTTAAGGTGGATACCGAACCACTACAAACATCCATGGAATCCGCCAGGAATTTGAACCCGAAACCTCTGGTTCAAGAGCCAGATCGCTAGCACTGGACCATCAAATCCTTAGTCTGAGTGGCAGTGACACTTTTTCTAATGACTTTTGTGTTTACATGTTATCCTTTCTTGATAAAGGTATAACGAGATTAATGCGTTTTTAGATAACTTCAGTAACTCACTTACATTTTGAGTATTTTTTTTCCTTATCCCACTTAGTAGACAGCAACATCTTGACATGTCCAAGAACCATGGAAAGAAAAGGAAGAAGGATGCAGCATTTTTGTGATGGAGCACCAGTAGTAGAAGTCTGGCTTGAAGAAGGATGCAGAAAAAGGGCAGTGCCTTTAGGAATGACTTTTTACCGGAAAGGGAACTACCCCGCATTTATGTATCCTATGGGAGAAACACTGAAAAACTCCCACCAGGCAGTCCAACAAACGAGGTAAGATGCTGAACATCACAAACGCCATCGAGACTCCACTTTTTTAAAACAGTGTCTACAAAACCAGTTGCAGATTGAACCTCCTTTCTAATTCTCATCAGCAGCGCGAGTTGCCACTGAGCCACGAGTTGAACCATTTGGAGTATATATACATATAAATGCTCCTTTTTTTAAGAGAATTAATGTAAAGAACGCCACCAGTAACACAATAAAAAATTATTGCTTATGTAATGTTCGCGCCAACGCGCAAGGATACCCCTAGCGGCGAAAAAAGTGTGTGCACGCATGCGCCTGCGAGCGCATAAGTGTGAGTCTTCAGTGTAACGCCAGAGAGGCAAGAGAGAACAGCACGGCTGCGAGTGGCTGTGACAAGTGTGAGTCTGATCAGTGTAACGCCAGAGAGGCAAGAGAGAACAGCACGGCTGCGAGTGGCTGTGACAAGTGTGAGTCTGATCAGTGTGAGAACAGCATCAGTGGCTGTGACAAGTGTGAGTCTGATCAGTGTAACGCCAGAGAGGCAAGAGAGAACAGCACGGCTGCGAGTGGCTGTGACAAGTGTGAGTCTGATCAGTGTAACGCCAGAGAGGCAAGAGAGAACAGCACGGCTGCGAGTGGCTGTGACTGTCATGTAAATAAATCGTTGTTAAGTTTTCATTGTGATTACTTATTGTGTGAGTGTGATACAGTCCGCTAAATAAGAAAACATGTGTCAGTGCTATTGACGACAACATGTAAATTATAAAAATTGTATAGCTGCGATCAATGAAAAAGTATTTTGTTGGAGGTGTGAATGATATTGATTTATAAATAGATATCACCTGAAAATACATGAATAGGATTATGAGGAAAAACTTTTTTCAAAAATTCATTTTTCTTCTATTCATCCTTCTTTCTTTCATATTGTTTTATATAAAATTCTCAAAATATTTTCAAATAGTTTCTTTTGAAAAAAATGTTAATGTTGAAATGTTGTTATTAAGTAGAATCATGTTTCTAAAAAGGAATTTTTCAGATCTAAAGACCAAGAAAATAATAATAATAAAATCTAATACAAAATTAAAAAGCAGATAATTCAAAATTTCTTTCCATGCAACAAACAGCAGAAAATCTTCTTAGTTTAATTATTAATATTTAGATAGCAAGTCATATACCATCATGTACTTCGCAACATTTAAAATATTTATAAATATCTTTAACTAATTATTTTAAGAGAAAGAAGACAGCTGCTAAAAAACGAAAAGTTGCATTGGTTTATAAACATTATAAAAACAAACAAACTAAACAAAGTGAAACCTTTAATAAATCTTTCAACGATCAATTAAATTCGGTCGTAAGGTTTCAATCATAATCGTATATTGCATTGATAGCGTAATTACTATATGGATAACATGCATTAAAATTGAGGGCACTTAAATTTGTGTGTTGAAAGGGCTAACCCACGATGAAATCTCTGTTATTGCTGTTTATCAATTATGACATCGAGAAATTGATGGTATATAAAGTAAATTGCTTTTCTTAGAAAAGATTAAGTAATGAATTCATTCATCGTCATTCAATCGATGCTTTTAAAATGCTCTGCAATCAAAGGCAATCGTAATACGTAGTCACTTTGGATAGCGAAACTAAAGTGTTTATGTTTCTGTCAAAAAGGAAAATTTCTTTCAAGATCTTTTGAAATACCAGTAAAATTTTCAAAGATAAAATCGTGTCTTTCGATACTGACAGAAAAACAAATAAACATATATAATCTAGAAACAATTAATGGAAGTAGTAATCTCGCAGTTAAATGTTGCAAATGGATCCACCCAGAATAGGTTGAATCTTAGGGTATTGGATAATGAAAAGCAAAGACACACTGTATTACAATTACTATAAAAAAATAAATTTAGGTAAACAACTTATTTGCTTTTCTTAAAAATAATAAATAGACTTTACCAATAAAATAATTTTAATGCAATATTATATATAACCATAGGTTGTGGTTTAGCATGGTTGGGGGTGTGTTTTAGTTCTGATAACTCAGTTTCAAATTTAATAAACAAAGTCCAGATTTGAAACATTTGTTGAAAAGTTCGACATTCCTCGGACGTTGCAATTTGTACTCGAAAAATAATCCCTGTTATGTGCATTTGTGAAAGAAATTCTAGTTGTCTTTCGTGCTATTGTATTACAATTAGTAAACAAAAAATAAATTTAAATAACCAATTTCTTACACATAATATATAGACTTTACCAATAAAAGGATTTGAATGCAATATTATACGCAACCTTGTGTTATGGTTTAGACATGGTTGGTGGTGTGGTTTAATTCTGGTAAGACACGTAGTTAGCGTGTGGAAAGATTCAATCTCAGATTCAAATATGTTAAACCAAGTCCAGATATGAAAAATATGGTCAAAAGTTCGACATTCCCCACACGTTACAATTTGTAGTCGAAAAACAATCCCTGTTATCTACCTTTGGGAAAGAGCTTCCAGTTATCTTTCGAAAGGTCATAAATCTCTTCATGCATGAACAAAAAACTGACACCAGATCGAACGGAAATTCTACTTTTTTATAACTGTCAAACAAGCCACATGCATTTCGATTTCCATTCCAATGCAGCAAACTAGTTTAATGTCTGCACGCAGCTTTAGAAATGTTCATTGAAGTCACTGCTTTCAAAAACCAGGAGACTCGATGATGAATTTGGTGTAGTATTTAAGCGTCCCGCAATGACAGTGAAATGTTTTCCAGGTTTTCTCCCACACAAAAATTCAAATTCTGCATATATATCTGTCTATTTGTGTACAAAGTAAATTCAGTTTTTCAGGGAAAACGATGTATGATTGAGAGAAACACATATATAAATATTAGTAGAGTTTTTTTATCATGTTTTATAGAAAAGAAAAAGCACTAACAGGCATTTACTTAGAATTGACAGTTAATAAAGAGCATAAAAATAATGTAATTTCAATGTATTTCTCATATGTTTGCTACTTCCCTGATGTATTTCTTTTCTTTTTTTTACTTTTCCTATATATATTTTCTTAGAGAACTAGTTGCACTGGTAGGAAAAGGAGAACATCGAATGCAATTATCTCACCTACTTTGATTATGACTGACTTTATCAGGGTACAGATGCGAGGCAGATATTGCTATTGCGTGTCTAGCTTTTCTTATTACGGATAGTATATCTACTCAGAAAAGAGAATGCAAAGAATAAGTTACGTGCAAACTGCTTATTTTATAAAGAGCAGAAATCCGAGATAAAAATAACGGAAGGGAACCTGGAATATAAATTGAATTGGGACAAAAAGTAACCGCTTCGTAACACAAATTATTCTGAAAAGAAATTTAAAACAGTTATTTTCTACAACCGAAAAGAAAGAGGAAATTCTTAAAAAAAAGTCTAAAGTGCTTTTCATAGATAAAATGAGAAAATCAATATGAATAATATTAAAAGTATTACAAAAATACTGCATGAAGAGTTATTGGTTTACGAAAAAATGCCCAATAAATATTAAAATATCATGCATGTCTGTCATTACTAGATTTTGAGTATCAAAATACGTTACAAGTTAATGGTGAAAAAGATTTCATGTAGTTTCAACATGTAAGAGATATATACCATATTCTCGTATAGGATTTTTTTAAAGTTGTTTCGTAACTCATATGATAATTTTAACAAAACAAAGAAAACCATATTCTAAACTTAAAAAAAAATATTCTAGAAATTCTCATATCAATGATTTAAGAAGTTAAATTTTATAGAAAAGCTTAATTTAATACCAAACTGGTGAATTTTCTAAAAGTCATATAATTTGCATTTTGTTTATAAACATAATATGTATTTTGAGTTGTTCGTAACTCATTTGATAATTTCATACAAAACAAAAAAATATTGTAAATTTAAAAAAAAATAATTGACTTGAAGTTGAACTTTATAGAAAAGCTTAATTTAATATCAAAATGGTGAATTTTCTAAAACTTATATAATGTGTATTTTGCTTATAAATATAATATGTATATAATATATATATATATATATAATATGTATATAATATAATATAATATGTATATAATATATATATATATATATATATATAATATGTATATAATATAATATAATATTTATATAATATATATATATATATATATATATAATATGTATATAATATAATATAATATGTATATAATATATATATATATATATATATATAATATGTATATAATATATAATATAATATTATATTATATGTATTTAATGTATGTATTTCATACAATATGTATTTATATGTATTTTGAGTTGTTTCGTAACTCATTTGATAATTTCATATAAAACAAAGAAAAACATATTCTAAATTAAAAAAAAATATATTCTTGAGTTTTTATATAAATGATTTAAGAAGTTGAACTTTATAGAAGAGCTTAATTTAATAACAAGATGGTGAATTTTCCAAAACCCATATAATATGCATTTCGTTCATCAAACCATTAAAATTTATTGCGAGAATCTAACGCTCTTCAATTCTCAGTACATGATTATAACTACTGGGCAGCGCAACTTGCAGTTGTCGGGAATCAGTTGTTTTGGAGGGGTTTTTGCCAATTAAAGCCATAAGGTTATCACTTTAATTTCAAAGCTAATTTATTTAGAATTACTGTAACAATGTTACTTCCGGTTTTTCACTGGTTTCTGCAATACACTTAGTAACCGGAACGTATAATGAGCTTCCACTTCTTTTCCGGTCAACTAATTGTTTATATCTGAGTGTTGCAAGTTATTAACAAATAAAACCCACATCCTCTCACGATGATTTTAAAAGCATATAGTATGTTTCTTAGAAGAAAGTCATTCTTACTGTTTCTTATTATAATATGATTTAATTCAGAAGATTTCCTCTACAAAATATTAATCACTTTAAGATAGTAGTGAATTACTTATGCATAATGTGTGACGCAAAATAATTTTTAAAAACAAAGATTTGCCCATTCTATATCATCCGTATAATGGCAAAAACTACATACATTAGTTTCCAAAAATTAAGGGGGGGAAATTGCTGTTGCATAGCTAAAAATTCGCACATTTTTATAAAAATCATGCAGAAATGAATTTTAAAAGGAATGATTTGGAAATTAGTGAAACTGCTGTCATTGATAGAACATGCGATATCAATACACTTTAAAAGCTTAGAAACTACACATAAATTTCGAGATAGCTATGTATTAAATACGAGAACTTGAAATCATTTATCTGTAGAATTACGATAGCAAGTCATAGAGTAAATTGGAGCTGACAAGAGACAATTATATGTAAGTGGACGGCCTTGCTAAAAATGGAATTAGCTTATAGAAGAGACAGTCAGGAAAAATTAGAGTTACAAGTACGCAGATGACAGCTATTTACAGATAATTGCTAGAAGGATCAGAATCGCTACACTAATCACCTCAGATCTCCCCTTATAGAAGCGGCCAGATGGCCAATTGGCTAGCGTTCTGGCCTTTGGTACTACAGGCTTCAGGTTCGAATTCTGACTGTGGCACAGATGTTTGTGAGTGGTTCGGAATTCGCATTAAACTGTAGGTACCGGTCTAATTAACCTAAAGTGTGCACAAAATGACCGTCATACAGCGACAAAAAAAAAAAAAAAAAAAAAAAAAAATCCTCTTTTGTTAAGTGTGAATGTATGGCGTTTTGAATTGCTTTTTTCTTCTATACTGGACATAACTGTAGGTACCGGTCTAATTAGTCCAAAGTGTGTACAAAAATGACCGTAGAGCGACAAACCAAACATCTTGTAGAAACCGCTGGAAGGCTGCTATCCAGATCAACTGTACATAGAAGGTTTGGATGCCATAAGTTTGCCACTGCTGCGCTCGAATGGGCAGGTGCTACAGTTTGGTGCTTAGTACTTGCCCACAAAAAAAAGAGATAATTTGGAACATAAATGCCTGTATTCAAATTCGTATATCGAGTATGACACAGATAATTAACACAATACCGTGCATTCGACCACTATCACCCTATGTTGAAGGTTTCACAAAAGAGGGTTGCATGTTGAACATCCGGCATCGTGAGTACACTTCACACCGCACTATCGAAAAGAAAGGCTTAATTGAACACCAGGCATGTCAATTGAATCCTGATTTTATTCGCAAAGTGACTCAAGAAGTTTTTATGGGATTTGATGGCTGTAATGTATGTGGTACAGGATAGGTATGTATGGATAGATATACTTGCATATCATAAGTTTTATTTATATATATATTTTGTGGTATGGATAGGTATATATCATTAGATACTCTCTGACTTGTATATATTTCCAAGGAGCACCGTTTTTTTCTTATTTATACAGAGGCGACACACTTGATTGAACTGTTTGTCTTTAAGCATGCGTCGTTAGTGACTCTTTCATCTTACAAGACGATAATGTTAGATCACATAGAATTCGGTTGCTGGAGAATATTCTCCATGTGGACTCTGTTATGATTGTGTATGTTGGCCAGCACGTTGACCATGTCTGGAATGGCCTAGGAAGACTTAACTTGCCTCTCTGTGATTTTTTAAGGTCTTCGAACTGTCTTGGCACAGTAGCGGGCTATCAAGAGAATTAATAAACACCATCATTTTTACCATGAAATTTCACTTTGGTGCCTGTATAGATGTTAAAGGTGATCACATTTCTTACTGAAGTTGATCATGCTATGTGTTTTTTATATATTTCCTTTTTTTTGTATTTTCAAGGCAGAAAATAGGGAAACATTTTTTTTTTCTTCCCATTTTACAAAGCACAATTTGATTTATGTTTCTGCCAGGTTTCATCATATTCCAATCAATGGAGAACTCACAATTACAATTTTTCTAATTGTGATTGTAGAATTGAAAAATTTTATTGGATTAATTTTCCAAAAATTTATTGGAAAATTAATCAAATAAATTATTGGAAACCAGTGTATCGTAGCGATTATTATGTGCTCATTTTCACATAGTTATACCATTGTATCGAGGTACAATTGTATAACTATGTGTAGTGTTGGTACACATAGTTATACACTACTATGTGTAGTGTTGGTTATTATTACTATGCATAGTGTTGGTATAACAATGGTAATGTTGTATCGACTTAGTATTGTATATACGTTATACCATCGTGTCGAAATAGATGCTTTATTTAAAACTAACATCTATTTGTTCAATTATCGATGCTATATTAGTCATATTTTAAACTTATTTATTCGCGAGAGCTGCCCTAGATTCAGTTTTCATTTATTAATACTAATTAAGATTGATATTTTTTTTGTTAATTAATTATTTTAATACAAAAAAATTTACTTGATTGATAAAAAATAATAATTAATTATTTATAGCAGTCAACTAATATAATGATTCTGTTAACGAAGCGAAATTAATTTACACTAAATTCAAGATAGGTTTACTCAGATTTATTATAACGTGTGCCACTGCAAAATAATAGCTGCATCAAATATATATTTGTAATTTGCTTCGGATGATTATAACTCGGAAATCAGGTAATTTATGCTTATTATTTATTATGGACAGTCGTAAAATATGTATCGAATATATATTTGATGCAAGTGTTTCGGATTCATTATAACTAGATAATTTATGTTAATTTTCTGTCACATACAGTTAGCCAATAGTAAATGTTATCTTCTAGAAAAAACCCCATTGACCTATATTCACAAACAGCTTATAACCATTGCATTTACTGCATTTAGGATTATTCCTTCAGATTCAATATATTGAGCAATTTTATTCATTTCGTCCATATAATTGATTAGATTAAAAATCTACTTTAACAAACAAATATCGCACTAGTAAAATAAATATTTTTTAATGATTTCATTTTTTTTATTTCATTTATATTTATATATTTTTTATATTTCACTTTTAGTGTTATATATTTCTTTGCAATGTACGTTTAGTATCATTATTATTATATTATCTATGTTTACATGTAAGAACGATAGTAAACACAATAATAATAACTCTTTATGTTTAAATTTTTCACTCCAAAAGACATGTATAGTGGGTCTAAATTTAATATAGGGATATATAATTTTATATGCAACCCGCGGAGTTATAAAGCATTTCCAAAGTGGCCCACAAGATCGTTTGGGTTGGCCACTCCTGGATCAGAATGAACATTAACATTTAATCTCAAAAAATATGAGCATAACCTATATACGAATCTTTATGGAACGTTAGCATTCAATCTTCAACGAAATAACTGACTCATGCCGTTTGTTTATTCAAACGTTTTTTGGTGCCGAAATATAAACCCGTACTGCGTTGACCAACTAACTGCATTCGTTATTTAACTCGTCCATTGTTTGTTAATTCCGAACTGCATTTATTAAAAAAAGTGATCCTACAACGAAAATACTAATTGACGAGTTCTCCACCCTTGTTATTTTGCGAGCTCTTGGCGCAACACAGCACTGCTTTCTGTTCTTCCTAATTGTAGCGACGAGCGTTTCAATCGGAAACGGAAACCTGTCTGTTTCTCAGGTTTCTGACGCAAACCAGCTGCCATCGTGAAACTGGAGGATGGCCTTTCAGGCGTCCGCCCATCAACAGTTCCGCTTTAATTTGTTACCTGACGCCTCCACCCTCGAATGTGGTGCTGCCAGAGATCTTCCATAAAAAAAAAGAGGGTGGAAAAAATAGCCGTGAGAAATTTATTTTCATAAGCCTTTGTGTAAATCATTTACTATAGAAACTTTTATGTCTTACCGGATTGTATGTGTTTCTGTTTAGCGTCAGTATTGAAATATGCGATATCTGTAAAGAAGGCAGGCACGGATATCTCTTCCAGACCATACTTTGCTTGCTGCCCACCTCTTCATACACTTATTTTACTTAAAAATATATTATTTGCAATTTTTTGAAATATTTTCAGATTTTGATGAAAGATAAAGACAGGGGATACGGTCCAGCTTTAATTTAATAAAAAATAGCTATTGTAAATAGTAGAATAATGTTAATGTAAGTATACAATAATATTAATGTTAATGTTAATCGGCAGACTGGAAGATCAGATCTTTGTTCAACACCATGCTCGTCTGAATGTTTATGTATTTTTTTATCGCTATGATTATTGACAACAACATATAACATGTTTAAAACTCCCCCTTCAAAAAAGGGATATATTGTTATTAAATAAAATAGGAAAATATGCAAGTCAGTTTGATGGAATACATATTTGTGAATTGAAAATTTTAGACATGACTATCAAAAGATTTGTAAATAAAAACAGCTCGATTAATCGCTTTTCCACTTGAATATGCATATCGAACCAAATACTAACACAATTATTAAAAGTGTGCCAATCAAATTCTTTCTATTTTATATAAATATTTACAAATAGATGAATGCATGCGTATGTGTTTTATAATCCTATAGTTAAGTTACAACCATCGCAAATTTGAGCATCTCTGTTTAAGAACTTTTAACCAAATTACAACAATAATAGTTCTGATGTTCTGAAATAGACAAAAGAATGGAGATGTTCTGAAATAGACGAATGTTGATAAATCTGACGTTTTGAAATATACAAAGGATAAAAAAGGTAGTTCTTATGTTCTGAAATAAACAAAAGAATGGAAATATTTCTGAGGGCAACTGGCAACGGGCGTACCGATTACGGAGTTTCAATATGGTAAGAACGGAAATAGTTCTGTGGTTCTGAAATAGACAACTGATAGAATAATAGAAAGGAACTGAAATAATTCTGATTTAACAACCGCTTATTTTCTTGCGTAACAAAAATTAGAAGAGGTATGTCATAATGATTCAGAAGGTAATTATACTTTTCTTTTGTACTAATTTTTATCTTTGATTTATGAAGAAATATAAATATACTATAAGAGTATTTTTTGTTTTACATCGATGGGTTTAATGTTTCTCTTATGTATACCACGAACAACCAATCGGCAAATGATGTACATAAGGCATTTACTTTTAGGAATGTAGCTACATCTCATTTGTTGTTGTTCAAAAGAAAACCCAGAGCATTTCTTCAAGATAGTCTAGTTGTAGATGTGAAAAACTAAAGTATAGATGTGACAAGAGTATACAGTATAGTATAGATGTGACAAGAGTATAGAGTATAGTATAGATGTGACTATGAGGATATATTCCAAGAGTAATGATGATATATTCCAAGAGTATAGATGTGACATTCTCTACCATACCGTGTGATAGTAATTACCGTAGTGTGACCGACCTACCGGCCAGTGTATTTATAACTTCTTCTACTGTGTTCTTATAACTTCTGATAACTACTGGCCTGTGTATTTATCAATGTGTGAAAATATTAATTCTTAAATTTTCATTAAGTGAAAACATACTAAACTAATTTCCAGTCAATATTTACTCCTCCCCCAAAAAATAAAAGTAGGAAAAAAAAAAAAAAAAAACACTAGAACGAAAAAAGAAAATTATTAATAAAAATCTTTTTATCACATATCGAGTAAAAACAGAATAACAAATTGATTTAAGAGAGAGCGAAAAAAAAATATTAACGAAAAAAAATTCTAACAAAAAAAGAACTTGGGTAACCAGCGCCATCTTTCCCCCTGTGGCGGGAGAGCGCACATGATACCTGCTTGTTAGGAGTAATTCTCATTTAATTGAAAGTCATCGTCTTATTACATCTCTCTTCGTCATTTTTATCTGCCGGGGAATGGAAACCTCCGTTAGATTAAAAGTGAAAAGCGACCATCAAGAATTCTTCGGCAAGGGGCCTGAGTGTGAAGACCCTTTTAGCGATAATGAAGCCTTGTCCTCCTCATTACGATCCAGATTGTTTGTCTGATCCCTGGCATTCCTTGCCTTGGCTTGCCTTGACTTGCTCCAGCCCACACAGAGGACACGTAATTAGTTTGAGGGGTGCAGAGAAGGGATACTATGACGAGCGAGCGCGCTGATTGGCCAATTACGGGTGTCACTCGCGGGCCCTCTCGTTAAGGGTCACGTGACAGAAGCCGACTAACGATGAGGGTGGGCAAGTGCCCCCTTCTCTATCGGGTTGACCCCCTTCGATTCAAAAAAAGTTGCTGCTGCTTCTCTGCTTCTTTTTTGTGTGTGTGATGGTGAGGGGAAGAAGTGTTCTAGAAATGTAGGTTTTTCTTTCTTGTCTTCAGATTGTTTCCTTTGTTTCGTTTTTTTTTCGGCTTGCCTCCGTCGCCTAATTAGGTGGGATGTTCAGTTAGGGTTAGGAGGGATAGTTTTGTGTCTGAATTACCCGAATGCCTCAGGGTCGTAGTTAGGTTTCTCGTGTTTTTTTGCGGGGAGGAATTTTGTTACTTCTCGTCCGTAGAGTGAGAAACGAGTTATGCACGTGTGGAATGATACTATGAGAGTTTTCGGACATATTAATAAGTATCTTTAAGCATTATGTTATACAATAGAATATAATGTTATTTCTCACTCCATGACATAAGCTATGGGTAATAATTTGGAGTAATAGCTATGGATAATGTGGATAATATCATGACATAAACTATGGGAAATAATGAAAGCATCTGCAATGCTGGTATTTTATGTTTATTAAATCATATCTCATTTTAAATTATATATTTTTATTTATAAAAAAATTACTTAATTATTAATTTTTTCTCCCATTTCCATAGTTTCCGATCATAAACTTGTTAAGTTTGGTTTGTCGCTCTACGGTCATTTTTTTTTTGGCACACTTTAGGCTAATTAGACCGGGACCTACAGTTTAACGTGGATTCCGAATGATTAACAAACATCCATGCTACAGCTAGTATTCGAACCAGAAGTCTGTTTTACCAAAGACCAGAACGTTAGCCAATTGATCATCAGGTCACAGGGTAATAACTTGGGGCAATAGTTATGGGTAATGTGGATAATATCATGACATAAATTATGGGAAATAACGAAAACATCTGTACATGTTTTATGTTTATATTTTATGTTTATTAAATCATATCACATTTTAAAGTACATATTTTTATTTATAAAAATGAACTTATTGATTTTTTCTCACATTTCCATACGTCCGATCATATACTTGTTAAGTTTGATTTTGTTTGTAGCTCTAAGGCCATTTTTTGTACACTTTCACTCATTTTTTTGCAAGGTCATTTTTAGGTTAATTAGACCGGGACCTACAGTTTAACATGGATTCCAAACCACTAACAAACATCCATGCTACCGCCAGGATTTGAACCTGAAGCCTGTGGTACCAAAGGCCAGAGAGAGTAAGAGTATTGTGCTTTTTACTAAGAAATCAGATCAACTTTACTTTCAATTAATAAAACGAATTTTTTTCTGGTGGCAATGCAGTTTGGTAAAATATTCATACACTTAATTTTTAAGCTCAACAGAGATTTTGCAATCTACTCAGTTGTTGGCTTATCTTCGGCCTAAACTAGGAAATTGAGATTCGCCTTTTTTTTTAGGGCTTTGAAACGATCCCCCTTAAGTTAGAAGCTCAACTATTAGGTTGGTCTACAACACATTTATTATTTTAAATTAATATATTTATTTAAAATCTGAGATTATTTCCCGTTGTTCGTTTTCATCGTCTTTTGAACTCATTTATAGTAGCGGAAGAATTTGAGAATGATATCAATTATCTATTAAGGAACGAAAATTGAAGAGGTAGTAAGATGGGGAAGGTAAATTAAAGTTAATTAAGTGCTCAATCAAATTATTGCTTATAAATTAGAACTGATACAAAGCAATCTCCGGGTTGTAGTTTATCCATTTCAATTTTTATGTTTTTTTTAACTAAAATTAATTTTTAGTTACTTAAACTTAAAATTAAGTAACTTTAAGTTAAACTTAAGTAACTTTACAACTAAACCTATTAAAATTAGTTTAGAAAAAAAAACTAAAAAGTTAGTTTTGAAGTTAATAATTACAATTTTTTTAAGCTAATGACTTTATATATATATATATAAGCAGAAATATTGAGTATGTAGTTTATTGAATCTTTTTGTTAAGAACAATGAGAGAAAACTGATATTTAAATTGCCTTTAATCTATTTTAATATTCTACATAAGCATCTCTTTAAATAATTATAAAATAGGGCTTATTTTAAAAAATCTTGCATTCATCTATCATTTTTGTGTGTGCGTGTATTTTAGCATCAAAAGAGTATTTGGGTCTAATTAGCCTAAAAGAGTGCACAAAATGACCAAAGAGCGACAAAACTAAAAGAATATTTGAAATCTACTGTTAAAATATCAATTGATTTATACAGTTAGTCAATTCGCAATACACCGTTACTTAGGATTACTTAATTCGCAAAAAGATGTAAAGATAATATATCTCGCTTCACTGTTGAGCTCTTTTTGTTGGACATATAGTAAACAAGAAACGCATCGTTCGTATTTAAAAATGAATTTAATGTATTCAGATATTAAAAGATTCTTTGCCTTTTTAATCTTAAATTCTATCCATTGATAAACACACTGATATTAACAATGTGCCCAACATTATTTGTAAATTTCAGGAGAAAAGTCTTACTAAAACGCAAATTTAACTATATGGAGAACAGAGAATTCATTTTCAAATTTGTTGCCTTCTTTTGTTGAAAGCTTGGCGTTAAGCAGCTCAAATCATTTAGGAAGCCCCAAAAACTCTACTAAGCCTATCATTTTCAGTGGATCAGTTTCTGTCAATTGCTTTGTCTCCAATGCTAGGACATAAATTTAGGTGGCTTCCTGTCATTTTAACCGGTCCAAAGTGGAGCACCAGCACATGGTCAAACCTTACAATTACAGTTTAGCTACCAACAAGATGTTCGAAGAATTTTTTTTTTTTTATCCTTTCTTTCTTTCGACGGTGTAGCCTGTAGTAAAGTATATCCTTTCCATACAATTTTTATTTCTCTTGCTTATTTAATATTTTTCTTAAAAATGGAAGGAATAAATTATTATTATTTTTTTTTAAATTCCTTTTTTTTTTTTTTTTTAAAGTAAAATCACGACAAAACCATTTTGAGCAAAGAAAATTAATCTTAATTGTGTTTTGATAATAATTTTGTTTCGTATTACTATCCGTTATTTTACACGTTATTCCACCCGTTTTGCTTGCTTGGCAACATTTTCGTTCTCATGGCAACATGTTTGAATGCTATAGGATTTTTATTTTTTATTTTGGCTTATATACGGTTTTTAACTTTGAATAAACTTTTTTGAAGAAAAAAATGTACTGTCCTACAGGAAGTTGTAATAAAATAATGAAAGTCAATGATACATTTTTCTATAAATATTCTGTTTTTGTTTCTTATCCCACTTGATAGACAGCAACATCTGACCAAGTTCGAGAATCCATATAGTCTTATGGAAGGAGGGAAAGGAGGGAGGTAGCTTCTGTTGTGATGGAACACCCGTAGGTTGAAATGTGACTTGGCTCCGTGTTGTTGAAGAAGGAGGGTAGTGTCTTCAGGAAGGACTTTTAAGAGGAACTAACCCGCATTTGCGTATCGTATGGGAAAAACCCAGAAAATTCCCACCTGGTAGTCGGACTAACGAGGCAAGATGCTGATTATCACAAACACCACCGAGTCTCATCGTTTTTCGAAACAGTGTTTACAACAAAGCCCCAGCTGATCGAACTTCAACCCTAATACTCAAAAGCAGCGTGCGTTACCACTGAGTCCCGAGTCGGGCATAAGAGATTCTAATTAATAATGATGTCCTTTTCAGTCATATTCAGTCTAATTTTAAAATTACCCGTTTCAACATTTTCTACGACACTGATTTGTGAAATCTATAGAAGTGTAAAGATACATTTGAAAACATATCTTTATATATTTCTATATAAACAAAAATATTTTTAAATTCAAAAGTAACTAAGTCTTTCAGTCTAAATCTAAATGTCTTCAATTTTGGTCTTCGCTTAATTTTTATGAAATATAACAAAATAAATGAAAATTAATTCATCATAACGCTACATAATTAATATGTAATAACATAAAAAATTCAAATCATCTTCAAATTACACGTAATCATGGAATTATTATATTTCATCTACATGAAAAGCAAATGAAGACCTCGTATTTATTTAAATATTTTTGAAATCAGAAACATTCAAGAAAGAAGTTAAAAAAAAAAAAACTGCCTTCAACCTACAAAACGTAAAAATTATTTAACTAGAATGTTCAAAATTCATGCGTCATTTAAAAATCCTCTCCCTTCGACAGACGCATCATTAATAATGACATAAAGCATGCAACGAGCCGCGCGTTCGCATTAATTGATGCTCTGATGAATTTATCGCCTCTCACTAACGTAATTAAAAAGAAAGGGAAAGTAAAAAAGGAAAGGCTCTTCTAACATTCCACGACCACGTGACACCCCTCCCCTCCTTATCAGCCTTGCTGCGGACAGTGATCAGTTGACGGGCGACTGCAATTAAACCCTCCGGAATTAAATCAGCCTGACCTCTGCTCCGCGCTGTGAGGACGGAAGGACGTTTAATTAGTGAGCTAACAACTCCCAGACTGGCATTCGGAGCAGGACGGCTTCCTGTCTCTGTCAGAGACGGACGCTGGTCTCTTCCAAAAGATGTCGGATCGGCCGGAGGGGGTAGTGCTCGACCCCCCGTTCATTTAGAGGGAAATTCGGCTGATTGAGTTGGGTGTGAGCACCAATTGTGCTTTTCAATGGTGCCGCAAAAATTGGATGTGGATTGTAATGTGAAGTGAAAATGAAAGTAACAGCGGTGATGAAGAAATAAATGAAATCATTAAAATCTTGGCCAAATGAAAAATTGTATATGTATAAAATTCAATACAACGGAAGTTAAACTTCATGTTATGAGCCTGTGATGAAAAAGGGTTTATTTCAGGTATCCATCAATAAGTCTTATTAAATAGATAGATAGATTTTATTAGATTACGGAGAATTAATCATAATTATTAATGATTTTTATATAGGGGCTTAGTGGTTAAATGCATCCTCTAAAGCAAAATTCATGCCTTCGAGTCTCCGCCAAAGTACGTCTACAACAAAGCCGCCAGCGGATTGAACCTCCATACTAATGCTCAAAAAATGGCGAGCGTTGCCACGAGTCGGGCATACAATATTCTAATTAATAGTGATGTCCAATCCCAATGAATATTCAATCTCATTTAATTTATTTTAATGCCAACCATTTTAACATTTTCTACGACACTGTTTTATTAAAGTTTTATAAATGTATAACAAAAAAACATGAAACATGTCTTTAGAAATTTCTATATAAACAACCCTATTTTTCAATTGCAAAGTAACTAAATCTCTCTTTATTTTTGATGGCCTCTTAATTTTTATCAAATACAGAAAAATAAATGAAAACTAATTCATCAAAAAGTTACATAATTAAAATGTAATAACATGAAAAAGTCAACTCATCATCAAATAGCATATAATCATGGAATTATTATATTTGATCAAAATGAAAAGCAAATGAAGAAGAAAGTAACGAAATAATAAAAAATAACCTTGCATTTATTTAAATATTTTTGAAATCAAGCACATTCAAAAGATTAAAAAAAAAAAAAAAAAAAAAAATGTCTAACTACACAAAAATCAAAGTTGCCTTCAACCTACAAGACGTAAAAATTATTTAACGAGAATCTTCGAAATCCATGCGTCATTTAAAAATCCGCGTCAAACACTCTCCCTTCGACAGACGCATCATTAATAATGACATAAAGCATGCAACGAGCAGCGCAATCGCATTAATTGATGCCCTGATGAATTTATCGCCTCTCTCGAACGTAATTAAAAAGAAGGGGAAAAAAGGAAGGGCTCTTCTAACATTCCACGACCACGTGACACCCCCTTCCCCTTATCAGCCTTGCTGCGGACAGTGATCAGTTGACGGGCGACTGCAATTAAACCCTCCGGAATTAAATCAGCCTGACCTCTGCTCCGCGCTGTGAGGACGGAAGGACGTTTAATTAGCAAGCTAACAACTCCCAGACTGGCATTCGGGGCAGGCCGGCTTCCTGTCTTCTGTCAGAGACGGACGTTGGTCTCTTCCCGAAGACGTCGAATCGGGCCGGAGGGGGTGGTGCTCGACCCCCCCCCCCCTTCATTTAAAGGGAAATTGGGCTGATTGAATTGGGTGTCTCACAAATTGTGCTTTTCGATGGTGCCGCAAAATTGCATGCAGAAAGTGAAAATGAAACTAACAGCTGTGGTGATGACAAAAATAAATGAAATATTTAAAATCTTAATCAAGTGAATATATATATATATATATATATGAATGTATAAAAATTCATGACAACATGTTGTGAATCTGTGGTGAAAAAGAGGATGTTTCAGGTATCCATCAATAAATTTTATTAAATAGATAGATATAACTGATTATAGTACAGAGAATTAATCAAAATTATTAATGATTTTTATAGAGTTGTAGCACATATAGGGGCATTGTGGATTGTTGGTTAAATACAGAATGACTATAATTAAACGCTCACTTTCAAGATACTTGAACAAGGGGGAAATGGTATGGTATCAAATAAAAAAAAAAATTCCACCGATTTTTTCTATTCAAATTTGGTATGATCTTGCCGTGGTGAACCGGTTTTCCACTAACAGTGTCACAACTGTTCAATGACTTGGAAGTCATTGTTTAATCAAAAATAAAACAATCAAGCATTATTATTATAAAATTAGTTTATATATTGCAAATCAGTGGCCAAATACGTTGGGCTAGTCTGATTCAAAAAGATTACTGGCAGAGATGTTTTTCGTTTTATGCCGCTTACAGTGCCATCTATTAATACACTTTTGAACTTTTTTTGATAAACAGTAATATTTTTCAATTCATAAGTAATTAAATCTCTCTTCATTTTTTTCCTCTCCACTTAATTTTTTTACAGCAGTATTTTCGTCATGGGACGTTTTAATTAAAATGTAATAACATCAAAAAGACAAATCATCATCAAATAGCTCGTAATCATGGAATTATACCATTTCATAAAAATGAAAAGATGAAATAAATTAAATAGTGATTACACAACCTTGTGTATATTTAAATATTTTTGAAATCAAATACTGTCAAAAAAGAAGTTTTAAAAAAAATTGCCTTCAACCTACAAGACGCCAAATTATTTAACAAGAAACTTCGAAATTCGTGCGTCATTTAAAAATCCGCGTCAAACGCTCTCTCTTCGACAGACGCATCATTAATAATGACATAAAGCATGCAACGAGCCGCGCGTTCGCATTCATTGATGCTCTGATGAATTTATCGCCTTTCTCGAACGTAATTAAAAAGAAAGGGAAAGGGAAAAAGGAAGGGCTCTTCTAACATTCCACGACCACGTGACACCCCCCTCACCTTATCAGCTTTGCTGCGGACAGTGATCAGTTGACGGGCGACTGCAATTAAACCCTCCGGAATTAAATCAGCCTGACCTCTGCTCCGCGCTGTGAGGACGGAAGGACGTTTAATTAATGAGTTAACAACTCACAGAATAGCATTCGGAGCTTCCTGTCTCTGTCAGAGACGGACGTTGGTCTCTTCCCGAAGACATCAAATCGGTGGGAGGGGTGGTGCCCCCCGTTCAATTAGAGGGAAATTGGGCTGATTGAATTGGGTGGCTCACAAATTGTGCTTTTCGATGGTGCCGCAAAAACTGGATGCAGAAAGTGGAAATTAAACTAAAAGCTGTGGGGATGAAAAAGTAATTGAAATCTTTATATTCTTGATAAAATGAAATACATATAAATATATATTATGTATAAAAATTCCACACAACAAAAGTTAAATTTCGTGTTATGAGTCTGTGGTGAAAAAGGGATATTTCAGGTATCCATTAATAAGTCTTATTAAATATTTTTTTTCTAATGCACCTGGCAAGCGAGACCGTGATCTTTTTATGCCGTAAGGGCTGCACCGACGTTACTCATTTTGCACTACCCAGGAGGCGCGTGTAATTTGAAGATAAGCCACGGACGTGGAATAACAATGCCCCCGCAACGCGCTACGATCCATTTAGGACCGGGACCAACGGTTTAAAGTGGATTCTGAACCACTACAAACACCCATGGCACCGCCGGGATTCGAGCCCGATACCTGTGGTTCCGAGAGAAGAATAAGAGTACCGAGATAAAGAATTATTCATAATAATTAATGATTTTTATAGAGTACTAGTATATATAAATAAGGGCATTGTGGCTTAGTGGTTAAATACATCGTCTCACGTAGGATTCATGCCTTCGAGTCTCCTCGTGTTTTGAAGCAGTATCTACAACAAAGCCGGCAGCGGATTGAACCTCCATTCTAATGCGGAAAAAGGCGAGCGTTGCCATTGAGCCACGAGTCGGGCATACAAGAGTCTAATTAATAGTGATGTCCGTTTCAGCCCTATTCATTTCCATTTAATTTATTTTAATGCCACCCATTTTAACATTTTCTACGACACTGATTTATTAATGTCTTATAAATGTATAACAACACATTTGAAAACATTTCTGCAATGACAGCAAAATAAATGAAAATTAATTCATTGTAACGCTACATAATTAAAGTGTTAATAAAATCAAAAAGTTACATAATTAAAATGTAATAACATCAAAAAGTTACATAATTAAAATATAATAAAATCAAAAAGTCAAATCATCACCAAAATAGCATGTAATCATGGAAATATTATATTTCATCAAAATGAAAAGCAAATGAAGAAGAAAGTAACACAATAATAAAAAAAAATAACTTGGCATTTATTTAAATATTTTTAAAATCAAACACATTCAAGAAAGAACTTAAAAAAGAAAAGGTGCTCTCAACATAACAAGACGTAAAAATTATTGAACGAGAATCTTCGAAATTCATGCGTCCTTTAAAAAATCCTCTCCCTTCGACAGACGCATCATTAATAATGACATAAAGCATGCAACGAGTCGCGCATTCGCATTAATTGATGTCCTGATGAATTTATCGCCTCTCTCTAACGTAATTAAAAAGAAAGGGGGAAGAGTTTTCTAACATTCCGCGACCACGTGCTCCCCCCTCCCCCTCCTTATCAGCCTTGCTGCGGACAGTGATCAGTTGACGGGCGACTGCAATTAAACCCTCCGGAATTAAATCAGCCTGACCTCTGCTCCGCGCTGCGAGGACGGAAGGACGTTTAATTAGTGAGCTAACAACTCCCAGACTGGCACTCGGAGCTTCCTGTCTCTGTCAGAGACGGGCGTTGGTCTCTTCCCGAAGACGTCGAATCGGCCGGAGGGTGGTGGTGCTCGATGCCCCCCGTTCATTTAAAGGGAAATTCGGCTGATTGAGTTGGGTGGCTCACAAATTGTGCTTTTCGATGGTGCCGCAAAAATTGGATGCATATCGTAACGAAAAGTGAAAATGAAACTAGCAGCTGTGGTGATGAAAAAAATAACGAAATCATTAAAATCTTGATCAAGTGAAAAAATATATACTATGTATAAAATATGTATAAAAATTCCTCACCAACGGAAATTAAATTTCTTTTTGTGAGTCTGTGGTGAGAAAGGGATTATTTCAAGTGTCCATTAAATACATAGATATATTTTATTAGAATAAGGAGAATTAATCATAATTGTTAATGATTTTTATACAGTGCTGCCCTATATAAATAGGGGCATTGTGGCTTAATGGTTAAAAACGCAGAATTAGTGAGTTCGATTCTGAGGACCTCTATCATGCAACACTTATTAAGCTGCGGTGGAATTTTTTGGGCCTGATGGCTGAGTGACTAGCGCTTAGTGCCACAGGATTTGAATCCCTTCGGTGCCATGGATGTTTGTAGTTGTTCGAAATCCACTTTAAGTCTTAGGTCCCGATCTAATATGACAGTAGAGCGTTGGGCGTAGGGTTGACACCCCTGTAAAAATAAACCCTCTCCTTTCTCGAAATCTGCGAGTATTCAGACGGCCTTGGCCCACCATGAGGTTACAGCGACATTGAAGAAGAAGGGCAGCATAAAATAGAACTGAATTTCCAATGCAAAGTAAAATTGAATGCTTTTCTATAAGTCAATAATTTTTTTAACAATTTCTTCTAAGAAAAATAATGAAGATTTAAGCAAATTAAGTTTGCAGTGTGATACGGACAATCCATGAGTAGCCTATTCATGGATGGTGGGAAAGGGCCAGCCTATATTGTGATGGTTTTGGGTACAAGTGCCATGGATGTTTGTAGTGGTTTGGAATCCACATTAAACCATAGGTCCCGATCTAATATGACAGTAGAGCGTTTGGCGTAAAGCTGACAACCCTATCCTGCAATAAGACACCATCACCTGTCTCGAAATCTGCCAGTAGGCAGATAGCCTAGGCCCATCATGGACTTGAAGTACCAGGGAGTTAATTTGTTAGTTACTAACACATATAACACGGCGTTGCGCGGTTTCAGGAAATAAAACTCTTGTATATCAAAGAAATTAGTTGGTATATGACATTAATCGTAAACTTTACTATGGGATTCGGAATTGTAATAAAAAACATATATTAAAAATAATTTTCATCCGGTTCGATTACGTCATAAGTAAAAGCAAACTACGTTTACTTCTACTACATGGACATACAATTTGAAAATTCTTACCGTTGTTTAGAAAAACCAGAGAATTACTCAATCACCCAGCCGGCCCATTGGATGGATTTCTGGTTTCTCCTAATTTGAAAATTTCTAAGTTGTCCATAAAAAGATCACCCAGAAAGACACATGAGAGACTATATTAAATCCATATTATATATTAGACCCTATTTACATATGGGAGATCTTCATTCACGGCACTACATCATTGCACTCGAATACATTCTGTACTCGATTGCAACAGATCTTCCATTGCAAATGTGGATAAAGTTAATTCTGCTAGAAATTTACTGCATCTGTGGTGAAGAAGTGAATTGCTGATTGTTAAAAAAATGCTCAGTGTTAAAATTTCAAAAGACCTTACAGACTACTCTATAATCATGCCTATAAGCTTTCCATCCAGATTAGTAGTTACAATTCTATCCGACAAAACTATAGATGAGCTAAACTTGAAAGTAAACTTGCAGTCATTACACAAGGGAGGTCAAACAGTGAACCGCTATTTGATGTACTGCAATTCATCAGGCTTATCTGTAGTTAGGCAGATGGTCGTTAACATCTTGAATTAAACAGAATGCGTCGCATTTCCGCTTGTTCTCGGAATATCTAAATCAGGCTTAACTAGAAAGATTATAAATAGATCATTTAATGACTAATTTGATAAGAGGAGTTTTTTTCCTTGCAGATTTGATTTTGTTAACATTAGCATGCAGAAAGAGAACTGGTAATCTCTTTATTTCTTCAACACTGTTTGAGATTTAAGAAAAATATCTTATAACATAACAATCTTCAGGATTGCTTTGCTCTAACGTGGAGTAAGAATTGATTGGGCACATCTCTTATAATATAGCATTTCTGCAATAACTTTCGTGAACAATTGATGATTAGTAATAGTTTTCTCATTTTAATGGTGATTACTAGTGAAGACGAAAAAAAAAAATTACTTAATTTTAATATAGAATATTTTTTCTAAATATATTATAGCATGTATACATATATATATATATATATATGGCTGCAAGGCTGCTTTTTATCTAAACATAATGCAGCGAAAAAATTTTGGTCTATGGTCTATGGCTCTGAAACATGGACTGAAAGAATGACTGACAGTATATCGAAATTGCCAATTGTTTCTCGAATTCTATTGATTGATTATCTATGTTACCAAAGCGTACTTTAAAATAAATAAATAAAAAAAAGCACAAAAAGTTGTAGTTTACCAGTATAAATCATTAAATTAATCATTATCATCATCAATGGCCCAACAGTCTATGGTGGGGCAAGGCCGTCTGACAGATTTCAAGATAGGAGATATTAGCTTTTTTTTTATACGGTGTAAAATTGGCAGCCCTACGCCCAAAGCTCTACGGTCATATTTGACCCGGATCTATGGTTTACATTGGATTCCGTACCACTACAAACATGCATGGCACAGCTAGGACTCGCGGCATCCCTGTGACACCGAGCGCCAGAACGCTAGTCACTCTGTATCACATACCACCGTTTAAGAACCACGGTACCACAGCTTAAATACCACATGCTAAACGAAAAAACATGCCATTTTAGCATTTTTTTTTAAAAATAATGTCACCTTGATTTAATAAAAAGTGACTGACATTACATTGAAATTGCGAATTGTTTCTCGACACCTAAACCACCTAATCACCTAAATTACCAAATCGTACCCTAAAAATAGTAATAATAATAATAAAAACACAGTTATGGTCTACCAATAGAAAATCATTAAACTAACAACCCTATTAAATATTAAAAAAGGAAAATATACATGAGAAATCAATAAAAATAAGCCAACCAAGGTAAAAAACAAAAAATTTCCTTCTAACATATAGAAAATCAAGTTAATGTAAAAATCAATCAAATAGCGCACTTATAAGTAAAATATTCTGAAGGACACTAAGAGATTCTTTTTTTATTGGGAGAGTGACTCCAGTCCCCCAGTGCAGTCTCACCTTATAAATAAAGCATCATTTTCGACATATGCATGGCGTGTGCTAGCTCTATATGAGAACGTCATTTCGATGACACAGATGTCGTGACATCCAATAGGGAACATCGCTTCTGGATCATCTCTTTGCCGCTCTGACAGATTTATGAGATGTGATATATTAAAGGGGCAGGCTTCTTTTTTCCCTTTCTTTCTTTTTTCTTCTTGGTGCATTGTTTCTCGCGATTCAGTTGCCGTAAGATGATCTCTGGTATTTGCATCCACCCTACTGTAAAGGCGTTTTCCCAATTTCTATAGCAATATGTAGTTTGGTATTCTGTGTACTGGCTCTGTTTGTCTTAAGGATTAATAAAGTTTTATTTGGTAGGCATGTAAATTGTGACATGTGTTTTTAGATTGATCAATTGAAATTTTTAAAGCTTGTTCTTTTGAATAATTTTATGGTAAAGTTTCGTTGATGAAAGAGGGGATTAAAATGGGAATTTTAAATTTTTTTATCATTTTAATTCTTGCTATCGTAAAAACAAAACAAAATATATATACATATATATATATATATATATATGTTTAAATATAAAAAAAAAAAACATTATTGTTTTTGATATTGGACATTATGTTGTTGTTGTTCTAATGCAGCTGGCAACACAGAGATAGTTAATTTTTATGCCATTAGTAAGAGCTGCATTTCTGTTACTCATTTAGTACTACCCAGGTGGCACGTATAGCTTGAAGATATGCTATGGACGCGAGTAACACTACCCCTACAACGCTCTACGATCATGACCAGGACCTACGATTTAAAGTGGATTCCTAACCACTACAAGCATCCATGGCACCGCCGGGACTGGAACCCGAAATGTGGTACCGAGCGCCAAAGCGCTAGCCGCTCGGTCATCAGGCCCCTCATATTGGGCATTAAGATCTAAAGCATCAACCTCTAAAATGGCAATTGTGCATTAAGTAGAGACTCAGAGTAACACCACATGGGATTGTGTATCCAGTGCCCACATTTTGTCGCCACAGTTTTGAGAGAACTACTTCAATGATGATAAATAATTGTTCACGCTCTTCACTCTGAACTAAAGAAGCTTATTTCTAAACTTAACAATGTCAAACTATGAGTAGGCACATTAAATGCTCAATTTGAAGTGCTCGATTTAATATCACATATCAGATTGCGAACCAAAGTCCCTTACTTCAGAAGTACAGCACATTGTCCACAAGTCTGATCTGGCCATTGAAAGATAATCAAAAAGAATAATGAAATACAGAATATTCAAATGATTTGGTTTGATTTGTTTTGTTTTGTCGCTTTATGTTCATTTTGTGCACGCTTTAGGCTAATTAGACCGGGACCTACAGTTTAACTTGGATTCCGAACCACCAACAAATATTCATGCCACCATCAGGATTCGAATCTGAAGTCTCAAATTTTGCTAAGCAATAAAATAATTTCGATTCGGATAAAAGCACGGTACTGCAACAGATATGTAGCAATCTGATAGCCAATAGGCTAGTGTTCTGGTCTTTGGTAGTGGCCTTTGGCCTTAGGTAGCGCTCTGGTAATTTTTTTTTCTGGCCATGGCATGGCTGTTTGTTGGTGGTTTGGAATCCACGTCAAACTGTAGGTACCGGTCTAATTAGCTTAAACTGTGCAAAAAAAAAAGTACCTTAGAAAGACAAACCAAACCAAGCAACAGATATGTATGAGATTCAACATTACCCAGAATGCACTTATGGTGCGTGCCATTATCAATATTTGGAGTAAACATCCCCAAAGGATAACTTCTGACGCTTTGGTCCCTCTTGCCAAATTTATCATGCCCCTTCCCCAAAATACAGTGATGGTAGCTTTTTTAGTTTTTTTGGTATCACCAGAATGATTTGAGGGGAGGGGGTGATGGCCGATTGTCTTGCATTCTGGTGCTCGTTGCCACAGGTTCCGACTTCGAGTCCATGGCACTGCCGATATTCGAACCCGAAACCTGTGGTACCGAGCGCTAGCCATTCAGCCATTAGGCCCCGTTAGTATCACTACTTATCGCTAAGATTGTCACTTTTACCAGTGTGGGATAATAGTTAAAATAATTGTGGGATGATGATTATAATTTTTTTACCTGACCATTTGCATCTATTCGACACGATGCGATTGCGGTTTTTAAAGAATAATTATTATTATTTGTCATATATATTAAACATTTTGTATTAAAAAAAAGCTTATGCATCTCGCGTCTAAAGTCACAACTCACTAACCGAATGGGTAGCCCTGAGCTAGCTATTCGGCCATCAGGCCCCAAGTCTAATATGACTACAGAGTGTTGCACGTAGGGCTGACAACTTTACCCCGTAAAAATAAAACATCTCCTGCCTCGAAATCTGCCAGTAGGCAGACGATCTCGGCCCAATATAGGACTGTTGCACCAAACAAGAAGAATGTTTTGGAACATAGCTCACTAAGTCCTACGCGTTGTTCACCATACCACTTTGGTCCTTGAAAATAATAAATTTAAAATAAAAAGAACACTGAGATTGAGAATATTCGGAAGATACCGAATCATAAAAAAATAATTTCAATTTTGATAACAACATCCATTTCCACGAAACTTTTTACCAGTTCTGCTTCATTACCCATCTATTGCTTACACAATCTTCATTTACGAGAGAGGCAGTATTGCACAGCTTGCAAACGCAAAGATTATTTACATACCGACGCAAGCTCCACATGGCGGGAGAGGCTATTCCGGGGAATTTACCAAGGCTTACAGGAGGAGATCCTCTTTGTGCATATTTTGGGAATATTTATCACGTAGCGGAGGAGCAAGCAAGCAGCTCGTAATCACTCACGCACGTTGGAAAACGACACTGCTGCAGCAAAAGGCCATCAGGGTTGGTATCGGTCAATTAAGCCAATTCATTAATCTTCGAGATAATTATCGGTGCTGAAATCATGTTTATTCTAAACTAATTAGTTATCGAAGAATATGCGCGCTCATCAATTTCGTCTACAAAACTCCGCGCCTTCAAAAATAGAGGATGACACAAGTATTTTGGTGAGGCGAATGCTGAACTGCTGGTGTGTGGGTGGTTTTATCAGGAAGATAAGAAGCCTTCCCACTGAGAAGCGGCAATTAGGATGCGTTAATATTCGTGATTAGCATATTATTTATAAAGTATATGCTGCATTAATAATTTATATATACAAAACAAATTGTGTCACTGAAAACACATTAAGCTTTTATACTTCCTGATAAATTGCTGCGTTAATATTTAGATTAAAGCTGTTAATCAATATGAGCCCGATTCATGACTAAATTCAAAAGTGCGCAGTTAACGCGTACAAGATGCTTTAGGTTCGAATTCTCTAATGGCGTCTGTTGCAGCGTACTTTCAGGAGCAGGATGCTCAGATGTATATAAATATCTCGCATTGAACAACCAGGCTTTTGGAAGTGGAACTTCTCCTGATTTTCTCCTATACGATATGCAAATGAAGGGTAATTCTTCTTAAGGTTTGGTTTGTAACTCAATGTCACTTCTTGCACACTTTGGGCTAATTAGACCGGGACCTACAGCTTAACGTGGATTCTGAAACACTAACAAACATTCATCATGATTTCGTAATACCACAGATTTTATTTGTATAGCCATAGTGATAACCCTTTTATTAAACAATTATTTCAGGTTACAATTCAGTCACAGACTTTTCCCGATAACACTTAAAATTAGTTTCTATCTATACAAAATTAGTTTCTATTTACTTAATTAAAATTTCTAAAAAAACTTAATTTTATTTCATGGCATATTATTTTTGTAGACGTCAAAATTAGGATAGCATGATGCCCATACATGATATTAAAGAAACAGCAACTGAGCGATCCATTTTTCTTCCAATTCGATCGATAAAAAAATTCGCAAAATTCGATTGTTAAATGTTATTTTTTAAATTTTCTATATCCTTCATCCTTTTTTTTTGTTTGTGTAATTTAAAATCCAACATGAGACGGGGAAAAAAAAAATCAATTGTGTAAATTACTAATGATTCAACAAATCTCAAAAAAAAAAAAAACACATCAGAAAGAGCTGCAAATAGTTGAAATTCTCTCGAGATATCGCCCGGCCTGGCGGCATTTCTGTTAAAGCGACGCTCATTAAAATTATGAGCGGATAAGACAAACACCAGTTACGTGTTTATGGATTTCAATTTATCATGTAAACATGCTCTTTTCACTGAATTGTAGCGAATAATTAAAGATCATGATTAATATCCTTTCGTAATACCTTAAATCTTTAAAATTATATATATATCTGTAGTGATCATATTATTCCCCAATTTTAAATCGTTTATTAAACAATTATTTCAGGTTAAAACTGCAGTCACAGACTATTTCGACATTATACAAAAATCAGTTTTATTTTATGGCGTTGCATTATATAGCATGACTTTTATGGCATTTTTGACATTATATCAGGACAACATCATGTCTATACATGATAGTAAAGAAATGTATCAACAGCAACTGAGCGATCCATTTTTGGTCCAATTAAATTGTCAAAAATATTCGCAAAATCTGATTGTTAAATGCTTTATGGCATTTTTGTCGACGTCATGTCAGGACAGCATCATGTCCATGCATGATAATAAAGTGATGCATCAACAGCAACTGAGTGGATCCATTTTTGTTCCAATTCAATTGCTAAAAAAATTCGCAAAATTTGATTGTTAAATGTTATTTTTTAAATTTTTTTATATCCTTAAACATCCTTTTTTTATAATTTTTTAAATTTTCTATATCCTTAAACATCCTTTTTTTTGTAAATCCAACATATGTAAATTCAACAAACGAAAAAAAAAGAAATCAATTTGTGTAAATTACTAATGATTCAACTTTTTAAAATCTCAAACGCAAAAAAAAAAAAAACCCCAACTACACCAAAACGAGCTGCAAATAGTTGAAATTCTCTCGAGATATCGCCCGGCCTGGCGACATTTCTGTTAAACCGACGCTCATTAAAATTATGAGCGGGTAAGACAAACACCAGCTACGGCGGAGGCGTAAGAACAAGAGGAAGTTCTTCTTTGCATACCAAAACGCAATCCATTTGCATCGCCTCACACAAATATTTGACATAATCAACCAAATGAGGAGGAGATTTAATGAGTTTGGAGGAACCACCACGAAAAAAAAATATAACACACCTCAACCTCGTATTTCATTTATATCTCTGCTTACCAGCACAAAGAAAGATTGGAGAAGAGATTTACCTCCAGATAAAAAGAACCCAAGAGGAAAAACTAAATAAAAACAGCGAGAGAGAGAGAGAGATAAATAAAAAGAAATGCTAATTAAAAATTAAGCTGTTCATTTGGATCTGGTTATTTTTGAGTATTACTACTTTTAAATTCCAGAACCCAACCCCCCTCACCCACCAAATAAACAATTTAGAAAGAGAAAGTTTGTAGGGGGGGATAGAATGAAATGGCTCACAAACAGCAATGGACTCTTTAAAACGGGAGTCAAAAGTAAATGCGCGGTTAAAATTCTTTGGCGTTTTTAATTAAAATCAACATGCAACTCATTCTCTTTTGTAATTGCTAATTAAAAATTTATTGAAATTGCGCGTTGTTACCCCCACCCCCAACCCTACTGCCCCCTCATCCACTTTTTCTTTTTAAACTCCCTATTCCGTCCAGCTAAATTTTTGAAGGAACGACTTGTTTTTGTAGCTGTTGTTCCTCCGACTACATAGCTTCGCGCACAAACAATTTCACCCTCTCTTTCCTCTGGGGGGGGGACCCTTCTTACTCGAGGGGGAGTGAGTACACCCCCCTCCTCTCGCCTCCCATTTCGTATTCTTTTCACTTTTTGAGCACCCCGAAAAGACCTTGTGTGCATCGCAAGTAATTATACTAAATGATTTTTAATGAACCGATGTTTATATTTGCCGCTCGTATATACGGCAAAAGAAAATTCAGAAAACAGGGGTGGAACAAAAAAAAAAAAAATTTTAACCATGAGGTAAAAAAAAAAAAAAGTAGGGGGCGAGGGTTGAGTGAAAGGATAGCAGCATATATATATGTGTATATTTAGTATCCCCCCAACTTTTTTTTACCTCCCCTCTTGCTCTCATACCTCCCCCCACCCCCTTTACCCATCTCATTCTCTCCGTAATTTCGCAGATTTAATTAATTTCTGTGTAAAAGCAAGGGTTGCAGGAAAATTAATTGAAATGTGAAAATGTCAAGTGTAAATAAAATTTTAATTAGCAGACCAGCATTGAGGAAGGTATGCGTTAATTTTTTTACCCCACACCCCCTACTTCTCTCACCCCTTCCTTCCGGAGAGCCCTGTCAAGCGAATAGGGGCGTATAATCATCCCTTCCCTACACCCTACCCTCCTCCGGCATTCCTCTGTTGTCATGGCATTCGCGCATGCGCATAAACGGAACGGGCCTCGAACGAGTAAATTAACGGGGCCATTTTTACTTTTTAATACCTTTTTTGTTTTTTTCACCACGGTTTGCCCTTCCTTATACCTTTTAACCGAAAGGCTCGTTTTCTAATTTGCGGAATTTTCGTCCTGTTGTTAATTGCACAAGTCTTGATTTAAAAGTTACGACGTAATTTAAATTAGACCCGAAAAAGTTCGCGGCGGAATGCGGAACGGTCGTATGGCCACGTCAGGGCCCCGACATTTTTGCGCTCAAGGAATGCAATTATTGCAATTATTTGGATGAAATCACTCAAGTTCTCTTCTCCGAGATCGGTCTTGAGTAAACGTAATTAAGGGTGGGCGGGATTTGTCGTTGAAGGCTCCGCATTCCTTCGGTCGGAGCGGTGACGGAAAAAAACCGGAGCTCACCTGGGCTGACGGAAAGGAAAATAATAAGCGCTCGTTGCGTTCTGTCAACATGGAGTCCGTCTTCTATTGCCATTATTTTTAACCTTTTGCAAGTGAAAGGTGTTATGCTTGATTTAATGTATTTTTCTTTTAACTCATTTAATTGTGTAACCAATATCTATTGTATCGTAAATTATATTTTCAAATAATTCAGCCAAATCTAAAATTTAGTGTCTACACCTAAGTTTGAGACGATAAATCTGTAAGCCGGAAAAGCCATTTGAGGTTTAATTGATATATATATATATATGAATTTTATTGATATGTTTAAAAAAATATTCGAATTGACCATATATGTATATGTTGTCATTGAATATTTATAACAGATAACAATGTTTCTTGATGATTGCCGAAGAACCGCGACTTTTTATAGGACAATTTATAAAAGTAAACAATGATTGCAGATTGACAAAACATCGTATTTGTTTTGTAGAGATAAATATGAAAAACTGAAAAGTGAAGAGGAAAAATGGTATAAATAATATCACTGTAAAACATATAAAAGAATATAACCTTATAAACAAGTTGGAAAAATCAGAAAAAAAAAAAAAAGATCGCTTTTGTCAAGATAAGAATATATTTATGTATATATAATATATATATATATATATATATATATATATATATATATATATATATATATATATATATATATATATATTTATATGTATATATATATATATATATATATATATATATATATATATATATACATAATATATATATGAAATGTATATATATATATATGAGGAAATTTTGAAGAATTACCTTCTCTTTGTCTGTAACAGAAATTTTGAAGTCTTGCAACGGGCGGGGAATTTTTTTTTTTTTTTTTTTTTTGTGCATCCAAATGTACTGTATACGATTTAAGTCCATGCAATATACAGGTGGTTATCAAAATAATGGAAACACCTGTGAATAAAAATGACATTTAAGAATGCGCTTAGTAATAATTAAAATGTAATCTTAACTACCAGTTGTTTTTTTAATAAAAAAAAGTATATATCATGGTAGTTTGAGGTAGTTTTAATGAAGTTGTATACGTATTGGATTTTTGTCAAAAGAGTAAAATGTCAGACCTCGTAGGCTTTAAAAGAGGCCAAATTGTAGGAGCCGACTAGCTTCAACAACTGCAACCGAAACATCCCAGCTTATAGGCGTTTCTAGAAGAACTGTGTCTAAAGTCGTGACAGCGTACACACTGTGCGGCAAGACAAGTTCGGCATAGCAAAATGGTAAACGGAAGGAGAAGCTGAGTGAAAAAGATCGATGGGCATTGATGCCGATTGTAATATCTAAAGAAGAAAACAACTTGCAGCCAAAGTAACCGCAGAGATCAATCAGCATCTAGATTCTTCAGTGTCAATAATTACAGTTAGGAAGCGCCTTCATAAACAGGCAATACAACAATTCCCAAGGCACTTATCATATCTGTTAATGCCAAACATCGTTTACGGTGATGCCATAACCACAAAACCTGGTCGATTGATAAGTGGAAGACAATTATATGATTAGGTGAATAATCTTTCACAACAGGACGGGTGCACGTTTGGAGGACACCTGCACAAGCGTATGATCGTGATTGACTCTTTCCAACAGTACAAGCATAGAGGTGGATCCGTCATGGCTGGTCGTGGTTCTCTGCTGACCCATAACCCGGAAAGAAAGGATCACTGGGGTGAAGTATAGAGAAGTTTTATCCATCCTATGATCATCCTATGACGCAAAGGTCCATCCTATGATGCAAACTTTGTTTCCTACAGGAGATGGAATTTTCTAGGATGATAATGCTCCTATTCATGCAGCGGATCTGTCCAATCAAGATTTGATGAACAAGAGAATGAAGTGAAACATCTACTTTGACCAGCACTTCTCATTTGATTGAATGAAACAGTGATTAAATTTTTAAATATTTATTTATGAAATCGCGAAGAAAATATAAAAGTAATACAGAAGAATTATAAATGATGAAGAAAACACAAAATAAAATAGGCTAATAACACGTAAAATGCAAATAATACTAATTTAATGACTATGCAAACATTTAAGCATTAATAAAAAAAATCTATCTAATCAATAATCAAGACATGGGGATTATATTTTCAGCGTCACACCGATGTACCACGTCACATGGCATTGCCCCATAAGGCACGCAAATGTGGAGTAATTACCCATGAAGGCAATGTCCTACCTTCATGGTTAGTCGCTGGAATATTCGTGGCATTAATAAATGAAATACAAAATCTACCGACATAAGTGTAAAAAAGTGCGTTACGACATAAAAATAAATGAAATTAGTCTTATTTTTGAATCATGGTACCGAATTGTAACCTAAGTTCATTCCATTTTTATGAAGGATAATTATAAAACATGATAATTTTGTTTCAACGTTATACTATCTTTGATGCATTAGTGGATCTTCTATAATAATGCTAATCGTAAAAGACAGGAGTTTGTAATTTATTCGATAGCATCGAAGTGGTCTGTCTTTTAAGATTTTTGAGAGTGTAGGGTCCAACAATTATTTATGGGACAGAGATCTGGACATTAACTCAAAAACAAGAGAAGATGTTGATAACCTGGGAGAAGAAGATCTTAAGAGCTGTATTTAGACCTATCAAAGAGGGTGATGTTTGGAGGTGGCGTTACAATCATGAAATTGCAAAATTATTTGGATCAAAGGACATCATAAATTATATCAAATCAAAGAGAATTCAATGGCTGGGACACATAGAGAGAATGGACGACAGCAGAGGAACAAAGGAGATTTTTAAAAGGAAGTGCCAGGGCCAAAGAAAAAATGAAGGCCAAAAAAGGGATTGATAAAGTGGAAAAAGATCTGAAGAACCTAAAGATCACAAACTGGAAAACCAAAGCTCGAGACAGACGACTTTGGAGTCATGTTGTTAAGAAGGCCATGATCTAACATGGATTGTAATGCCGATGAGTTAGTTAGTGAATGTACCGTGTAATGTAAAAAAATTTGTTCATTATGAAGTTTTTCCATTGTTAAGTCAAACAATAACAGCTTAAGATTACTGTCAACAGTAAAAGTGCTTAAAACATTATTGCAGGTAAAACTGCCTTCGTGGATAAACGAAAACAAAGAAGTGATTCTACAGAATACAAAGATCTTAATATCTCACTATAAAAATGATTTTGAATTTCCTAGAAGATTATATTTCATTCTCACTATTCTCCCGACCATACTCCAACGGATTACCAGCCTTTTAGAAGTTTACAGAATCAATTTGGCTGACTTCATACGAAGAAGTTGAAATGAAGACGGATGCTTGCATCAGGGAGAAATCAAATGTATTTCTTAATAAAGACATAAAAAAGCTGATTTTTAAATATTCATAGTTAGGTCAAACAATAACAGCTTAAGATTACTGTTAGCAGTAAAATGCTTAAAATCATCATTACAGGTAAAACAGCCTTCATGGATAAATAAAAAAGAATTAATTCTGCAGCATAACAAAACCTTAATGTCTCACTATAAAAGTGATTTTTAAGTTTCATACTCACTATTCTCCCGACCTTACTCCAACAGATTACCCCTTTTTCAGAAGTTTACAGAATCATTTAGAGGTTGAATTCATAATGAAGGATTTTTCTTCAGGGTGAAATCAAATGAATTTCATAAAAAAAAAAGACACCGAAAAGCTGATGGAAAGATGTCTTTGTTTATAACGAAATACTTATTAATAATATTTCAGTATTAACATATTTTGCAAAGGATCTGAAATGCTACAGAAAAAGTCTGCTGTAGGGGAAAAGTCCTGCTATTGGGCCCGGAATTAAAGAGCGAGCAGAGAGATGCCATTGGGGAAGTGCCATGTGCAGAAACAATATCTGTTACGAGGCTAATGCAGTTGGCATTCGGTGTCAGCGAGGCAAAATTGCGAGGGGGCTTAAGGAGCAGTCGATATTGAAAGGGTCAGGGGAGCGTGCGTCCCGGAGGGCGGTGCCCGGGCTGCGTGCTCGTGACAGTTGTGTCGGCGTGAGAAGTAAGTGCTGCTGCCCCAATTTCTTTCCCCTCCGATGCGGAGGGACGTGATCTACATAGAGGGGTTGCCGACACGAGAAACTTTATCGCCAGGTGGCAACGTCGGCATTTATCCTGGGAGTAGAGGGGGGGGGGGTAGTGAGAATTTGAATCCGTTTTTGTTTGTGTAGGGATTTATGAATCTTGGGATTAAGAATTGTTTCTAAGAGGTTTTGATCGTTATATTTGTGTGAAAAATACTGAAATTTTTTTTCTCTTTTTGAAAAATTTGCACACTTTTGAGCTACAAATTTATAACGCAACTTGTAGATGTAAGTACAATACATTTGTGCCATGGATGTTTGTAGTGTCGCGGAATCCACTTTAAACCGTAGATTCCAGTCTAATATGATCGTAGAGCGTTAATTGTCTTGAGGTTTAGTCAGTCTTCAGCTCTAGTGGTTCCCCGCTAAAGTGAAGTTGCATATTACCCTTAGTTCTGGACCAGTCGCCTGTGACGGGTCTATTGTACCTGGTGTAGGTTTTCCTGCACCAGAGGGATCAACAACAACAATACAATACATTTAAAATCAAAACGAATCTAAAAAAAGTCACAATGAAATGAATAAAAATAAAAATGTATGGTAAATTAAAAATTAATGTTTTTAAAATGTAAAAAAGAATTCAAGTAAAGTAGATAAAACTAGTAAATGAACTTAAGTTAATAGTAGATGACTTAAAGTATAAAAAGTATGGACTCCACATATTAAACACATCCAAAGTTGCAAGATCATAAATCAATAGTGGCCATTTTTGAATTTCTTTAGATAAATATAATAACAAGTTTTATACATTTAACCATAAAAATCCATCACACAAAAAAAAGTAAAAATAACATTTTGTATTACAAAACAAAAAAAAAAAAAAAAAGGTATAAGGAAATTTAACGCCAAAAGCTTTTGAAGATTTTTTTTTTCGTGAGTTGAAAAAAAACATATGTGCTTCATTTCTAAAACTGCAAGGGCACAAATAAACAGTTCCCACTTCTAATTTCTCTAAATAAGAATATTTCATGACTAGAAAAATATTTTGTTATCTCAAAATTACAGAAAAAGTTAAAAAAAAAAAAGATGGGTCGACCCAACTGAATTTGAGGGGTTAAAAAACAATTTTTGATGAATTATTCTTAAAGTAAATTTGTTTTATTATAGTTCGCTAATACATACAGACGTTTTCACCATCATTGCATTAAAATTTTTTAAACTGCTTTAAATTATTACAATCAATAATCTGTTGTTATTGTTCTAATGCAGCTGGAAATACAGAGACAGTTAATCTTTATGCCATAAGCAAAGGCTACACCGCTGTTACTCATTTACTATTACCCAGGGGGATGTGTAGCTTGAAGATATGCTATGGACGCGAGAAACACTACCCCTACAACGCTCTACGGTCATAGTAGACCGGGACCTACGTGATAAAGTGGATTATGAACAACTACAAACATCCATGGCACCTCCGGGACTAGAACCCAAAACCACTGATACCCAGCGCCAGAGCAACCCCATACAATTAACAATCTATTTGTTTGAATCTTGAAAACTATGATATCCATATGTATGCTATTAATTGAAAGAAAATTTGACCTACTGTAGAAAATAACTTAGAGAAAACCCACTAATGTAGAGTAATTTATAAGAAAAAAAAAAAAATTTGTGACGTCTAAATTATAAAATTTATGGGTTAAAACATAATTTCTCAAACAAACAAAAAAAAAAAAAAAAAAAAAAAAAAAAAAAAAAAAAAAAAAAAAAATTATGTGCGATACACAGCACTAATATTAGCCCTATTAAAAATATTATTAAAAAATATTTTGGTATGTTTTTCATTTCGGCAATTATAGCAAATTATTCGTTTATTTTAAAAATAATCAACGAATAGTTATTTTTGAAATAAGTTATCTAAAATAAAATTAATAAAAAAATTAACTGAGTTAAAAATGTGTAAATAAAATAATTCAATATATAAGTTTATTAAAATAGATAAATATATAAAAATAAAGCAAATAAAAAAAAATTATAAAGAAATGATTTACAATTAATTATTTAATTAATTTATTAAATTTAATTATTAATTATAATTATTTTCAAAATACTTTTTTTAATACTTTTTTAAATATTTCTTAATTTAATGCTATTTTTTAACAAAATGAAATATCTTACAAATCGAATTATTATTTTAACAATTATAAATGTTTTTGAATCTATTACTAGATTAGATATAATTGCTAATTTCCCAGAAATAATAAATTAAATATCGTTTTATGTGGTTAAACAAATAATAATAATAATATGTAATAATAATAATAATATATGTAGACAATGTTTATATTTCCGAAAATATTAAATTTAATTATAATATATTTAATTACTCTTTATTTATTAATAAATATAATTCTTTTTCTGATTGCATCTTTAATATTTTTTTATTCTGATTGTAAAAAGAAAATATAAAATGATTGTAAAAGAAAGATATTTCAATTCCCTTTTTGTGAAAAGAAATTTCTTCAATTGTTTACAAAAATACATCGCCAAACGAGCGAATGCGCGCCAAATCCGTCGCCCTTTTCCCCTCGAAAGCCTCGTGGAAAAAGCAAAATTCCTCGAGAAAGCCGAAGCTGGGATCACTCAAATTGCATTAGTCGCTTCATAGAAGCGCTTCTCGTTAAGTGGGCGCACTTCCTCTAGGGGTTAAAGATTGGGGGTGGCGGAGGGGGGCTAATTGGGCCTGGGCTTCACGTTACTCCAGCGCGATGGTCAAAACGCCATCTGGTGGACGGCAGGCCCTCTCTCTCTCCTTTGGTGTTTTCCTTTTCCCCTACTGCTATCTTTTTTCTCCCCTTTTTTCACTTCTCATTCTGTAGAGAGGGGAAGCTCTTCAGCATCTTTGCGTTGTTGTGGGTGAAAGGGATTTTCTCTGTCAGATGGAAATTGGTTTGATGGGGTTGCTGCTTTTGGCCACTTTGCGATGATTTGGGGAGGTTTTTTTATTTTATTTTTTTTTTTTTTGTATTATCCCTTCTCGGTTTGTTTGTTGGATTGGATTGGATGATGGTGGAAATGGGAATGGTGTACTGTACTGGTCATATGCAATGGAGTGGCTTTCAGCACATTTTTGTGATTAACTCTGGATACTTTGGCTTAATGGTTAATGGGTTCTATTTTTTCTTTGGATGGGTTAAATGAAGAAGAAAGAAATGAGGAGCCAAAAAAAAAAGAAATTTTTTTTTTTTTAATATTTAATTTTTATCGAACTTTTTAAACAAAGAAAAAAGATAAGAAAATGATTTTGTTTAATGTATTTTTTAGATGGGTTGATTGGTTGAAACTTTAAAACAAAAAAAAAGACAAAATTAATGTTGGCAGATATTTGTAATGTATAAAATATGTGATAATAAATGAAAAACTATAAGAATGCAAAGCCTTTTTTTTTTCTTCGAATTTATTAGTTTTTAATTTACTTCTTTAGCTATAAAACACAAAAATTATATCTTCTAAAATAAAAAAATCCATAATTTTTTTACACCAAATTAGAAATAAAATTAAATAAAAATATATAATAATAATTTCAATATATTTTAATAATAATATAATAATAATTTCAACATATTTTAATAATAATATAATAATATATTTTAATAATAATATATTATTATTAAAATATGTTGAAATTATTATTATATTATCGATATGTAATATATTTTAATAATAATATAATAATAATTTCAATATATTTTATAATAATATAATAATAATTTCAATGTATTTTAATTAAATAACTTAACTTGATTAAATACATTATTTAGAAAAACCAGCAGCTTGAATTATTCATCAATGCTTAGCAACAATTTTTTTTTATTTTCTTGTAACAAATATTATAGTTTTTTTAAAAATAAACACTACAAACATATTTTTACTCGTTATTGAATATTTTTACAATTGCACAGATTTTTAACACGCTGATTGTTCTTAGTGTTACTAAAAAAATATTTTTTGATTGATTAAATTGACTTTAATTGATTGATTTTCTGAAAGTTATTTTTTGCTAAATAATAAAAATCATTTGTGTTTTTAATTACAATGCAATCCTTTTTGATAATAATTGAAATTAATTTATTAGTGTTGATAAAAGATATCGACTGTCATTGAAAAAGGCTTTTGTCAAGCATTAAAAAATATATTTGATTAGAATTATTTTAATTATTTGAAATTAGAATTATTTTTATTCGGAATTTCAAGAATGGAGTTAAATAATAATATTTAAAGGATGTTAATTCTTATAGCTTTTTTTTTTTTAATTTTGCGTATCAAAGTACCTAATCCAATTTAATTATTTTTTCTCTAATGATATTGTATGATGTAAACAAATAAAAAAAATAGAAATAATTTAATTAATTTTTTTAATTAAAAAATAAAAACACGATAAATAATAATAATAAAGAAGTAAAAATAGCTTTGATTGAAATATTATTTTTTAAAAGTTGAAATGCTGATGTATTTATTTTCGCTCTTTCCTTTTTTTTTTTTTTTTTTTTTTTTGTCGTTGAAAATCGGTTGGTCTCATGTTTCACTTATGAATCTTGCGAATAGCCCACAGATGAGAGAAAAATGCCTTCAGACAAAACTCTTAGAAGTAACTCCCCGCATTTACTTGTCATATGGGAGAAAAAAGGAAAACTCCCACTAGGCATTCTGATTAACATTATCTAAATGGCTTTACATTAGCACAATCGCCATCAAGTCTTCTCGTTTCGGGAAAACAGTGACTACAACAATACCTTCAGAGAAATTCAAATCTTAACCTTCTTTGCACGCAGAGTTAGTACATGCCTACTGGACCAGGTTCATTCTTTTTTTATTATAATAACATCATGCAAATAATTTTTTAAAATCTGTTTTTAGTAATAAAAATAAAATAAATAAATAAATTAAATAAAGCAGAAAATTACATCGATCAAATTTCCGCTCTCTTTTATAACAAATTTCTTCACAATTCAAAATATATTCGATTAAGTATAAATTATAACAAACTAGACAGACAGACAAACAAACAAACGTTTAGACAAATTAGACTCGCATTGGACAATTTTGAAGATGAATCACAAAGTTGAGTCTAGTGAACTTATACATGTTTTGTGTCTATTTGCCTTTTTTTTTTCACATAAAAGAGATTTATTTAAACTTGGTATTCTTTTTTTTTTTTTTTTAATTCTTTCTAAGACGGATGATGTGATCAACTCAAAAGCCATTAGTACAGTGCTTAGCAAGCATAAGAGAGAATTTTTTGGTAGAAAATTGCATTGTGGATCGTGTTATGAAAAAGAAGAACGATTGTGATCAAGTGTATAGTGTAGTGGTTCTCAAAGGGTGCGCCTTAGATGATTTCAAGGGTGCACCATGAGATATTCTAGAGAAATATGTGTTCACATATAAAAATATAGTTACTCTTTTTCTTGCCAGTTTTCACATTCAAAGACAACTTTTATTGCAAATAAGTAATCTTTCTGGTTCTCTTTTTTTTTTCTTTCTTTACGTAAAAAAAATCGCCAAAGAAAACTAGAAACTAGGTGTTGTATCTTATGAGGTTAGCTAATGGAAGCTAAGCGTTTATGTAAAAGAAAAATGTTAAAGAAAATTAATGTTAAAGAAATGTTAAAGAAAATTATCATTGCAGCATGTGAGATTCCGTCATCTGTGGATGTTATGCGTATATTACTTATTTTCGGATAAATACATGCAAATAAAATGGACGGATTTGTCAAAAAGAAGTGTGATATATTTTAAGGAATATTTTCTTTAGATTCTAGAAATGGACAAAAGTTAAGTGTAAGTAAGAAAGCAAAATCGCGACCTTCTAGCAGATATAATGAAGGCTATTTCAGCGTTGTTCTCACTTGGACAGTAAGTAAAGATATATCTAGTATTCGTTTCTTAATATTTGAATTATTTATAACATATTTCTCTGAAATTTATATGTTCTGTGCCAACAACTAACTCTAGGATTTTAACAGATGGGCTTAAATGTTCGTAGGCTGACACATAGATGGCGCTATTAGTATTAAATCCATATGATTTTTAGTTAGCTCTACCCTTCAAAAGACACGTGTATAAATTTGACAGCTGTTGCATTTGCAGTTTGTGAGTTATAGCAATTTTAGTGAAGTTATAGCATTTTTAGTGTTCATCACGTGCAGTCCACTCGGCTGTCACCAATTCGTTGTTGTTTTTGGTCGATTGTGAGCTCTGCGCGGCACCCACTTTGAACAGAGCTTTCGCATATCCAAATATTCATTCACGATATGTCCAACATGTTCCTTTGATATCTTTAGGGTCTCATCTATCTGAATCAACTTCACTTTACGGTTATCAGAAACTATTTTGTGGACTTTTTTAATGTTTTTGTCTGTAACAACCTCTTTGGGGCGTCCACTGTGTGCACCGTCCTCGGTGCTCATTTCGCCTCCTTTAAATTTAGCAAACCACTTCTCTACGGTTGATTTTCCTGGTGCAAAAGTCCGAATAATGTTTATCAAGCCAAGCCTTGGCTTCAATAATATTTTTTTTCGCCAAAAAGCAATGCTTATTAACACACGAAATTCCTTTTTATCCATTTTTTCAAACTAACAAAAGTTGCTTCACTAAAAATACTATAACTCACACACTAATAGTGCAACAGCTGTCAAATATATACGCGCGTCTTTTGAAAGTTAGGGCTAACTAAAAATCATATGGATTTAATATTAGTAAAGCCATCTATGTGTCAGCCTATGAACTTGTCAGCCCACCTGTTAAATGCGTCCCGCCTTCAAAAAGTGTGAGAACTGGTATAGTACAAGCGTATAGAGGAAAGGGAAAGAGGTGACACATATGATATACAAATGCGAAACAGTTTCAAAGGGAAAGAAAGGATTTTACCAGCTTGATCTATCAAAATGTAAGAAAAAGAAAATTGGAAAAAATTTAATAATTTGTAAATGGGTTGAGATACTTGAGGCGCAGAATTGAGAACTCAGAGTTTTATTTACGTACGCATAAACACCACACTCATACAATTAGACACAAAAAATATTTAACACATTTAAAGTAAAAGACAACTTCGCGGATAGCAGAAAAAAAAAAAAAAAAAGGGTATATATATATACATCCTTTCCAGATGAGAGTCTGCAGGCCAACTAATTCACAAAATTGCTTTAAATATATTTCTTTTTGGAGTGAGAGACTGTAGACCTCCTAAACATTTCTCAGTAAAGAAAGAAGGTCCACTCTACTTTGAGAATCTCAAGACTGACTGATTATTTCTCCTGAAAGCCGCAGAAGAAATAGTCAGGTCTAATGTTAGTACTTCATTTTCGTTGTAGAAAAATATTGGAATGAAATGTGCAGCTACTGATTTAATTTTGTTTAATAAAAAGCCTTCATTTTGACAAACAAATACACTTTATTTAGCATATATTTTATTTTAAGTATTTTAAGTGAAACAAAATTTTAATGAATTTCATTAATCCTATAATTTTTGTTTATGCATTTTCAGTTCGCAACAAAAATAATGTTGAAAAGGGAAGTTGATTTAGTTTTAAATTTAATTATTTGAGATAAGTAAAAGTAATAAATAAATAACTATAATTATTAGCTCTCTAGGATACTAAGTATTTAAATTAATTTAACTATACCTGTTAATAAATAATAATAATAGTTGTTAAAATAAATTAACGGTACGTTGTAATTAAAATGCTATAAAAAAAGTCATATTTTGCTGGCACATTAGCGATGAAGAAAAAGGCATGCTAATTAAAATATTCGAATATTATTAGTTGATTAAGAAAAAAATAAAACAAAATTAAAATTCAGCTTAATCGAAAATTTTATCTTTCTATTTGTTATATATTTGTTCACAAATATTTAAATATTTTCATTGTTCATAAACATTTAAATATGTACTTTTTTTACTGTTTCACAAATATTTAAATATTTATTTTTTAATTCGTTCACAAATATTAAACAATGTTATCTAAGGTCAATTTAATATTTTAACGGAAATCTTACAAATAAGACAGCGTCTTGCACCAGCAATTAAGCTAGATTCCCACCAGATACCAAGATCGCATCTCGCAGAACGTCAGCCAATCAGAAGTCTGAGTGGGAAAGATGGCTGATTGGCTAACGTACTGCAATATGCTTTCATAAGCGATAATAATTATTAAAAAATTAGATTAATAAGAAGTCCGGTTTTTTTTTTTTTTTTTTTTTTTTTTCTGTCTCCTTTATTTTTTTCCAATTCATAGCTGATAATCATAAAGCTCCAATTTATTATTTTTAATGAAATAAACCTATTTTTTGAAAAAAAAAAAAAAAAAAACTGAGAATCAATTTCTAATTGATTCATTGAATTTTTAAAAATTTGCGAATTCAAGAAACATCCCCATTAATTTATAATGTTTCTTAATTTTAAGGTTTAGAAAGGTTTTAAATATATTTTCTGCAACTAGTAGGCAGGACGTCTCAGATTCGATTTCTTTGGTTGGCATTGGTTTTAGAGGCACGAAAACTGGATTGCGATTGTCACAACGTGTATAAACCTATTCCTACCAGATACTAAAACCGAGCGTCACAGAACGTGAGCCAGTGAGAAGCTTTTGTTGGAGAGGTTAGCTTCTGATTGGATGATATTTTGCGATTTGCAATCTTGGTATCTGGTGTGAATCCAATTTTAGGCTATCTGGCAAGGGTTTCTGGATTTTCTTCCATGCAACGCACAAATGTGGAGCAACTGCATCCTAAAAGTCCGCCCAAAAAGCAATGACTTTCCTTCACCAGTCATCAGTGGCCATTCATTGTATATATAAGTGAAATAAGTTTGTATTATATATTTACTTGAATTTTAAATAAGTAATAATTAATAATTATGTATAATTAATAGTTATATTAAAATATAATAATTTTATATTTAATTTATTTAATTTTATTTTCTTAAAATTTAAATAATATTTTATTGATATATCGTTATTGTTTAAATATGAAATATTATTATATAAAATATAAATAATATATTTATATAAAATATTATTATTATTAAATTTAAATATTATTTAATTTTATTCCTTTTAATTGCTCTGAAGCGAATATAGTATCAAGCAATTAAAAACTGTTTTTTTTTTTTTTTAAATTGATAATTGCTTTATGTGATGATTTCAGGACAAAAGAATTTGTGAATATTTGAATGCATCAAAAAACTTTATATAGTTGATTTTAAGAATTATCTTCAATTTTAGTTAATTGATAGTTGAAATTGTGTTTGTCTTTGAGAGTTAAAAATTATTTATTATTTTCAGGAGCTATGATTTTGTGTAAAAAGAATTTGTTAATTCCAAACAAATCAAGGTCAATGATGCAATTTCAAAATAAACAGATGAATTTAAAAATCTCTTTCAAATAATATGAATAATGTATTTGCTAGCTGCATTAAAAAAATAATATGAATAATTGATTAATTTTATAAAAAAATCTAGGAATATTGAAAATTTTTATCATTGACGATTATCGAGAAAAAGTTCTTGTTTTTAAGTGGTTTATTGTTAAATAAAATTAAATAAACAAGATGAATGAAAGCAGATTTCCAGTATAAATAAAATTAATGTATATTCCTGAAATTAGTATTGAATATATTTGACAGAATGCTTTCGAATGTTCTTCGAATAAATATTCATTGTTAGTTCTTTTTTCTTTTATCAGTATGATTCAAAAATTGTAATAAAAATGAACTTTTGCAAGGAAAAATTATTATTTGTAGATATTAATATGGTAATTAGGAAGCGAAAAATCTGATTGAATTTAAAAGATACCAGTTTTTGTGCTGAATTAATGTTTTCGAATAGATTTATTTGCAAATTATTTTATAATAATAATTTATTTGTCATGATTATTTTTTTAATCATTTTTTAATCATTCTATTATATATTGTTTTATTTAGAACTGGATAAATAGTTTGTTTTTAACGTGCGCCATAATGGCCTAAATAATATTATATTGAGGTTGTTTTAGTAAAGTAGACATATGTTATCATTATTGTGGTGATTTTTATTTAATTTTTCTTTTTTCAATTCCTTCTATTAGCTTACACTCTCCCTATATATACTTTTTATTCATCCACTCAGGTTCAAATACATTTTTTTGAACTTGTAGTTGATGACACTGGATGTTAATACAGTTTTTTTTAAATATTAATTCAGTAATTAAATTTAATTAATTATAGTTAGTTTGTTTTAGATTTAAGTTGTATGTATCTACCCATAGATGACGCCAGATAAACATAAAAAAATGAATGAAAATTATTTATAAAGGACTCTCTGCAGTATAGTGAAAAAAAAGTAGGAATTGACATTAAATTTTTTTTTTATATTACTTGTTTTTTCTATAATATTAAATTTTACAAAATTAATTCAGCTGTTCTACAAATTAAATACCAATGTAGGTAAATATTAAATTATAAACTAATATACATACAGGCGCGCACCAATTTTGAACATTAACATTAAGAAGTATTGCTAAAAAAAAAAAAAAAAAAAAAAAAAAAAAAAAATTATTATATATGCGTAATTATAAACTATTGTAAAACTTATAATTGCTATTTTTTATTTATTTATTGCATTTGTGAAAAACAAAGCTGTTAAAATCAAGGACCATACTTTATTGTGCGTATTATAAATACGTACAATAAAATATAGTTACGTACAATTAAGTGTAGTTATGTTACGTACAAATACGTACAATAAAATGTAGTGGCAGTTGTTACTTAGTATCTGAGTATTTACCGACCTGATAAACAAATTCAAATTCTAAATTAAAATTTAGTCTACTTTTGCACACTTTAGTGCACTTTTGCAGCTCATCGATAACATCGTTTATGTCATCTTCTCTATTTTAGTATGTATTTAATAAAACTAAGCCAAAAACTGCTGGTTCAATCACAAATTTCAGGCACGGTAATAAAACTGACATTGTTAAGAAAGACACTGACAAAAAAATTTAAATAGTTGACATAAAACAATTGAGCATAAGCGAGAAGTCATCCCTTAGGTAAGTAAATTATAAAACAATTATAAAAAATTAACAAAACATTATTATAAAACATAGTATATTTAATTACATACATGCAATTACTAAACAATTATAAAAATTATAATTGATAATTTTTAGTGATTTTAAGTGATTTTTCACGGGAACAAGAATTGTAGGATTTTATAATTTGAAATCATAACGAATAAGTTATAACATAAATTGTTCGCTAAATCTTTACTCTTTTGCCAAGGGATGAATATACTATTTCTACTATTTAACATTCATTTCCTATTATATACGACTTCCGTTAGCTTAACTGCTTTTTTTATTAATTAATGTTAGTATTGTTATTATTTATTTATTAAGGTAATAAGTTCTATTATTTTACAAGTTTAGCGGTTTGTGCTTCTTTAGTTTTTGCTTAATTAGTTTTGCAAGTTTATTGGTAGCTAGCTTATTTATTCTGTTAGTTTACATCTGTTCATTTGAAAAGCAAAACAAATATGTTTTTTAAAAATTTTATTCCCATATTACAACGAACTTTTGTTTATTATTATGAAATTTATTTAACTTTATTGTTCTTACTATTTTCATTTGGGACTATTATTTGTTTACTGCCATTGTATATTTTGTCACTGTATATCATTTTTTATTATTATTTACTAATTATTATTTATTTTTCTTATAGGTATTACATAAACTCTCAAAATGTTATCCCTTTAAATAGATTTCTTTTCATTTATTTAAAAGACAAATAAATAAATAAAAATAAAAAATAAAATAAAATAAATAAATAAATTTTTAACAACAATTTGAAATTATTCTCTGGCAAAAATCTGATTCCATTTAACTAGATTTCCTTTTATTTATTTGAAAGACAAATAAATAAATAAATAAAAATAAAAAATACAAAAAATAAAAAATAAAATAATAAATAAATAAAAAAAAAATAAATAATAAATAAATAAATAAATTTTTAACAACTAATCGAAATTATTTTCTGACAAAAATCTGATTCCATTTAAATAGATTTTCTTTTATTTTTGAAAGACAAAAAATAAGTAAATAAATAAAAATAAATAATTAAAAATTAAAAAATAATAAAAATAAAATAAAATAAAATAAGATAAATAAATAAATAAATATTTTACAACAATTTAAAATTATTTTCTGACAAAAATCTGATTCCATTTAAATAGATTTTCTTTTATTTTTGAAAGACAAAAAATAAGTAAATAAATAAAAATAAATAATTAAAAATTAAAAAATAATAAAAATAAAATAAAATAAGATAAATAAATAAATATTTTACAACAATTTAAAATTATTTTCTGACAAAAAACTGATTTCATTTAAACAAAAACGGAACCACAAAAATAAAAATAAAAGAACCATAAGCAAACACCCTTTTCCTCTCTCCCTTTTTTTCCAGTACTCCAAATAACAAAAGGCAATAGGTACCCCAGGGGGACTGATATCCATCTCCCTGTCACTAAAATTTGGCGATGAAATCTTATCCGTTCCAGCAACCCTAAAAGCGCCAAAGGAGGGCTGTCGGAGACCCAAACCGAAAACGATCGCAGAGTCCCGTTGTTCAGCCTTGCGAGGGAGTCAGACGTTGCTGTTTGCTGCTGTTTACTGTTGCGTGAGTTCACGTGATTTTCTGTGACGGAAAACGAACTGTTCTTTTCTGTTCATCCCTGCTTCTCCAATGAACATGATATCGAATTCAGCTGCCCCTTTGCATCTAGCTGTCAGCTGCTTTTAAAGTTCGATAATAATAACATTTTCTCTGCTTGCTGATTTTGAAGAGATTTCAAAGAAACATTTTTGTGGAATTATTTATCAGAATTTTTCGTGGAAACCGTTCGTCAATAAAGGTAAGAAAGTTTTCATTGTTTGTTTTAGATATAATTATTGTTGTTAAATATAAAAAAAACAAGCATAGAATATGTGTTTTGATAAAAGTAATTCAATAACGTAAATTAATAATAATCAATACATTCTGTTTGGTAGTTTTACTTGACATCAATAAATCTGTTTTCGCAAATCTTAATAATGAAGCTGTGTATTATTATTATTATTATTATTAATAAATCGCTATAAATTACCACAATAAAAGTTTCTTAAAACCAAATCTCTTTTCACTACACTTGTTATTTAAAATTGATTCGATTTTAAATATAAATATGATTATATTTACAACCGCTACGGTTTCAGGTAATGTGGTTTTAATTAATAATAAATCGTAGTTTAATAATAAATCGTTATAAATTGCCACAATAAAAGTTTTTTCAAAACCAAATCTATTTTCTGTACTTTTGTTATTTATAAATAATTCGATTTTAAACATAAATACGATTATGTTTACAACCACGACGGTTTCATTTAATGTGGTGTAATTTAATAATAAATCGTTATAAATTGCCATAATAAAAATTTTTAACACCAAATATTTTTTCACTACTCTTATTTATAATTGATTCGTTTTAAACATAAATACGATTATGTTTACAATAGCTACGTTTTCAGGTAATTTGGTTTTACTTAATAATAAATTGTAGTTTAATAATAAATCGTTATAAATTGCCACACAAATCTTTTTCACTACTCTTGTTATTTATAATTGTTTCGATTTTTTGACATAAATACGTTTACGTTTACAACCGGTACGGTTTCAGGTAATGTGGTTTTCGTTAAAATGTCAATAAATGTTTTGTTATTCTTTTATTTTCGTCATAGTAATCATTTCTTTTTTCAAATTTCAAAGCATTTCAAGTTTTCAGTTGAAACATTTCTTTCGTAATTCGTTTTTAAATTTTAAAATTATTTCAAAGCATGTTAGTGACTTAAAACAATATTTTTAAAATCATTTATTAATTTCATACAATTGCAAATTACTTTATTTTTTTAAATAAAAAAAGTTTTGCGTTGGCGTATTTTATTATGTTTGCTTAATTATGATTTTTGGATAAGATTAGATTAGTAAATTAATATAAGATATAATTACATCAAATGAATAAGATTAGTGAATTAATATTAGATGTAATTATTGAATATGAATATTAAATATCTAGATTCAGTTTGCAAATTTACAATAAGTATAATTCAAAATGATTAAAAATGACAAGAACACAATACATAAAATAAAAGGCACAACAATTGTTTTATTATTACATAGTATATTTTATGGATGGTTTGCTTTCTTCAAAAAGTGAGATTGCCACGCGATATTGTTATGATTTATTACGTTTATAACGGTTTATATTGTTCGTAATATTTACGTTTGTAATGGTTTATATAGTTTGTTACGTTTATAATGGTTATATGGTTAATAGTTTATATTTATAATGGTTAGGAATTATAATGCTATCTCATTCATAACAGTTGAGGCTTAATGGAAATGTTATTTTATTCATTTTTTTATAAATGACCTTAGCTGGAATTATATACAAAATTAATTAGATTAAAAATAACCAAACTAATCAAAACTGGAGAATTAAACAGTTTAAAAGCTTTTATTAGTATGTCTTTAAATATTTTTTACTATGTTTATGCATATTTATTTTAAAATCTCCATTTAAAAAACGACAACCACAGATTTAGTGTTATCATTTAATTTACTCATGAAATGGCACCATTTCAACTGAAATGATCTTTATCTTTTACTTCCTACAAAAAATTCACCATTGAGTAAACTACTAAGCATGTTTTATACATTGAATACTATTTTTTAAATAATTGTATTGAATTTGAGTGCAGTTTTGGATTAGGTTCTAGAAATTTTCTGAAGTAGCATTGTTTTATACATTGAATACTATTTTTTAAATAATTGTATTGAATTTGAGTGCAGTTTTGGATTAGGTTCTAGAAATTTTCTGAAGTAGCATTGTTTTAATTAGTTCTCTCAAAAACAGAGCGGGAAAAACCAATATCCACCCCTTTTTTGAAAAAAAAAAAGTAATTTTCATCAAGGGGAGGAGCATTAAGAGACAAAAGATTTTTTTTTTTCAATTACTAATTGCGTGAGAGAAAAGAATGGAGGGGGGGAAGAGAAAAAATCTCATTACCAATTACGCGTCAGCGTTTCGTTGCAGGCAAACCAATTTACATCCCTTTGTTGACTCACTAGAATTTCCGGTAAATGAGCGCGTGGTCTGCACTTGAATAGCAAACGCTTGCGTGTTATTTGAGAAGTTGAGAAACTTTTTGCCCTTAACTGAATTTCGTTTTAATATAATTTTGTGTTATATCATCAAAATCATTTTTATTTAAAAACCACATCTTTATCATCCACAGTTCATAAGCAGAAAAAGTAAATTCTTGTTATATCAAACCCTTATTAAACCTATTTTGGTGTATTACTCTGAAACTTGGATTTTGGCAAGATCTGATGAGGTCCATTTGGGTATATTCTCGGAGGTGTTTGGGAAAGTGATTGTTGGAGAAGACGATACAACGCAGAAATATATAAATGCTATAAAGACTCAGATATTATAAAATTTATTAAGATCAATAGTTAAACTGCCCATGTATTTAGCATAAACGACCCAAGTTGCGATGGATAGATGCAGTTGAAAAAGATTTTGCTGTACGAAATTTGAAAGAATTGGAGGATCGTTGCCACCCAGAGGAATGCATGGGGATCTCTTCAAAGGAAAGCCTTGGCTCACTCTGGGCTGTCGAGCTATTGATGATGATGACATCTTTATCACATTGATTAACTGGTCATTTAAGCAATTTTACATTAATATCCGAACTCAATAAATAGTCAAATTTCCAATGCAATTATCTGTATTATTTGTTTCATAAAATACATGATCTACAATATGATAAAAGACAAAATGCGTGATCCTTCCAACCGCCGCTCCTTTTCAGCTGCCTGATGGCCAATTGGGTAGCTCTGTGGCTTTTGGTACTACAGGCTTCAAGTTCGAATCCTGGCGGTAGCATGGTCGTTTGTAGGATGCGATATCAAACTTGCCCTCTCTTGCACATTAAATAACGTACTCTACCATTGATGTGGATAGGATTAAGATGAAAGATTAGGAAAAAAAATTATCAGTGGTAAATTTAAAATTCTGACTGAAAAGTATGAATTAACTATTATATTTGCATCTCCACTGTCTCATTAGGCAATAATTATTTTTGAGATGTATTGAGAAATTGGCTTATATATTGACTCATTATATGAAGTATTTATAGTATTTTATTGAGATATACTAGAAAAGCCAAAAATATCGAAAAATTAAAATACCGTATCGTACCGTGTACTTTTAATCAAATAGAAAGTTCAGATTTTTTAAAATTGAAAATCATGTCTTCAAGTTGGCATAAAATTTATTCAATTTTCGTGTGTAAATGTGAGATTATTTTAGGGTAAAATTTGCGAATTTATCAGAAATACGTTAAAAATTGCGTACTTTTAAAGTAAAATTTAATTGTCATATTCATAAAAAAATATTTATAACGGAAAGATTGATTTAGCAAGTGATTTCAAATCCATCATCCTATTTTTTTTCGGAATGAAATGTTTCTTCAGCATTTTTGACAATGCTTTGGTTTTGCCAAAATAGCAGAGAAGGCTTGGCCAAAGGATACATTCTGCTTTACCTGTGGTTAATATGTCTTTGGAATTACTTGTTCTTAATTTTGTATTAGTTTTGCTTGCTATTCTGCTTCATATATCTGGCATTTTAATGCAATTGATGGTTTAATTACAAAAATTATGTTTTTTTTATTGTTTCGAGTGCTAGTTTCTTTGACCAGAGTCATTCATCATTAAAATGCAAGATATATAGCAGATTTAGCGTTATTTACGATTGCACTCAGTTAATACTAAGGAAACAAATGTCTGCTACATTGAATCCGCATTTTACTAGAACATTTTTCAACTAGAATGGCATCTAAAAAGTTTGTACTTTCAATTCATCCTCTTATAATTCAACAGATGGACACCCCGGCAAACAAATTTATCATGCCCATTCAGGCCAAAGCTATCAATTCAGCAACGAGTTTCAAACTAGGCTCCTGCAGATCGAAAAATAGACACGCTATCCACCATGTGTGTTAAAAAAGTTAATTATCAATTAAGTTAAAATTAATTATCAATTAAATTACAGTTAATTAGTAAACATTAAATCTTTGCAGATGCGTTCATGCACTCTCTACTTACTACGCTCTCTGTGATTTGTCAGAAGTTATGTGACAGCATTTGGCAACACGCATATTTTTGGGTTTTGGTTTCGGAAGGTATGCTAATTAAATAATCATAATCAATAGCACGACAGCCCAGAGTGGGTCAAGGCTTTCCTTTGAAGGGATTTTCATGCATTCCTTTGGGTGACAATGAAATTTACAATTCTTAACCCCTGGTACAGCAAACTCTTATTCAACTGCGTCTATCCATCGCAACTTGGGTCGCCCTCTTCCTCGTTGTCCCTTTGACTGTGACTTTGCCAAAACGAGCCTTTTATACAGGGTTTAAATCATTCATTCTAAATACATGATTAGTCCAGTTTAATCTATTGATCTTAATAAATTTTATAATATCTGAGCCTTAATACCATTTATAAATTTCTGCGCTGTACCGTCTTTTCCAACAATCACTTTCCCTTAACACCTCCAAGAATAGCCTTTAAAATCTTCTGCTCAAATATACACGAATGAGCCTCATCAGATCTTGCCAAAGTGCAAGTTTAAAACCATAGACCAAAATACGGTCTAATAAAGGTTTTATATAACAACAATTTAGTTTTTCTGCTTGTGAACTGTGATTTAATTAGATTTCTTAACCCATGAAACTCCTCATTGGCAAACACAATTCTGTTTTTCATTTCAGGTAAGATATTTTGACAATTAATTTCTGATCGTAAGTATTTAAAACTAAGTACAGATTCAAAAGTGTTAAGTACCTAAGGGGATATTGGGTGTATCTTGATAAATATTTCTTGAGGAAAGCATATATTTCGTTTTTTCCTGGTATATGTTTAGATTCAAAGCCATTGCAACCAAATATATATATATATATATATATATAATATATATATATATTTAGTTTCAGAGCCATAGACCAAAAAGGTCTAATAAGGTTTTATATAACAAGAATGTAGTTGATTAAATAATATATTCCTATTTTAATGGTATGAGTTCTTGCACACTTCATTTGTGATGTGTCTCGATTCTGAAAAAATACCATATACGAATAAAATATACTTATTTTATTTAAACTCTATGTCATAATATTCGAATTTCTTTTGAAGGTAAATGTTTAATTACTTTCTTATTCTTGTGTTTTCCCCAAATATATTTTAAGCGATTCCCTTCTGACGAATCATCGCTCAAATATATCCAAATGGACCTCATCAGATCTTGAGAAAGCCCAAGTTTCAGAGCCATAGACAAAAATAGGTCTAACAAGGGTTTTTATACGTATCACAAGAGTTTAGTTGATTAAATAATATAATCCTATTTTAATGGTATGAGTTCTTGTACACTTTATTTGTGATGTGTCTCGATCATCAAAATACCATATAACAATGAAATATATTTTTTTATGTCATTTGAACTCCATGTCCTAATATTTTAATTTCCTTTGAGCTCCATGTTGTAATATTCGAATTTCCTTCGAACTTCATGTCGTAATATTCGAATTTCATTTGAACTCCATGCCATAATATTCGAATTTCATTTGAATTCCATGCCATAATGTTCAAATTTTATTTGAACTCCATGCCATAATATTCGAATTTCTTTTTGAACTCCATGTCGTAATATTCGAATTTCTTTTGAAGATACAAACTCAATTACCTTCTTATTTTGTGTTTTTCCCAAATGCATTTTAAGCGATCCCCTTCTGACGAATCAGAGCTCTGAAGAGGGGTGCACCCACCTTCGATTCCAAAGTGCGCAATCACGCTCGGTGCAGGTGTGCGTTTCCGAAATCCGAGCCCTAATGTTGGTTTTGACACCCTTCCAGTGTGCCAAAGGAGAGAGAGAGAGAGTGGCACTTTAAGTAGGGGTACTCCATTAAAGCGGAAAGATGAAACCAAGGGTAGACAACGCATTCGAAAATCTCCGCCGGAATTATGGATGTTATGTCTGGGCCTACTTACTCTCGCTTAACGCTGATGAATCAGGAGGGATGCTCCTCAAAATGCATTGGAACTATAGGTTTTTGGAAGCTTCTGAAAGGTTCTGAAGCTGGTGGATGAAAGTACTCTTTGATTCTTATGTAATATGTAGGTAATTTCTTATGTAATATATGGGTAATTTATAGATTCCTAATATAAGAATTTATACATTTTTAATATTAGGAAGTAGGAACCAAATTAACAAAATATCTAATTGTCGTGGTCCCAACAATTCATACAAATTGCAGACCACTAACAAACCGACCCCCTTTTTAATGCTTTTAACATCTCCTGAAAAAAATACTCTCAGCAAACATCATCATTTTATGACGTCACTTAAAACTTGCTTTTCACTGGCTACGACCTATTATACATAAAATAATATAAAAAAAAATTTAAGTCAATTCCTACTTAGGTCAACAAAGAAAAAATTAATTAATAAAATTTAATTACTGAATTAATATTTGAAAAAGTTGCATTAACATCAAGTGTCATCCACTGCAAGTTTAAAAAAAATGTATTTGGACGTAAGTGGACGAATAAAAAGTATTTTATTAACGATTGAATATTGATAAACAACAAGATATATAAATATAGACACGAAGAAGACAAGATATATAAATATATATATAGGGAGAGTGTGAACTAATAGTAGGAATTGAATGAGTAGAACTTTTACGTGATGCAAGTTAAAAGTTGATTGTGACAACGTTAAAAACCGTTTTTTAACCCCTTCGTTTGCGTAATGATTTGCGCTATGAAAATTAGTTCGCGTGATAAGGTTTTTATAAAGAGATCGGTAAACTTCGTTAGTTTATGAGTCGATAGGTAAAAGTGCAAATGCGGCTTAATATTGGGGAAAAAAGGAACTTCATGTACGCCAAATTCAAATTTTTCTTAAAAAAAAAAAAAAATCAAATTAATAGATTCTAATTTTATTATAGTGTGTAATAAATTATTTTAGCACTCTGGCGCAGGTTTCGATGCCGCAGGTTTCGGGTTCGAATCCCGATGGGGCCATTGATGTTTATTGTGGTTCGGAATCCACTTTAAACCGTAGATCCTGGTCTAATATGACTGCAGAGCATTGAGCTTAGGGCTGACAAGCCTACCCCGTAAAAAAAAGAAACAATCTCTTGTCTCGAAATCTGCCAGTAGGCAGACGGCCTTGATCCATCATGGGCTGTAGTGCCAGGGAATTAATTAATAGAATTATTTATGTTTCGGTTATATTTATTAACTCAATTTTCAATAATATTTATACAGAAAAGAGTTCTTTATCTATATGAGAGCAAACAATTAGGAAACATTTCAGATAATTAGCTTCTGTTGAAAGATTTCTAGCCATTGTGGTTCTTCACTGTAATTAATTGAGTAATTAAATTAAGATTTAAAATATTATTCAATTTAAAAGAATTATTCGCTTATTACTTAAACAGTAGACATTCAAAAGTATTAAAATCTTTATTGATTGTTATTGCTTCAATCTTATAAATGGTTAATAAATTCTTCATTTGTATTTCATAACAAAAAGGATATAATTAATTTGGAAAATTAGGGAAAAAAAACATTTTTTCGTTGATTTCCAATTTTTTTCTTTTTTTCTCAGAAACGTGCAAATATATTGTCCAAATATGTCTACAATTAGGGGAAAAAATAATAGCCACAACGGCTTTTTTTCCCACATTTTATTTTAAAACAAATGTTTTAGTTTTTCTATTTACTAAATTTTTTCATTTGATTGCCCATTGAGTTAATGAAAAAGTTAATTTCATATTTTCTTTTTCCGCTGGTGAGCATTAGGGCGGAGGTTCAATCCGCTGGCGGCTTGGTTGTAGAAAGTGTTTCAAAAACGAAGAGACTCGATGGCGCTTGTAATTTCGGCATTTTCCCTTTGTGAGTCAGACTACGTGGTGTGAGTTTTCGATTTTTCTTCCATACGATGGGCAAATTCGGAATTGTTCCTCTTAAAAGTACTTCTCAGAAAACTTAGAAGTACTTCTTCAGCGTCGCGAAGCCAAGTTAGACTTCTGCGTACGGTGCTCTTTCATCAAACAGAAACTGAACTCCCTTTTGCCCTCCTCCTTCCATGAGACCACACGGGTTCTTGACTTGGTCTAGATGCTGTTGTTTACCAAGTGGAATAAGAAACAAATTTATATATAATACAAATAGTACTACAACAGCGAAATTAGCATGTAAATGGAATTCAAAAATTGCATAGGAGTCTAAATGAAAAATAATTCAAAACTTGATCATCACTGGGATACATTGATTAAAAATATTCTTCAATATTGAATTGTTTTATATATATAGATAGATATATCCTCATCATCATCATTGGTCCAACAGCCCCAGCTGGTGGACCAAGACCTGCCACTCTGAGTGCTGGCAGATTTCTAGACAGGAGATGCTTTCTTTACCGGGTAGGATTGTCAAACTACGCCTAACGCTCTACAGTTCATATATTAGACCAAGGCCTATAATTTAAAGTGAATTTCTCAAAACGACTGCTAACATCCATAAAGCACTACAGGACTCCTCGAATCCGAATCCTATGATACCGAGCGCTGGTCACTCGGCCATCAGTGGCCCTTATATATGTGTGTGTGTGTGTGCGTACGCGCTTCTTGCGTCCGTGCGTGTATATGGGCATAGATATATAGAATACGAGGTTCTTAAATTTTAATCCTTCATCAGCATCTGAAAATGTTTGATAATAATCGCTTTATCATGTAACATTTTTTTAAAAATATATGATCCTTTAAGACATATGAAAACCACCGTCTATGCATTTCTAAAACGGAGAAAGTTAAATTTAAAATCAAATACAGCGTATCTGAAAAGATCAATACCACTAATATTTGTGTTCCATATAACAAAACATTCCAAGGATCAACATTCTTCCCCCATTCACTTAAAACCAAACAAAACATAAAATTACAACCGAGAAACTCTTTCTAAACATCTTTATCCCACTCTTAGCTACCGACAATTTACGCATAAAGACGAAAACACAACGCACAAACCTAAATTTAACCAGTAAAAACAATACGCGAACCTAAACTTACATATTGGCTTTTTGATTAATTTATAGATTAATATTATTAAATTTATATATATTTCCTTTTTTAAGGCTTTCCTTTTTTTCCTTAATTCTGTGCATTCCTAAAACGGTGAAATTTAAATTAAAAATCAAGTGCAGTGTATCTGTACAGATCAATACCACTAATATTTGAGTTTTGTATTAATTCTAAACAAAACAAAATTCCACTTCCTAAAGGATCAACATTCTTCCCCATTCACTTAAAACAAAACAAAACATAAAATTACAACCGAGAAACTCTCTCTGAACATCTTTATCCCACTCTTAGCTACCGACATCATCATAATTCACGCATAAAGACGAAAACACAACGCGCAGTAAAAACAATACACAAACCCAAATCGCCTCTATAAACGTTTTCACGTAGTAAAACACCGCATCGCTCTCTACCGCAACTATTCACACATAAAAACTTTGTTATGGAAAATTGCTATGAGTGGACTGTATTATGTATATATTTAAGGATAAATGTCTCGGGTAAAAACGGCTAGATTTTGATGGATGGTCCTTTGCATTCTTTTTTCCCTTTATTTGAGGGGTATGGGAGAGGCAAAATCGTGGAATTCCCAGCATTTCCACGTTAAGCCTTCAGGACAAAAGACATTCCACTATTTCATTTTTTCTCCTGTCTTTATACAGCACGTGCTAAAAGCCCAAGAAGCAATGAAGGCGGAAAAAAATCTTTTGGGACGGGCCTATGTTTTACATTTTATTTCGGAATAATATTTCCAACTATGTGTTTTTGCCTTTAAATAATTTCCATTTAAAAACTTTATCATATAGAAGATCTCGCCTTTTGCTGTCCTAACTCTCTGGTATTTGTTTCTTTATTTTTTCAAATTTGTTCTAGTTTGGAACAGAATGTTCGTACACTTTTATTTAGTTTTGGAGACAAAGGAATAATTGGAGATACAACACATAAAAAAAATTACTTGGAAACTTTTGGTGCGATGATAAAAATAGTCATACATTGTCTTTCCATATTATATATCTTGATATAGTTTCCCTTCATTTTTCACATCATTTTCTTATAATTATGCAAGACAAATATTTTTTTTGAATCGCAATGCACCAAAATTTTGAAATACAGTAGAATCTCTATAATTGAACTCTCGATAAGTGGAAACCTCCACAACTCGAAAATTTTTTTTTGTTTCTTCCCCTCAAGCCTCAAACCACCATTACTCGAAATTTTAACCCTCTATAAGTCGAAATAATTAGTCAATCTCCGCAAGCCATTTTGGTATATATTTTCCTCCGTAATTTAAAAAATTGAACCTCTGTATCTCGAACATTAGCAATGTTTGATTTTACAATTTGTTTTACAACCTTTACAATTCGATCATTTCAAACAATTACCTCTATAGCTCGAAGAAAAATAAGTTACCGACTTTAAGGATTTGCCGACAATGCACGTTATTGTTTCTGTATGAGTATATAGTAAATGTATGAGTATATAGTAAATAGAATAACCAATTCTAATGAAATAGCAACTGGAAGAAAAAGAATTTTCTGCTCTTTATAGCTTAGATAATGCTATAGATAGAGAACGATCGAATTGTCTAAAGTGAAAAAAAAAAATAATAACTGACTTTTTAATACATAATATTTAATTTATTTTTTTAAGGTTGTTTCTGGAATTATTTTGATTTTATTGTAGTACATAATATGAATTTTGGCTGTAAATAACATGTTTGTTACCTCTTGTAACTTGAATTTTTATTTATTTTACCTCTCTAACTCAAAATAAGTTAGAATGAATCTAAAACCTCTACAAGTCGAATATTTGCTTACAAAATCCGCGTAAGTCGAAATCCTCCCACAAGTCGAAAACACTATAACTCGAATTATTTGTCATCTCACTTGAAGTTCGACTTACAGAGGTTCTACTGTATAATTATTTAATTACATTTTTCTTCCTTATAAATGTTGGGAAAACTTTATACTTTTGAAATTTTTTAAATTTCTGCATGTCATACTAAAACTGCCTTATCAGACTTTTATAACATTAAAAATCTTTTACTGTAAAAAATAATTTCGTAATACCTTTCTTCATACAGCAGCCACGTGGAGGGCCAAAGACATCTGCGTACTGACAGATTTCGGAGCCATGCTTTTATTATGGGGTAAGGTTTTTTATGGTTGAGCCAAGAGTTGGGCTCAATTTGTTTGAACGTTTTGAAGATATCAAGCATTTAATAAATGAATGTGTAAATTTGTATATTATTGATCGTTATATTATAATGTAATACATATTCAGATAGTTTCATCTTAAGAATATCGATGAAAAACGCCGTAATGAAAAGTACATTCTTCTTATAATATTTCTCAGTATTATCATCTGAATAAATTAAAAAATAACGTGATTGGTTAATAATTCTTTTAAAAATGACAAAAATCGTGAATGACAATTAATCGCTACCGCAATTAATGAAATTTTTAATATGCAAATTTAGAGCTATGATTTTTGGACCACTGATGCCATCTTAAGACAATTTAAAAATTTGAATAGCCCAGAAGAAATGACATAAGACAATAAAGTAAAAATTATAATGATCACCATACGAAATACCTTCACATGTCTAAAAATAATGTTAATTTTTGAGTGATACAAATATTTGGCTACAATTGCAAATTATAGCAAACTAAATGCGGGCTTACACCGATACTAAAATCTCACTTTTACAGAATCTTATCTAATAGAGATCAATGACCCGATGGAAGCTCAGGCTTCTGATTAGCTGACATTCTACGACGTAACATTTTAGTTTCCGATGGAAATCTACTGAGTCAATAAAAATCTAGTTTGAAACGAAATGTCCATAATAATGTTATTTTTTTATTATCACATTTACAATAAAAAATTTAATCTAACCATCAAAGCTATACCTCATTGAGAATTTTTTTTTCAAATATACTTTACGTAATTTATTGTATTACAAAAGTATGCTTATGCTCAAACAAGCTCCAGAAAGTATCTGTTGTTTTTGTTTCATAATGCATATCTATTTGGATTAGCATATATTTGTGAACAGACATTTTAAAAGCATAATTTTAAAAAAAAATTTCAAATTTTCAAATTTTTTTTTTATTTGGCAAATCATTGTAAGTTAATGTGATAATTTTAGGATTTTTTTTTTTTTGGCCGCTTTGTGGACAAGTTACAGTGAATGTATGCAGAATTATGTAAATATCTACGAATACCGTGAACTTCAAAATTATGCAAATACTTCTCTTATTAAAAAGAAAAAATTTTTTTAGAAAAAAATCTTTACTATAAAGCGGTTTGATGGCCAATTGGCTAGCTCTCTGGCCTCAGGTTTGAATCATGGCGGTGGCATGGATTGTTGTTAGTAGTTCGGAATCCACGTTAAACAGAAGATCTCTGTCTAATTATCCTAAAGTGTGCACAAAATGGCCGTAGAGCGACAAATAAAACCAAATCTACTATAAAAAAACAAATCTAGTTATACGTTAATACTAATAATCTTTTTTCTACCAAATAGCTTTGCTTATAAATATTAGATGTAATATTAGACGATATAAAAATATTGCTGTACAAAAAATAAAATGAAAATTTTTTCTAGATGTGATAAATATAATTGCGTTAGTAATTCGTTAAATTGTAAAAAATGATACAAGCTTATAGACAATATATTTTCATTCATAATTGAGTGTTAATACTCAGTGATATATAAGTGAACATTATTATTAATTTTTATGTGCTTATTGTACTTTATTCGTTAAATGGAGTCGATTTGAAATAATTAAAAACTTAATAAAGCGAAACATTAAGCTGACTTTTTTTAAATCGTTTTTCATAATAAAATTAAAAGTTAGATTTTAATACGAATTGAAATAAAAAATTATGAATGTTTTGCTTAATGTTTATTTTTAGCGATATGATATTCTTAACATTTATAATGATGTAATTATTATAAAAATTGCAGCACATAAAGTAATTGAAATAAGGCATATCTTTTCAGCTTTATGTATTAATTAATTAAAAATATGCTTTTACTTAAAGAAGTATAATTTATTGATGGATTTAAATTAAAATTATAATTCTATTATTGATAGTTTGAAAAACGTCAAAGATAATTAGAAAACATAAAAACGTACGGCGTACAGGAATATGTTTAATTCTATTATAAATTAATCATTCATTATAAAATTTTAAGGAATAAATATAATTGAATTTCATAAAAGAATATTTTTAAAACAATGTTAATTTTTAAAAAAAATATTTTAATGTAACTGAAGTAAATAGTTTAAAGACATCTATTTTTTTATTTGCTATATTTAAAGTATTTCTGAAAAATAATTTAAAAAAATAATTTTTATCCATTAAAATTAAAAGACTACTATCTTTTCAGAGAATATTATTTCAATTATATTTTTAGCAGTTAATTTTATAAAAAATATTTTAAATTTAATTAAACAAGATAACATTTATATAATTAAATTGGATATAATTAATCGAATTGTACGAAACTGAATTAGTTTTGATTTGTTTGAATAATTGTGGTGAAATTAAATAGAGCAAGGATAAAAAATTGTGTTAATCAAAAGTAAAAATATATTTTATGACAATTACAAATAAATCTGTTTTAAAAAAGTATCTATAGCAAGATTTTATCATGCAAGAAGTAAATTAAATTATTTTATTTAATAAAAAATAAAAAAACCAATGAAAATTTGCTTAGAGAAATTATTAATTGGAAATGAATTGTTGAATAAAAAAAAAAAAAATTATTATAACAAGTATTTATTACAGATAAAATAAATATAAATCTCAAACAATTTAAAGAAAATAGTGAAGACAGATATAATATTAAATGTCATTTACTTTTTCTTTTAATGCAATCATGAATCGAAAATTGGCAATCATGAAAAATTCCAATTGGAAATATGCAATAGCAAAAACAATATCAATATAATAGGGATCTATAGCAATATTTTATTGTTTAGGAAGTAAATTAAATTTTATTTAATAAATAATAAAAATTCAATAAAGAATTTACTTAATGAAATTTAAATAAAAATTTAAATTTAATTTTAAATTACTTAATAAAATTTGAATTAAATTAAAAAATTTAAATTTTAAATTATTATTTGAAATGAATCGTCGAATAAATAAAATTAATATACAAGGATTTTTTATAGATTAAAGTACATATAAATTTCAGAAACAATTTAAAGAAAATTGGTGAATTCAGAAATAATATTTCTATTTACTAATATTACTATCATTTATTTTCATTGCAATCATGAAAATTGACGATCATGAAAAAATTCCGATAGGAAATACGCAATAGCAAAAACAATATTAATATAATCAATATAATAGATGTCTACAGCAAGATTTTTATCATTTAGAAGTAAATTAAATTATTTCATTTAATAAATATAAAAAATTGATGAAGAATTTGTTAAGAATAAATATTAAATGTCATGTAAAAAATATAATATTAAATGTCGTTTACTTTTCTTCATTGCAATCATGAATCATGAAAATTGACAATCATGAAAATTCCAGTAGAAATACGCAATAACAAAAACAATATTAATATAATCAATATAATAGATGTCTATAGCAAAGATTTTATCATTTAGAAGTAAATCAAATTATTTCATTTAATAAATATAATAAAATTCGATAAAGAATTTGTTTAAGAATAAATATTAGATGTCATGTACGATATAATATTAAATGTTTACTTTTCTTCGTTTTAATCATGAAATCATGAAAATTCCAATAGAAAATACGCAATAGCAAAAACAATATAATCCAACCCATTTTAAATTCGATGTAAATGCAAAACTAATTGATTTTATTACTTTATCGAGTGAAAGATCGAGATCCTCGATCAAATGAAACAATTATTTTCCCTATTCCCCTCCCCCTTTTTTTTAAAAAATAAAACCTTTCCCTTTTCCGAAACAGCAATCCCCTTTTGGAAAACGAAAATCTTCTTATTGGAATCAAGCTCTTTAACTCGTCCTGTCGTTAACAGTGGCACTCAGAGATTTAATTCTATTTGCAGGACAACTTGTTATTGCCGCTGACGAGTCTTTCCTTTAATTGTGTTTTGTTGTTCCTCTTCAGCTGAGACTAAATAATAAAAAGAAAAAAAAAAAAAAAAAAAAAAAAAAAGTAAAGCAATCAAGTTAGCTCCCAAAAAGAAAAAAGGCGTGAACACCAAATCCACTCAAAATCCGCACAATGATTAAAACGAAGAGGCAAAAAATGTTCCAATCCCCCCTCTCACCCTTTTCCAATCGGCTTTTGCTTCCAAGACCCCCTAGATAACAGCTTTCCCGGAAAAGCCCTTCCTTGATCGATTAGATCCGAACTTCATCCTCCAGGATATATGGAAAAGGAGAAGTAACCCCCCACCCCCTCAAGGAAATAAAAACGTTAGGGGTTTGAAAGCCTGTACTGAACTGAACTGAAGTGAAATAGAATAAAATAAAATAAAAAAAATCTCGACCTTTCGCTCCGGATCTTTATCCTTAATGGTCTGAAAGAGTGTGGAAGAAGAAAAGGGGGAACTGCTGCATTAACTCCCCAAACCACTCGGACACTGTCAAGTCCTATTTGATTCCTTTTTATATTTCTGTCCCTTTAACAAAATGGAATTCGTTGTCACTTGACAATAAGTGGACAAGTCCAGTTGCCAGCCACCATTTGGGCTTTTCCGTGCTTTCTAATTCGACGTCTGACGTCTGGGTCCGAAGGTCCTTCAAGAGAGGGATTGTCAGAGCGTGGATGATGTCGCCGCGCATATCCATCTCCTTTTCGACCACCCTCTTTTGGCATCGTTAGGGGGTTGTCACGTTCCGAGGGGTTGTCTTCTCTCCTGGGGTGATGGATGGAAAACAAGGTCCATTTCCAGCGTTGACAGGAAGATCTTGATTTGGAAATTAAATGGGCGTTTAGTTCTTTTTTTTTCTGACAGCCTTTTGCTTCTTGTTAAAATAACGTTTTTATGCTTGTCTGGTGCATCTAGTGCTTTTCAGTATTTTTTTTAGGCTTTTCTTCCAAAGAAATATATTTTATAAAATTTTCTTACGATGCTTTGAATCATATAAGTTCCCAGAAATCTCCAGTTTGACATGAATATGATATAATTTCAAACTTACTTGAGGTATTTGTAATCAGCATACAGTCCATTAAATACAGTTCGTAGATATTTTCAATATATTATTAATGAAATATTTGATTAAATGAACATATTAAGATAAACATGCTGTATTAATTATTAATAAATCTTAAATGAAGTTTTCTGATTAATATTACATTTTTCCGTAATTTTCATTTAACAAGCATTTTTAATCAACCTTCGAAATGACGTTTTAATCTGTTCATTGTCTATCCAATTTAATGCAAAAAATGTATTATTATTTCAAACATATTTATTATTTAATATTATAAAGTTTTCTAAGCATAAATTCCAAGAACTAAGCGTCAATTCTAACACTTCTAACATAAATTACATTTTTTTTTTTAAATTTGGGTGGAAGTATCTGTAATTCATATGACATTCATGAAATGATGTAATAATTTTATGTTGTTGATGTTGATAGTGATGATATTGTTGTTGATGATGATGTTGATAGTGATGATGTTGTTGATGATTGCTAAAATGATGTTGATAATTTTATTATGAGGCATCACTCGGGTGTAGGAGAAGTATCTTATCCGATGACGGTAAATATTGATGAAATCTGATTCTTATGTAAACACTATTGCTAATAATTATAAAAAATAATTTCAAAAAATAAATGAATAAAAAGTCTGTAAGTAAAAAATTATGTAGGGCATATAGATAGCATTTTGTAATGAAAATCACTTAAATGAATAGTTTCTGTTGCATTGCATTACATTACTTTGTTAAGTACATGTACTTTTATTTGCCGTTTTCTATAGGCAGTTTAGAAATAAAATAAATGCGATTGTATAATAATATATAGATAAATAAATATCCATTTAAGCAAATAAATTAGGAAATTGATAATTATAAAACAATTTTTGACGCAACAGCCTCATGGTGGGCCAAAGCCGTCTGCCTATTGGCAGATTTCAATACAGAATATGTTTTCTTTTTAAGGGGTAGGGTAGTTTTTTTTTGTCAGCCCTATGTCCAACACTATACAGTCTTATTAGACGGGGACCTACGGTTTAAAGTGGATTCCGAACCACTACAAATATTCATGGTAACTCTGGTACTCGGAATCCGAAACCTTTGACACTAAGCATCAGAGCGCTAGTCACTTGGCTATCAGGCCCCGAAACAGTTTTTATATGAATTAAATTATTTATTAAGTCCCCTCTTCTTCATATTTTCATTTTCTAGAATAAACTTTTCTTTCTATATGTTGTAAAAGAGCATAAATATCTTATATATGGTAATTTAGCAGCTTATTTTTAATTTTAAGGGTAATGTTTCTTTCAATACTGACTCACAAAGATATAAATATATAAAACAATACAACTTTCAAAATAACTTTTTTCCTCCAGTGTTCATTTGGATTCAGCATTCAGTATAAAAAGTGTTCTAATTCATTGACACCATTCGGCTATGTACGGAGCTTCTGTGTGATTTTAAAAACCACACAGAATTCCATATGCGAATTAAAAATCTGTTTAAAGTTAAACTGCTTAGTTATTTCCCAAAAATCATTAAAATAAATTAAGTTTCAGAGAGAATAAAATAAAATAAATAACAATTCAATAAAATTTAAAATTTACTGTATGTATGATTGCTTAAAACAGAATGAGACAGAGTGCCGTTTCTGTTGATCAGTTGAAATGTTCTAACCTCAAATGAAAAGATGTTAGGCTGAACAAATGAACAGGTAAAAAATCCTACTGGTACAATGACATTGGTGTGCCACATTGGCTACTATGGAAAAGTTTTTTAAATATAACTCATCCCAGTTATTAAAGAAAATAGCTGATCAAAAAGTACGAGGAAGGCAAGGAATTCTGTTGAAACGATTGTCATTTTAAATGGTCTTAAGACACCAAGTTGACCAAAACGTAATCTAAATCTTGACGTAAACGTAATCTGATTGAACTCTTACAGTTACCGTTTAAATAACTAAGCTATAAATGGACATGCTATACCAGAAGTTAATTGCAGTTTCAAAAACAATTTTTTTTAATGACAAAAAACACAAATTATGATACGACTTTATTAAAAATGCGCTTTTTATAACGCAGACAACTGACTAAAAATATCAATTCACAGCTAAAAAAAAAAAAAAAAAAACATGGGGCCTGATGGCCAAGTGACTAGCGCTCTGATGCTCGGTTTCCCAGAGTTCGGGTTCGAGACCAGGCGGTGCCATCGATGTGATTCGGAATCCACGTTAAACAGTGAATCCACGTTAAACAGTAAATCCCGGTCTAATATGACTGCATAGCGTTGAGCGTAGGACTGACAACACTACCCCGTAAAAAGAAAAAAAGCATCTCATGTTTAGGAATCTGCAAGTAGGTAGAAAGTTTTGGACCACCATGGAGTTGTTGCGCCAATGCAATCGATAGCTGCAAATTGCAGATCACCACAATTCACAAATGTAAATCCATCCACCCTTAAATATGCACTAAAGAAAAATTCAAAACCAACAATGAGAAAATTGTTCAAAAAAATTGAACTCAAATTCTAGCATCGATTACAAAGCCCTAAACTATAACATACAATATTGTACATTTTGTAATTGGAATAAAAAATTTCAACAACGATTTTTTGAAAAGAAAAATGAAATTTTTGCATTTATCTTTTGTAAGATTAATGCGAAATTATTAAACATGGCTGTTGAATATCTCTTACTATATTAGTCATTAAACTTCGCAGAATTAACTGAACTTTATTTTATTATTTTGTGCTTTTACAAATTGCAGATCGACATCATCCTCTGGTGGCCATATCCATCCGAACATTAACTGCACCAAACAAAAAGTCCCTTACAACAACAACTAACTGCAAGTCCAAAAATAGAGCTGAAATTCCAACAACCGATTACAAAACGGGCGAGAAAACAAAACGGAGTCCACAGGACATATGATACCTAAATCGCTTCTTCTCCGCTAATGATGTCTCTAATGATGGTTCTCTTGATGCTGATGAGGCAAATATCCATTGTTAGTTTGTATTGAACGTCGTTACCGAAATTAGCAATTTGCATTAATTCGCCCCTTGGGATCCAAAGTGATGAGTGGTGGTGGGGCACAATGTTCCCCCAAAAATGCATCATTCGTTAAGTAAATCCCCAATTAGAAGACTTACGAAAAGGCTAATGAACATAATTATGCATGGGATCCATGCGTTTGGATATCGGGGCAAAAATAACAACCGTCGGACCGAGGTTCGGTGAAGTAATAGGAGATTACTTCTTCAAGATGCTTTTCCAGTCATTCCTGAGAGAGAAGCCCATGACTGATAAGAAAAGTTCCATCAAATTAGTATTTTGAAATTGAGGTTGAGAAACTAATTTGTTGCTTTATTATTATAGTTGGAAGATGATTTTTTTATTTTGTAATCTTTGCATTTAAAGTAAAATGGAAAAATGAGTTTAATTGCTGTAAAAAAATAAGAAATTGATCTGGAAAAAAAGTAGCCAGTAAACGATTTATTTTTTTCAGTATTATTTGTAAAATAAAACGGAATAGTTAAATTAATTATGAATATTTCAGTCAATTTATCGTAAATAAAGGAAGTTATGATGTATATAGTTTGAAGGATTGAGTGTATTTTTATTAGTAAATAAAGTGACATGTAGATTAATTATAATGTATTAAAAGGATTGTTTTATTAAAAACGTTCAAAAATTCTTGTGTTTATATATTTGTTAAAAGTTCAATAAGTGTAGTATATTTTAAAGTCAAGACATCAATTATAAAAAAAATAATCATTAACATATCATATATCCAAAATATGAAAATATCTTTATTATTTTAAGTCAAGGCATCAATTATAAAAAATTAATAATTAACAGATCATTTATCCGAATTATGAAAATATGTCTAAACTTTTTTTTTCTTTTTCTTCATTTAAACATCTCAGAAATGTTGGATATTTTAAATTTCATATTTGAATTTTCTTTAAAAATAGGAATTATGGCTATTGGATAGCACCTATAATTCCTATTTCTAAAGGAAATTAAGATATGAAATAGGAATTACATGTATTGGATAATATTTTCATTTCTTTTAAAATATTCCATTTAAAATTACGAACTACATGAATTGACGAAATAATACATTCTTTAAATTAGATAGATCATTTTATATTTTACAGAATATTTATTTAATTCTTGATATTTTTTCTATATAGTCGAATAGATAAATATTTATTTTATCAATCGAATCTACTTATATGACCAAATCGCACCATATTATAATTTTATGCAAATTATCAATTATCATTTATCAAAAACCATCAATTGTCCATACGAGTCAGATGTCATGTGTGAATTTATAAATTTATAATTTACATATTTCATAATTTATGTTTCGTTTTACGAAATTAGAGAAAAAAAATCGTTTTAACCCATTTTGTTTGCAATGTCATTATTTAAATATCCGCAATAAGGATCCAACCCCCGATGGAGATCCAGGTATATCAGTAGCAATGACCTCGTTACGAAAGGATGGGGCTGCACCCAACATCAGACACCAGGGCTTGTCCGCTTGAGGGATGGCAGGCGATTACTGCTGCGATGTGCACAACCCCAAACGTGTCATCCATAGACTTGCCCCACTCAGTTACTTCAGCCCTTCCCCCTCTACGGTTGCAGTCACAAATTGTGCTGACAGTCTTCTGCTGATTTAGTGATGGCCTCCACTCTCTGCTCGTACATACTAACTTTGTGTACCATTAGGGGATGAACTCCTGAAGTTGCTCCTATGTATTCAGAATTCTATTTACTTTGAAGAATCGTTTATTTCTGCAGGAAATGATTCCGTTGTAAGATTGTGGTATAGTTTTGTTTGTGATAGTTTTTGCTTTCATTAAAAAAAATTAATAGTATTAAATTTCTGTAATTAAGAATTTTTTCCAATTGATTTTGATGTGGAACAATTTTATAAATTGTCTTCAATGATTCAAAATAAGTTACCGTTTAGTTTAGTATAGATTATTTTTGAATATTGTATTTTTTCATAATGAGATATATAATGAGATCAACTTTATCATAATGAGATATAGAATGAGATCAATTTTATCATAATGAGATATAACAATATTATATAATGACATTCAATTTTCTCATTTCAATTTTTTCTCATTTTTATATAATGAGATCAACTTTATCATGAGATAATAATGAGATCATTTTTATCATAATGAGATATAACAATATTATATAATGAGATTCAATTTTCTCATTTTTATATAATGAGATCAACTTTATCATGAGATAATAATGAGATCATTTTTATCATAATGAGATATAACAATATTATATAATGAGATTCAATTTTCTCATTTTTATATAATGAGATCAACTTTATCGTAATGAGATATAACAATATTATATAATGATATTCAATTTTTCTCATTTTTTTATATAATGAGATTAATTTTATCATAATGAGATATAATATAATTGATTTGAATAGTATTGTTTTTTGAATGTGGAATATTTCTGAGTTGCAATATTTGGTCTGCTTGTTCTGTCTATTAGTCTGTTGATATTTGGGTTTCTTGATATATGTATATATATTTTTTTGTATAAAAATAAATTTATGCAACATTATTCTTTATTTTAAAGGATAAAGTCTAACTTTAAACAAAATTTTAGATTTAAGTTTTAGCTGAATATTCGCCAATTTTGTGGTGAATGCAAATAACTTTTGAATTTAAAAAACTAACAACCGTCTTTATAAATGCATGACACATTTTCCCTATTTGTATATGTTTTTATAGGAGAAAATTCATGATTGAATATTATTATAAATTTACTTTCATTTCAAATAAAAGTAGCAATGAAGTTTACTTAAAAAAATATGTAATTCAAGTAGAAAAAGTATTTTATTTTTATTCTTTTTCGTCTAGCTAAAAGTAAACTTTGTAGTGTCTCGCGTAACTCTATTACAATAGGAGAGAAAAAATTCACACATTTAGTTACAGTAAATTGTCTTTGGAATGGAGCTTCCGCAAATTCTTGTAAACTTAACACTCTACTAGTTCGAGGGGCAGTAAATTTTATACACAAAATAATTTTGTACAAATTTGAATTCAAAACTTAATTTCAAAGAAAGATCTGCCTCTTATATGCTCATGTACCTGGCAAATATAGCTCTCCTAAATTGGGCTTAGCCAGATAACTTGACTAGCGACACATAAGAAACCACTTTGTTTTCGGATTAATCTTGGAAGAAAAAGCACGTTTCGTTCGATGGAAAATCTCGAAGTTCGAAACTCTTTTTTTGGTGTGATCTTAAATTGACTGCAGCATTACATTCCCAACTAGTGTATGTATTATAATCGAAATTTTAAATATAATTTTCTAAGAAAAGATGATAAAACTAAAATATATTGAAAAAAATGTAAAACTGAATATCAACATACAAGTTGCACTCTAAATTCAAGATTTTTAAAGAAAGAATTGCATCTTATGTTCTCATGTACCTGGCAAATGTAGCACCTTTAGGTTGGGCTTAGCCAGATGGCCAATTGGCGAGCGCTCTGGACTTTGGTACTCCAGGTTCTAATCCTAGCTGTGGCAAGGATGTTTGTTAGTGGTTCAGAATTCACGCTAAACTGTAGTTCCCGGTATAATTAGCCTAAAGTGTGCTCAAAATGACTGTAGAGCGGCAAACCAAATCTAAATTGGGCTTAGCCAGATAACGGTACTTAAATATCAACAATTGGTTAGCGCTCTGGTCTTTGGTACCACAGGCTTCAGGTTCGAATTCTGGCGATGGCATGGATATTTATTAGTGGCTCGGAATCCACACTAAACTGTAGGTCCCATTCTAATTAGCCTAAAGTGTGCACAAAATGACCGTAGAGCGCCAAACCAAACCTAAATTGGGCTTAGCCAGATAACGGTACTAAAATATCAACAATTGGTTAGCGCTCTGGTCTTTGGTACCACAGGCTTCAGGTTCGAATTCTGGCGATGGCATGGATATTTATTAGTGGCTCGAAATCCACACTAAACTGTAGGTCCCATTCTAGTTCGCCTAAAGTGTGCACAAAATGACCGTAGAGCGACTAACCAAACCTAAATTGGGCTTATCCAGATAACGGTACTTAAATATCAACAATTGGTTAGCGCTCTGGTCTTTGGTACCACAGGCTTCAGGTTCGAATTCTGGCGATGGCATGGATATTTATTAGTGGCTCGGAATCCACACTAAACTGTAGGTCCCATTCTAATTCGCCTAAAGTGTGCACAAAATGACCGTAGAGCGACTAACCAAACCTAAATTGGGCTTATCCAGATAACGGTACTTAAATATCAACAATTGGTTAGCGCTCTGGTCTTTGGTACCACAGGCTTCAGGTTCGAATTCTGGCGATGGCATGGATATTTATTAGTGGCTCGGAATCCACACTAAACTGTAGGTC
>BPLQ01004683.1:0-26239 GCA_021605075.1 Caerostris darwini
AGTTGCGAATAACTGCACATTTGATTTTAGCTGAGGATGAGTTGTAATTGAGCTGGTACACGATTCCAGAATTTTCAGGTGTCATACTTTGTACCTAAAGCATCCTGTATAAAAGAAACTTTTTAAATACTTACCAAAAACAACGATTATTCAAGTCCCTCCTCTAGAAAGACTGCTGTATTTTCAATCATTTCACATTTCGTGCTTTGTGTTATTTGTCTAATAAATTCGGCTTTGATATCTCTTGGTGTTGCATTTCGAATGGTCAGTAGGTGGCTTTGAACTGGTTATCCACCCAGACATATACTTTTATGCAAGCTCTAAGATGCATTTTACAATTTTACTGAATAGCAGTTATTAATTATGAAAGAAATATACTTTGAAATGAACTTCATAGTTCATTTGTATTTAGTATATAGGTAAATAAGTACCTACAATTCTACGCTGTAAATTACTTTTTAACACTAAGATAGCAGAATTGGTAAAATGGAAATTATTACATAAAAATAGAATTGGCATGCCGCATAATTGCAGAATGTGTTTTTAGAATTTAACTTTATATTATAGCATATTTGGATTTAACGGATTATACAGTAAATTTTTGAAACATTTCGTGACTAATTTTTTGCTACAGTACCTGTACAGTTAAGATTCCAGGAAATCCATTCCAGGATATTTTAATTAGGAATATAAAATTTTCCTAAAAAAACAGCTAAGCCTTAATAATTCAACCGACTCCTTGACTGACCAAACAGTAATTGAACATCTATCTCATCACAGTATAGTAAAAATAATAACTTTAAATTTCAAAACATTTGATCACAGTTTTAATGAATTCATTTCCAATAAATCGGATTAACTTTTCAACATACGTGCTATATTTATGATATACCATAATCCTCCATTTCAAGATGGAATACAAAAGAAAAAAATTGATTTTTATGTCTGAGATTGGATGATCAATTTATAGACATTGAATTCCCTGGTTGAGATATGTACATTGTTAATACTTTCATATCGAATGTCCTGAATATACCTTCATATCGAATGTCCACCTTTCAGCATATAGGCATATATAGATGGCATTTCACTGACTATAATGTATATAGTTGCAGTATATAGATTTTATCATCATATTAGCAGAATCCAATGGCCTCGTCTGGATGACATTTCATTTATTAAAATTGATTATAGGATTTTTGAGCCTATATTCGCGTAGTATGGAGATTTTATTATCTTATCAGAGGAATTCAATGACCTCGAAATAGAATAGAAAAATTATGCTTTCAGTGCTTGATTCTCAAAATTCCTTGATTTATGGACAATTTCACTATCGCCAGTGCGAATTTATTTTACTTTAATTAAGCGACGGCTTGTAGAGTCTAGAAAATCCTTTCCAGGAGATTTTAATTATGTATGTAAATTCTTCCTATAAAGCAGCTAAGCCTTAATTCCTAAAATGATTCTCTGACTGACCAAACAATAATTGGACATCTACCATATCAACATATGGTAAAAAAAAATTTATAATGCAATAATTCTGATCACAGATTTAATGAATTCATTTCCAACGAATCTCATATATCTAAATATCATTCCAATACTAATCTGCCAATTGGCGAAATTTTTCCTCTACTCCAAAATGCTTGGAAAATCCTCCTCAACCTTGACATGGAACGGACTACTCATTTCCCACAAAATGGCCTTTCCCATCTTCGCGATTCGGAATAATGTGCGCTCTCCATTTCCAATGTCCCAAATGCATCTTTCATGTTCGCGTCGACCCCTCGCGCCTCGAATCGACTTGTTAATCGGCGGAATGTTTATTGATGGAAATATATTTCACTCCTTCGGGTCTCGCAGGAATTCGGACGAATCTATATCTGGGTGGAAGGGGGGTGCATGGAGATGGTAATATATGTGGGTTTAAAGTATGGAGTTGAAAAGGAGGACCCGGGACTCTGTAGAGTGACTGGAGATGGGAAATGGATCATCAGGAATTCAGGAATTCAAAGGCCCTGTCGAGTTGACCGCGAAAATTCGAACCGCGCGTTTCGGAATTCTTCCTCCATAATCATTGCTTCGGATTAAGAAGTGAAGATGGGAGTATTGTCCGTGTTTGGGTCACGGTGCTGTAGACTGTGGATATGAAAATTTTTGTTAAGGAATCTGGTGTTTTATAGATCTGAATCTTCAGTAAAGCAAATGAGTTTTTGAATATTAAATTTCTATACTGCTGGAGTAAATGTGACATTCCCACATAATTAACATTCACTTAAGAGGTTGTGTTTTCATGCGATTTATTTAATACAAATATTTAGTTTCAATATCTCTGAAAATCACTATCTCACTATATTTTTTATGATGAAATCATTATTTTTTTTTAATATCACTGTCACTTTTGGTTTCTCTCCTATAAAAAAAAAAAAAAAAAAATTTTTTAGCAATATAAAAAAGAAATATACATAAAGAAAGCATTAATTAAAAAATATTATAAATTGTATATATATAAATAATATTTATATAAAATAATAAAAATAATATATATATAAATATATTTGATTGTCCAATATATTATTTATTTTTTTAATTTAAAGAGAAATTTTCTCCAAAAACTATTAACGAATTATTTTCAATCATGCTTTCGCCTAAGCAGTGGCAAGAGTACACGCTATGGTGTTCAGAAGAAATATTTAATTCCCACCCGAGAGGAAGTACAGCACACCCGTGCGCTTCTGTTGAGAAACGTTTAGTTTACAGTCTCTCCTCCCTCCTCTAGCACAATCCCGTCTATTACTAGGCCTGCAGACTCTCATTTGGAGTGGAAGTATATTCCGCACACTCTGCACCCCTGTCTTTCCATGAATCTATAATTATCTGTGTTTAAATGTGTTAAATATTGTATGCCTCTATTTGCATGTCTTTGTGCATGTGTCAATAAAGCTGGGAGTTCTGCAACTTGTGCCGTAGGTATCTCAACCCAGCTACACCCAGTCACAATCTGGTGGCCCAACCCACACACTAGAGTATTTAAATTTAATTAGAAGGGATGTGCCTGCTTATTATTGTATAACATTACAGGAGTAAAAATAATTAACAAAAGAAAATAATTAGTCGGATTACCATTAGAGGATTAAAAATGCTGGTAAAAAACAGATTAAAAAGTACTCTTTTGTTATAACAATAAAAAAATTCTTTGATCATATAAATATCAAAACTGTTATTTTTATAAATAACTAAAATCAAGTTACATTTTAAATATGTATTTATGAGTGAATTTTTTTCAGCGACGTTGATAATACATATTTATATAGTTAATTAGTAGGAAACTACTAAATGTTTTTTGAAATACTGAATATTAATTCTAATTTATGGATGTTTTTTTCATTGAAATAAATTATTTTCAAGGATTTATAAAATTGCTTTAAGTAATAGAGTACAGAAAAACTGAATAATAATAATAATAAATATTATTTCCAAACCAGGAGGACATACTAATTACTGGATTATCCATTAGGTTCATAAAACATAACAGTATATTATAACACATTTTTGCATTGACTATCCAGTTTTTGAATTTGTTTTGTCAGAGTTTAAATTGAAATTTCGAAAATTAATTTTGGGAAGACATAAATTATTGGCAAAATAAAAAAAAAAATCTATGTCATTATTTTGTCTGACGGTTATTTTGAATTACATAGCTTGAAAAAAAAAGGCGTGTGTTGTTCGCTTTTATGAAGAAGAAAACCTTCAATTAGGGTGAACTCGCCATCACTCATTTTCTTATCAACATTGTAGGGTTTCGATTGATAGGGGTGCATATGCAAGGCTTCATAAACTCTTTTATCCTCTAATTTGTAATTAACTTTAGATGATAGGTGGACGAAAATCGTTTTTTTTATATAAAAATAAACAGTTTTGCAAAAATTAAACTCAAGCATAAAAATATTATTTTTAATGAAATCGTCTGGCGAAATTATGTCGCAATGCTGATAGTTATTGTTTTGCCCTATTTTAGCTCATTATTTTCTATAAGAGTTGAAGTTTTGCAAAGGAGGTTGAATTTGTTAGGATTCGTATTGAATTCATTCAAAAATTAATAAACGTATTAAGTGGGCTTGCATTATATTTCTAAATAATGCATAATATTCTTTTTAAACTAATCTAAGTCTACTTATTAAAATAATCTATTTCTTACTAAACTAAGTTGCAATAGATGTTTAATAGGTAATAATAATTTTTTCATATATATTACATCAAAATTGACAATAACAGAGATCAGACATCAATGTTGGTTCCTAACTTCATAAATTTTGTATCTTGATTATTTTTATAAAATGATACCGTTCAATCGTTTAAATGTGAAATAATTGAAAAATATATTATGCGTGTAACTTCTATTTCTAGATTCTATTTCTGAAATTTAGATTAACTTTTTCTTTTGTGAAATGGAAATATTTTTATTGATATATGCTGTGTAATTATTATAATTTCATACAAATATTTTCTTATCTAAATCAGCAAATTACAAATTATGAAAAATCAAGAAATTTCTCATTTGAAAATTAATAAAATTAATTGAATACCGATTTCAAAATTTATTCTGATTTACAATTAAATATCAGAAATATATTTCAATAAATTCAATTACAGTAGAGAAATATACTAAACTTGAATGATTTTGGGAAATTTAATATAAAAAAGAATTTTATAAAGATATGTATTTTCCATTTTCTGAATAAAATCTTTATATTCTGAGGAATTAACTGATTAATCATAGTGATTTTTCATAGACATTACTTCTTTAGACTATGCGATCAACATGTATTGACTTGATGTGATATCATCCTGTCTTTTCTAGATCATAAATCATCGTCTCGTAACCAATATGTATTAGTCATTAGTTTGGCATTGTATATCTAGCATTATTAATAGCTGCATTGTCATGCATACAGTTTACCCTATATTGAAATTCTTGATTTTATTTAACAGTTTAGTGATTAAATAGTAATTACATTTACATTTTTCTATTGCGTTTCATGAGAAAAGCCGTTTTTTTATCTTGAATTTATAAAATATATATAGTAAGATGTCTGCATAAATATAATTGTGAGAAAGTCTCTGTATGTCTTATAATTTAAACTTTAATATCCAATGTAATAGAACCAAATTTTTATTAATTAGTTTTTAATTAAAGGAAAAGTCCAATATTTAAGACAAAATAAATGTATTATAAAATTATTGATATTTGATCATATTTATAATATATTAATACGATATATTATGATTTTTATATATAATTTATCATATTTTAATATTTTATGGTTATTATGATTGTTTTTAAATCTACAAACCTGTATTTTAAATACTCGAGTATTACCCCGGCACCTGTAAAATACGTGAGTATTTTAATTAATTCTATAATTTAAAATAAACTGAATTTATTTATCATATTCCCGTCTGCTTTCTCTAGCATTTGCAGGAGCTAATTTAAAAACAATTACAGGTTGGTCATAAGTTATAACTGTATAAACGGCTTATTCAATATCAAAAATTTTAATTATCACAATTTTAAATTTGCATCATTACATTATAATCTAACAGATATATATCTTATTAAAATTATTAAGTCATCAATAAATTATCTAAATACTGCTTATTAATTAATGCTTCTTCGTTTATTTATAGAATCACTTTAAATGCAAGCTTATACAACTTAAAACTTAATTGGGATAACAAAATTCCAGTATAACACGCGTTAAGCCTCTTTAAAGCACATACGAGTTTTATGAACGTTCATTTATAGCCGGGGATGGGGCTTGAGCCATCTAAATTCCCTCTAATTTTTTTTCCTTACTGCCCATCACAAAATCTGATAATAACCACGATAAACAAAGTTATTCGTAATAACACTAAAAACTTCCCGCGCTTTTCAGTATTCTATACTTTTTTTCATTCTTTGCAGCATAACCAACTTTAAACCATTTGGGAGTTCCTCATTAAATTTCCCGCCGTTCCTTTTTTCTGGTTATTTTCTGCCACTAACTTTTTATGCGTCCGTTGAATGTTTTCTGCTCATGAACAATAAAGATAAAAACATTTTTTGTTTTTTTTTATAAAAAACGAATGTGTCCTTCCTAATGATGATGTTAGATATTGAATTTTATTGTACGAAGCAATCATGCTATAATCCTTGTTCTAATGATTCTAGAATAATACGTGAAAATACCCGATTCTCGATTCGTACTTTTTTTTTTACTATAAAATTAATTTCACTTTAAAAATAAGCTTAAGTAATACTTAGTTAAAAATATAAAAATCTATTGCTTCTGAACTATTTTATATATTGAAATTGTTATTGTTGTCGGTTACTAAAGCAAATAAATCAATTAGTGCATTAAACATAAATAGAATATTATTATTTACTACAAATTCTACTTGTATATTATTTACTACGAATTTAGTTGTAAATAATTATGTTTATTAATGGTTGTTGTTGTGTTCTTATCCCCTGAAGAGTACATGAAAATCAAATATCGTAATGCTCCCAAATAATATTGGCTATGTTGATTGCCATATCGCAGTATAAATCCTGTTCCGAGGGATGATCTAGATACAGCATGGCATTTGCAACAATGGCCAATGAAAGACATGGTGAGGAGTAGCTCGACATCATGGCAGTTGCCTCATTTTTGGTATTTTTTAACGCCATCACTTGAAATTTTCATATTTTTATGATGCTTCATCCTTAGTCTAGTGTTCTTCTGTTGACATTTATTTCTGTAATTAGTTATTGCGGTATTTAGTTTTAATTTTAGATGGAATTTTTAGTTTAGATTTTGCCAAGGCGTTTGTATCTGCAAGAAAAGTAGGAATGGTAGTCTGATCCAGACTTCTGGCATTCTTCGCCAAAGTTTCTGCAATTGCACTAAATTCCAAACTCACATGAGCAGAGATCCATTGTAGGATGTACAATAATGGTAATATTTCTAGTTATTAAAAAAACTAAAATTACATTAATAAGTCATTTTACAATTTCTCAATTTATTGTGAACCCCCATTTATTTTAACACTCCATTTTTTAAAAATAGATTTGACAGTTTTTTTCCTAAACTAAAACAGTTCAAGACAAATACAAAGAAATTCTATTCATATTTAACTGCAAACCATCTGAAACATTTCAGAGAAACTAAACGAACGGTTCTAAATTGCATTTAATTCCACTTCTCTCGTCTGCACTCATAAAACTCGTTCCACCTTTTTAAGAAAATCAAATCTTTTTTATTGCTCTACTGCACTACACTGCGCTTCCCCCTTCCCTTCTATTTTTACTAGATCCCAGAAATCGGAAGACCATAATTTCAGGATTTACATAGCTCCAGATTTTACTTTTCTTTATAGATGCAGCCTTTTATTTTCTTCATTCTTCCACGAATTATGATTGGGTATCGCAGCTCCAAAGTATATGGCACAAAGTCACGAATTTCTCGTCAATCCTTCAGAAATTCGTCACGCCTGTCATAAATACAGCGAACTGTCTTCTGCGCTGCATATTCGACGTTATTGTCTGGAGTCGTTACTTTTGGCCATTTAAAGGGTGGGCCCATCGCCAAAAGGAACTTAATTGACAGCCAGATTTGAACACCTCACATGCGGACTTAATGGAACAGACACAGGTTTGGCACGAAGGGTCCGCGGCGTCAATATCGCAAATGAGTTTCTCGTATTTTTTGAGATAGTAGAAGGAGTACTAGAGTTGGGCTCTGATGCATTAGGGTAAAAAAAAAGGGAACTATCGTATTTGGTGATAGAAATAAGAGTGTTCCATGGAATAGATTCCATTTTAAATATTATTATTATTATTTTTAAGACTATGACTTTCTTTTATAGCCCAATAAATTCCAGCTTATAAGCAGAGGATTACTGTATACTTTAAAAAAAAAAAACCTTAAAATTTCTTGGTGCCGATTATAAGAGGCTGAATATAATAAAGGGCCTCCCAAATTTCATGCAAGATGGAATTCCTAAGCATTATAAATAATCTGTAATGTTTGGTAATGAAAAAAAAAATGATTTCCCTAAAATAGTATACTGTAGAATTTTTCTCACGAGATGAGTTGTACTATTTTGTTAGCAGGAGAGAGGAATGTATATTCTTTAACAAGTACTTAATAACAACCTATCACTCAAATTTGACAGCAGAAAAGAAGTGTTGTGGATATTTATATTGCATGCAATTAGTGTTTTGTACTATTGAGAACAACTGATCAATCAATTCGGATGTCATGAATAATGGGAACCTTATGAAGTTAGCGACCTTCATAGGTCGAAACAAATACTGATGGGTTATGGACTACGTAATGTGTTGCTGTATCGTGATTGGCGATAAATCATGGTTGAGTAAATGTATACTCCAATGAGAAGTGAGGGAAGTTCACCCCATCCCCTTGACAAATTTTCTTAAATTGTGTTTTTGGAGAAGAAAGAAGAAAGTTCTGCGAAGAGTTGACAAAAAGTTTTACTTTTTAATACGCTTTTATTAGTTTCGCCTGTATGTATGTATGTATGTATGTAATGTAATGTTATGTAATGTATGTATGTAACTGCCTTTTTCCCCTGGACATCTGTTTCTCCTCATATACACTATTTAAGCTGCAAAGAATCATTTACAGGCATCTTTCAGAAAGAAAACAGTTGATTCTTTTTAATACGCTATTATATTAATTGCACCTGAATGTTTGTTTGTTTGTAACTGACTCTTTGGGCTCAATTTCGACCTACTTTAAACGATTAGGTTTAATTTAAACGTTGTAGACTTATGAAGGACCAACGACACTAAAATAGTTTGATAAGTTTATTATCTCATCATGATTAAGATCGCCAGGATTAAAGATTTTATTTCAACTTATGAAGAGCATTTTAACCCATGTACAATGAAAGTATTCAGTAAACCTACGTGGGACAATGGATGACGTGCTTGACTACGGATCAGGAGATTCCCTGTTCGAATCCTGGCTAGCTCGACATATTCGCATTTATTCCTTGACAAATTTTCTTAAATTGCGTTTTTGGAGAAGAAAGAAGAAAGTTCTGCGATGAGTTGACAAAAAGTTTTACTTTTTCTCTGACGGTACTGAACAGGCAGGAGTTTCCGCCTGTTCCCAAAATGAGCCCCTTGTGGTTTCGTCTATCATTCCGTATGATAATTGAAGGTCTGCCGAGGACCACGTATTTTAGATTCGTCGTAGACTCGATAACTCTGAAAATCTGTGCCTTTGGAGTGAATTGCACTTGTGCATCTAATTTACATCTTTAATTTTTCATTTCATTATAAATAGAGTTCTATATATATACATATATAAATAATGCTTGTAAATTAAAATTAAAGTGTTCCCATGAACCAGAAATGACCGTCTTATTGGAGCCGTTTATACGTCTTGTATAGACCGCCGAGACGTTACAATACCAAAGTAATAAATATAGAGGAATGAGAGACTCTAAACTAAACATTTCTCAGCGGGAGCGGTTACGCTGTATTTCCTCTCGAGTGAGAGTCTCGCGGTCGACTGACCATTTCTCCTTAACACCACGAAGGTGAAAGGCGCTCTTGCCATTGTGTAGGAAGAAGTACTGTTACAACTGAAAATAAATGTATATGACTAACTAACATGGTGGTCAGAGGGAACAGGATACCTCGTACTAATGGACACTAATGGCAGCGTATAAGAGAGGATCTACTGAACATTATTTGCAGGATTACGTATTGAACTTTTCAATATTAAAAGAAAACTTTATTCCCACACCTGCATATGTTTATTAGTTAATAAATAAATACTATTAAAATATTTAATAAATAAAAATTTAGGACAAACTTCTACTTTTTTTTTTTCTGCTTTAGAATTAATTGCTCAATATTTCATATTCAGGGGGTTTCGTTTATTTCAAAATATATCAAAGATAATAAGTCAAAGTAAAATAGAAACAAAATTTATTAATTCAAATTTTTGTGCCGCGTTTTAACGGTCTTAAAACTTTGATGTTATCAAATAAAAATAAAAAATGTGTTTGGCGATAAACTCAAAAGACTTTAATTCGATGCTTCTTACGGCACTCATTATTAATTAAGCTGAAAAAGAAAAAAACGGCTTATTAATTTCAAAAATTTAATTATCCGATGGCTCTTTGGAAATATTAGCCTGATTAGACTGCATGAAATTTTCAATTTCAAGAGCACTTATTTTCGCAAGCACTAATGAAGCCGTGTAATGTTTTGTTGTTGTTTTTTAAATTAAAATAAAGAAAAAATGATAAGGACTATAAATAACATAATTTTCTAAGAATAGTAGAATGTTATTAAAAATCTAATAATCATTTCCTCCTAACGTTTCATTATATGATTTAGAATCTTTAATTAAATGTGGTGTTTTATTAGAGAAAAAAATTAAATTGTTTCATATTTTCAATGGAATTTAATGTATAAAATTAATATCCTAAAATAAAAAAAAATCCTAGTTTCTATCCATTTTTAAGATTATTATTAATTCTGTTATTTCCCGAAATATTTTTTTTCTACTTATAAAAGATTAGTTATTTTCCTTGCATTCATAATTATTTCCAAGTCAATACTGCGAAAGCTAAATTAATTTCCCTATTTACATGAATTGCACTTTAGTGTCTCATATTAATTACGAGTCTTCCGAAAAACTAGTATTATTATGTGAATTGCAGAGAAAAATTTGCACAGAATTTTAATCATTTATCTAATTAAAAATTTGTGGTAAAAACGAAAAAAATTGTGTTTAAATTATATGTAATCAACTTTCTGTTAATAAGCTAATAATAATCTCGATTCAGATGTGGTGTGTGTGTGTGTGTGTGTGTGTGTGCATAACTTTGTATTCTATTTTTATACATCTGCAAACACTCCATCAATGAGTAGTAGTAGAACAACTCATTCAATGACTTTCAAATGTAAATGTCCTCCATTTGCTTGCCTAATGAAAACTCAGCAGAAATTGCAATGAACTTGTGTGCATCGGATTTATTGTCCCTTGTTCTTGTAAATTATTTAAAAACATTTAATATATAAAGTTTGAATTATAATTTAATTGCTCATAAGAAAAAAATAATGCATTTAGTGACTATAAGTAAATAAATTTCAACAAAATGCAAAGCAAAAGAATATTCTTAATTATTCCTTACCGTAATTTCGTAAAATATAGATTATCCAAATATGCAATTGCAGAAAATGTTAAAATTCAGAGGCATCCAGATAGGCTAAGTTGAAACTTCAACTTATTATGTTTACTATAAGGGAAATTAGAATTGTTTTGTTGTTTAACTTTCACTCTCACGCAGTTACTAAATTTGAGATTTATTCTTGTAAAATTAAATCATTCTAACCTTGCACGCTATCTGAATTTGTCTGTGGCATTCTAATAAGCTCCCTCTCAAACACATTACTATAAAAATATGAATTCATACCGACACTAATTATGACGTCTAGGGTTTAATTAAGTGCATAAATTAACAAACTAATTCAGTTGTGTCCTCCTGCATTATAACAGGCTTTCAGTTCTAGTGTTAAGATGTTGCACCAGACGCGTTTGCAAAACTAATTTATAATAAACTTATGATGATTATCTCGGCTTTCCCAGCATCGAAATGCGTGTGTGACTTTAATGAAAGTCGATATCTCTCAGTAAATTTTCCTACATTATGACTATAATAGAGGAATCTTGATGAAAGGTCTGTTACTTAATATTATAATGGTTGTTATGTGTATGCCATCCTCTAATTGGCTGGTGTATCATTGTTGATCAAATGTAACAGTCTTTTTTATAATCAAACATTCGGCTGCCATTGTTTTACACATAAGCCTTTTCGGTAGGTTATCCTCAAATTTATTGTAATTAATAAGTATAACTTGAAAGAAGTATCATGCATATAATTAGTTTTATGTAAAAGGGACTCCAAAACGAACATTAAAAATTGGTAAAAATTTTACGTATTTAATTCCTTAACATACTTTTATCAATAGATTCTTTATTATAATTTTGTCAACTACTTTGTATTTCATTGATTAAATTAATTTTAACTACGTATTAAAATGGAATATCAGTTCGAAAATTTTAACATTAGTAAGTAGTTGCATTTATAACTTGCATACTGATGTTATGTTTCCAATTTTTCTGCCAATTTTATTTTATAATGCTAAAGGCCTTTTATTTACATGAATCCTAATCTTTTTAACTTAGACATTTGAGTGAGTTATTAAATTTAAAAAAAAAATAAGTTAATTAAGGGGATTAAGTCGCTTTAATCTATAACATTCCGAGAAGTTGTTTCTTGGACTTTCTGCGTTCTGTTTTGTTTGGAACAACCAACTGGTGGAGCTCTCGTCACTTCAGGGTGAGAGGTGGAAACATCAAAGAGCAGGAGATCTAATTTCTTTCTAACGAGCATTTTTATCTCCTTTTTGACATGATGGGTTCATGGGATCGATTCTAGAACAGGGTACTGCATTTATTCACTAATTCATCCTTCCTTCACCATACCTGCTTTCTTTTGGGCAAGCATGCCTAGTTCCTCATTTGTCGATCTCAACTTCCTCTTCGGAACTACGATGTCAGTATTGAATTAAGCAGGAGCATTTGTACAACACGACCATTCTTGGTCGAGAATTAATATACTTCCCCTATAATATAGACAGTAAATTAGAATCTCGAGACCATTGTCAGCAACACCCGTTCGTCCAGTAGACAGCTGGACTTCTGGAGCTAAGGCAAATTGAAGAATTGGAAAAATAGGCAAAAGTATCTCCCCAGTGAAAAAGAACACATGAGACAGTTGCGATAAGTGCACACTTGGTTTCAGCCGAGGCTGAGTTTCTGTGAAGCTGGTGCACGATTCTAGAGTGTTCAGGTGTTATATTTTGCGCATAAAACACTGTGTATAAAAGCAAACGTTTTAAATACTTTTCAAAAACAATGATTATTCAAGTCCCACCTCTAGAAGACGGCGGCCTGATGGCCAAGTGGCTAGCGCTCTGGCATTTGGTACCACAAGTTTCAGGTGCGAATCCTGGTGGTACCATGGATGTTTGTGAGTGGTTCCGAAACCACGTTAAACTATAGGTCACGGTCTGTTTAGCTCTCGTGTGCATAAAATGACCGTAGAGCGACAAGCCAAAACAAGCCTCTAGTAAACGGCTGTATTTTCAAACATTTCACATTTTGTGCTTTGTGTTATTTGTCTAATAAATTCGGCTTGAATATCTCTTGGTGTTGCATTTTGAATGGTCAGTATTGTAGTGGATGCCTTTAAGCTTGTTATCTTCCAAGGCATACAGTTTGATGCAAGCTCTAAAATTCATTTTATAATTTCACTGAATTGAAGTTATTAATTTTGAGAGAAACTTATTTTGGAACGAACTTCATTCATAGTTTATTGTAATCATTTGTATTTAGTATATAAGTAAATAAGTACCTACAATTCTACACAGTAAATTACACTTTTTCAGTAAGATACGTACATAAAATACACTATAATTGCAGAATGTATCGGTACAATTTAATTCAGTATTACAACATACTTGGATTTAAAGGATTAGTTAGTATTAAAAGTTTCGAAACATTTCATGAATAATTTTTTGCTATAGAGCTCTTATTCTCACTTACACAAGATGTTCGTTCGTAGACTAGATTATTTTCTTACACAAGAAACTACTTAAAATGACAAACTTTTAAGGAAAAAGATGATTGGCGTTTGCAATCCTTGTTAAAACAAGCAATATTTGTTACATTAAAAATTCAGTTAATAAAAGATGTTAGTAATTTCTAAAACAAATAAGAAAAAAATTCCTGACTATATCAAAATTATTGCTAGCTATATGATAAGGGATTTGTTTTGTTAAGTATCAGTAAATATAATTTATTTGAACTATTCTGAAGTAACCTGCTAAAAGGCATCACAGCTTAATTAAAAAAAAATATTAATTATTTTACTGTTTTCTTACTAGTATAATTTTTTTTAAAGTAAACTATGATAAATAAAAAATGTAACAAAAAAAGGAAGCAATAAAGAATTTAATGCGTGATCTTATATTAATTCAATGATTAGTTTTAGTATTTGGTTCAATTTTTGTACTAACGAAGTTTAAAATAGCCAATATGCTTTTTATTTTTCGAATTTTTTTTTTCTTTCAAATTCATGCCTAAAAATATTTGATCACAAAAATGTGTTGATTGAAACAGGCTTGAGCTCTTTCTATGTATAATTTATAAAAAACCACATACACTCAAGAGGGGGGCAACGGGCGTACCGGTTACGGAGTTCCTAGGTGGTTTTAAGAACCACAATACCTCCACATCTTAATTGAGTTAAAAAATTTGCACAAAATGAAGTTGCTTAAATTAGAGAATATTAATAAAAAAAAACTAAAACTATTAAAACGATTAAAATTTAGGAAAAACATCTCTTGCTTGAGAACAATTAAAGCAAGAGATCGAAAAAGCTAAAGCTATCGGTACAATTAGGAGTGCACTTAAGAGCCAAAACATTATGACCACCCCTACATTTTGCAATGAACTCGCCTGGATGACGTCGAAGGCACGTGATTAGGTGGAAGTGGTATTTAACTGGCATTAAGTGGTGGTATTAATCCCTGCCAAGGCGGGTTGAGGCTGTGTTGCGAGCCAAAGGTGAGCCAACTCGTTATTGACAGGTGGTCATAATGTTTTGGCTCTTGAGTGTACACTTTGTTTACAACAATTTTAAAATGGAACACATTTTTAGAAATTAATATCGTCAAGATAAGATAAATGTGTAGAAAAAGATCCTATAATCTAATCTTTTTTCCAAAATTTAAATTTAACTAAAACTAAATTTCAGGCTTTAATCTTTCATCAAAAGCATAAAGAACTTTCAATTATATATTTTAAGAAAAATAATCATACGATGAAACCATCTATCTTCTGAACATCCTTGTATTTTAGTAACGTAAACGTGCTTCCTCCTACAAATTGGCAAGAGCGCCCCCTGTGGCGCTCAGGAGAAATAGTCAGTCGACGTTGAGACTCTCACCCGAGAGGAAGTTCAGAAGAACCCCCTTTCTTGTTTAGACACATTCAGTTTATAGTCTCTTATTCTGAGATGGAATATATTGAGGGCATCACAGCGTATTAGTTGTCCCACAGACTCTTACCCGAAGAGGAAGTATATTGCACGCACCCTGTGCATAGACGAGTTTCGGGTTTACGGTTTAGCAGTGAATTTCTTCCACAAATCAATAATTATATGCGTTTAATTGGGTTAAGTATAGTATGTCTCTAATAGTATATGTGTGTTGCTGGTGCGTGTGTCAATATGAATAAAACTGGAATTCTCCAACCTGTGCCTCTAGTATCTCAAACCAACCACACCCAGTTACAATCTAGTTGCCCGACTTGCACACTAGAGTAACAATATATATATTTTTTATTTTAATAATGTGTTGTCATTTTCCAATTAATAATTTTTATCTCTAAATACGAAATACTTGAAAAAAAATGTTATTTCATAGCTTATAAAATATGAATCAGAAACTTAAAAGACAGTGATAAAGAAGCAGTTTAATCAACACACATCTGAAAGATTAGCACAGCAAAATAAAACGAAACTACCTTAAATAGCTTAACACTTTATTCCTCTCACATAACCATCGAAATAACAAAATAAAATAAAAATAACTTTAAAAAAAAGGTAATAATAAAGTATCTCAACTGGTTACCAGTTTAAAGGAAACACATTTTGTGAAAGTGCTAATTTAAATGGAAATGTAGTCTGAATTCTTTAAGCGGTACACGGATTTTGTGTGTCAGGCAAGTTTTCTTTTCAAAAGAGAAAAAAACCTTTTTGGGTTGAAAAAATACGTGTCTTGAATTATCAAAATTTTAAGCTGCGTTACATCTCATTCCTCAACTGTAGCATCTCCAAGTCCATTCCATTAATTTGTAAAAAAAAAAAAAAAAAGATAAAAAAAACGAATTTAGGAGTAAAAAACATTTTTGAGTGATAATGAGTGTAGTTAGCAGTCATCTATTTAGAGGTTAAGATTTATTTCTAAAAATTCTGCTTTCTGTAATTTTTTTGAAAAATAAGTAAATTAGACACAAAATATGATTCAAAATAGATTTTCCAGATAATTATTTAATGTATTTACAATTTTTAATTATTAATAATTTGACTTTTCAATATCTTGTAATTAAATAATAAATAGTAAAATGATAAAATACATTTAGTCATAATTCTAATATAATCTGGAACGGACGTACTTTCTTTTTTAATTCGAATACATTTTTCTAAATTTAGATATGTATTATTTTGAAATTAAACATTATTAAACGTAATTAATTTTTGTCAAATAGGATAACTTAAAATATATATAAAATGAATTTTACTTCCCATCAAATAATTTACCAATCATTTGTTGGCATATGAATCCTAATTCTAAAATCTGAATAAAATTACCATGTTTTAAATATTGTTATTCTTAGCTTCTGCAAACTTTTGTGTAGTTCTTTCTATATGTGTTTTATGATATTATAACTATTAATAGATTGTTCTTGACTAGCACTTGCTACCACATGTTCCGAGTTAGAGTCCTGGGTTGTCTAGAGACTGGATATAGTCACTATAGAGCGTTGAGCATAGGGGTGAAAACCCTACCCCGTAAAAAAAAAAAAAAAAATGTCACGTCTCAGAATCTGTCAGTAGGCAGACGGCCTAGACCCACCATGGAGCTGTTGCGCCAATTAAGAAGATTGTTTCTGAGTTTCGTACAGGAATATTAAAAAATTTTTTGATTTAGGCATTGTCGATTCAAAAAATACAGGATAAACTTTAATAAAAATTCAATAAATTACATTAATATTTTTTTATTCCATTTGTAGCCTTTTTAAATTTCCAACAACTGTTTTGCAAAACGAAATGCTTTACAATTTTTTAAAAATAATCGATTTATTTTTTATTCCTTCTTCAGCAGAAATAAATTTTAAATGCAATTTACTTTTTTTATTTTTGTATCTATTATCTTCTAAGATATTATCATTCAGTTCTAAACTTTTAATAAATTTTCATTACACTTGAACTTGGTCATCACCATGGCATCAAAACATTATTTTCTTTGTATTAATATAACTTAATTTTTTTTTGTTTTAATGGGTTATATTATACATAGATATGCAAACATAATAATAATTTTTGTAACTGATATGGATAATATAAATGCAACAAAGCTATTGTCTAGACTATACCAGAAATTTTTTTTTTCTTGAACTATGTCGCCCATCGAGCTGAAATACTATTCAATATCATTCTTAATACCCTGGAACTTGACAATGATGGCCTCTTGGTGATTTTTCTTAGCATTTCCATTTTTTGAATGATAGATTTTACTTTCTTTTTTTTATTATTCTCCAAGTTACATTTATTGGAAATGTAGATGCAAGGTATTCCGAAATTTATTGTTGGTTGGAGTTACATTCGAAAGAGGTTAACATGTGAGATTTTTATGTTAGTATCAAATATCACCGGCATATAATAACAGTCAATGAAAATTAGGTCCGAATATGTGTGTTGTCTTGATTCAGTTTGTTTTATGGTAAAAGCAGAATTATTTCTTTAAATGATGATTCCACGCTTTTAGCTGTCATAGTTATTAAAAATTTGCACAGATAGCACTGCATAACTGCAAAGCATAACATCTTAAAATCATCTTAAAAACATGTTTATTTAAGTGCATTTGTACCCTCCGTATAACTTGGAACTTGTACTCTTGTACCCTCCGTACTCTGAAATTCCTTACTCAAGTCTGAATAACGTCCTTTTATCTTTCTCCTTCTCCCATTAAAATTCCAAAGTCTAACGGGCGAAAAAAAAACATGCAAAGTCCAAAGTCCCGTCCTTGAAATAAGGATCTATCAACTTTGAGTTCATGGCCATAGCTTTTTATGGGAATACATGGTGGATCTTTACTCGGTCTTTAACTAACAGGCAATTCACCTGGAAACTCAACGAAACAAAAGCGTCGACGGGTCCTTATTTTGAGAATATCTAATTCATTCAAGTCTTGACGAATTTGTCACCATTTCAAATGTCTTGGATAATTTTACCAGAAGCGCCTATAATCAGGTAAGACAATTTGAGATCTTATCGGATTGGTCACGTTTTTCCTTTGCTAGAGGAATGTCCTGATTACCGCGTCAATGTATGAAATGTCAATGTATCAACCAGCATGTGGTTATAGTTCTGGTTATATAACTGACAGACAGTTCACCTGAAAACTCAATACCTGAACGCCACTGGTAATGGCGTTGCAATGGCTATCCAATTCACTTGGTTTAAATCTGTACGATTTCTCCCTGTATGTCCACATGATATTAATGGTGTACCCCAAAATTTCTACGATGCTTGCAGAATTAGACCAAATCGTAGTTGATGAATGTATATCTATGCAGTTACAGGCATTGCACAACATCGCTGTAAATTTTGTACTTGCTGTGGGTCATATCTGTAACGTAAATTATTCGAAATAATTTTCATGACATTATAAATAATTGTCCCAGTAATTGGCAATTTTTAAAGCTCGGGTGTCACTTATTAGTAGCAAATAATACTAATGCAAGGAAAGGTTACTAACAAAAATTCCTCACTTCACACATTAATTTCCTGTACAAATAATTTCAATTACTGCCATTGTCTACTAGCTATTCCATTCTAAGAATCGTCATTCCATATAATCCATTCGCCCTGTTTATACATTATATCTCTATTGTGTTCATTAGACAAATTATATATTTATAAATGCGAATGTATAAACATGCATATATGTATGTTTACAATGTGAAAGACACTATTTGATATGAATTTATTTATACAAGTAAAATAGGTTTATTTTATCAAGGGTGTTCTACATCATTTATATAAGCTGTTCGGGAGAATTTAACATGTTTATTTAACTGAAATTTATGCTGAACTTATACTGTACTGAAGGAAAAAAAGTACTGTTTTATTTATATTTTTATATCTTTATTACTAAATTAATAAAGCAATTATATATTTCCATGTACCCTTTGTTAAATCAATTAAATAAGATAGTTGTGATTTACTGTATAAGTTGCTATAAATTATAAGTTAACAGAATCTTTAGATATAATCCTCATGATGATTATAAGCTATTATAGTAAATAAGCAGCGATGCCGCTTATATAGAAATTATTGTTCATGTTGAAAAATTGTGCTCACGAATGCTTTATAGTAATATATTTAACCCGCCAGGTAATTTAACCTAGTAAATTAGTTTAATTGCTGTTTCTTAATTAAATCTAATTATTATATTCTTTTAGTATTACGCGTAAAAATATATTAAGTTGACACTGGTTGTAGATTTTCACATGAAAATTAGAAAATGCATAATATAATTGTTTTAAAAGTGTTAAATATATAATTATTCAAACATGATAGATAATTCATAATTACATATTCATGCTATATAAGATTTGATGATAAACTTTTTTGCCTGTTAATATTTTATAGTGTGCTGGTTGGGCAACCAGATGTTAACTGGGTGTGGTTGGGTCGAGATACTTGAGGCAGAGGTTGGAGAACTCGCAGCTTTATTGACACACTCACAAACACCGCACACATATGATGAGGCATACAATATTTAACACATTTGAAGACAGATAATTATAGATTCGTTGAAGGACTCCGCTAAACCGAAAATCCGAAAATGTGCTTCGCGCAGAGTGCGCGAAATATACTTCTCTCTCCATGTGAGAGTCAGTAAGCAAACTGAACATTTCTCCTAAATGATACAGGGGGAGCCCTTGCAAGTACGTAGGGGGAAGCATGGCAATTTTACTTTATTGATAAGAAATATAAATTCGCACATTCTCTTAAAATTATATAAAAAGGAATAAATACTTTTGAATTTATATATATATATATATATAAAGGCAAAAAAATAATAATTTTAAATGCAGAAATAAATTTCAAAACATATTCCACGAACTATTTTACTATTGTTAAAATTTTTGTCATGAACTGATAGGTATAGATAAATTAATAACCAAAATCTCTAGCCTATTATGAATGTCTTAAACAAAAAAATATTATTATTATTTTAAATTTAAAATTTTATTTTTTCCTTGTGATTAAATAATTGAATCCCTTAATGCTTTTATAATATTCATCCCTATTTTAATAAAAATCTAATCACAAGTCCGTGTTCAGCACCAGACATTCATTTGTTTCACAGCTTGATCCTCCTTCCAACTGAATTACAGCTTTTAACAAAAGTTGCTCTGCGTTGCTGATTGATCACCTCGTTGCTCGAAAACATTTGATTGATCACCGCTTTTGTACTGCTACTTTCTTGTATTACTTTGAATTAGCTTTATTAGCCTTTACTTTTTAAGAAGAAGATGAACTGCTTATTAAACATTGTTTTGTTAAATCAGTTTAAATTAATTTGAAAAAAAAATGTACTCTGAATAAAAACTATCACCAGAGGCGTATTTAGTATAAGTTTGAAAAATTAAAAAGAACATCCAATTATAAGAGATATACGTTGCGAACCATTAAAATTATACCACCATGAAGGCTTCACGCCACAAACGTAAGATTTAAATGGAAGATACAATATGATGGGACATGCAATATGCAAATAATTAAAATTTTTACAATTCCTGAAACAGCAGATAGAAATAAGTTTGTTTACAATCAGCATAAAATGGAAGATTATTAAGAAGATTTTGTCATACGATATGTCGCATTTTAATTACTCTTGTAAAAGACTCATGTAAGAAAAGCGGATGCTTAACATCACATGTTGGAATTTGATCGAGGTCTACTAAGACATTAGTTTATTGTTTCATGTTATTGCTGTGTGGGTTTGTTTAAAATCTTATGGATATCATGAGAACTTGAATGGGTATTTCTGGGAAGTTTGTGTAGATCATAAAATGAGATCTAAGCGGCTTTCATTGATTAACGACCAAAAGGGCAAACGCTACTAACTTACGGGATATTATAGTCAGGACGTACCTTGAATCAGGAATTTAGATCGTTTGGAAAAGACAAGCGTCAACACGATATTGCGATGGCATCTAATCAAGGATTGTTAACATGATGGCCATTCCTGAAGATTCCCTCGACGCAGCAACAGAGACAGGCTTGTCTGTAATGGTGCATTCTATGAAGAAAATGAAAGAAACAGAGCATCACGTCGTCTTTTCAGACGAATCTCGATTTTGTGTATAGCATCATGATGGTCATATCCTTGCATGGAGAATATATATGGAGAATTACGACCAATGGCTTCCTTATCGTCATACAGCCCTAGCTTATGAAAGGATGGTATAGCTTGCCATTCGATACACGCCCGATCACCTCTTGTTCGCATAGTCATTAATATGGACGGCCGCCTTCACATTTATTATATAATAAGTCATGAAACTGGGACTTACTTTCAAAACGTCATAAAGGTTTCCTCAAATCGTTTTCTTAAAGACCGCATGTTGTTCACTTCTGATATTCTTTGATACAGCCATTGGCCGTACAAGATTGTTATTCAAAATGAAAATGCGCAAACTTGCAAAAAAAAAAAAAAACATTCTTATACCATATTGCTACGACGACGGCTGCACCAAGGATTGTCAACACAGCGATCAATCCTGTAGGTTCTCTTGACGCTGCAAAAGAGACAAGCTCGTCTGTGATGGTGTGTTCAACAAAAAACATGAAGGAAATACAGCAGCACGTTCTTTTTCAGACGAATCTTGATTTTATGTATAGCATTACGATGGCATGAAGAATGTATATGGAGGAGTACGATCAATAGCAGTTGCCTTATCGTCATACTTGCGTAGTGTAGGAGGTGATGGTATACCGTTCCATTTGATGCACATCCGATCACATCTTGCTTGCAGTCGTTAATATGGACAGCCTCCTTTACCTTTTTATATAATAAGTCATGAAGCTGCGACTTACTGTTAAAACATCGTAAACGTTTCAAAACAATTTATTAAAAACTGCATTTTGTTCAGTTCTGATATTCCTTGATACAGCAGTGTACAACAGGCTTCCGGTTCGAATCCTGGAGATGGCATGGATGTTTTTTAATGGTTCAGAATTCACTTTAAATTGTAGCTCCCGGTCTGTTTAGCCCTCGTGTACACAAGATGACAATAAAGCGACAAACCAAACCAATCCTTCATACAACCATTGATCACTATACAAACTGATATTCAGAACCAAAATGCACTAACTTACAAACGAAATCATTCTTATGCCATATTGTGATAATGTCAACATAATGTCGCCTAACATAACAATGTCAACATAATAATGTCTAAGGAATGTCAACATAGCAACCATTCCAGTGGATTCCCTTGACTCTGCAATAGAGGCAGGAGGATCTATAATGGTGCATTAAATGAAGAAGTTAAAAGAAATAGAGCATCACGACGGTATTTTAGGAGAATCTCAATTTTGTGTATAACATCATAATGACCATATCCCTACATGGAGAATGTAAATGGAGGAATACGACCATTGGCAGCTTCCATTCATTATCACCATACCGGCGCAATAATGATAGTATTGCGTGCCAGTTGATGCACTTCCGATGGCCTCTTGTTCGCCTAACCATTAACAAAGACAGCCACCTTTACATTTTTTTATATAATAAGTGATGAAGCTGTGACTTATCTTAAAAGCGTCATAAATGTTTCATCAAAACGTTTTCTTAAACACCGCATGATGTTCAGTTCTGATATTCCATGATACAGTCATTGGTCACTATAAAGATTGCTACAAAAAACAAAAATTCCAAATTAAACAAAAAAACATTCTTCAATTAAAAAAATCTTGCCATCAATGGTATTTGGAGAACGTAGCTCCAGGAAATTAATATTACTCGTAATTAATAATAATTAAAACAATATATATATGCTGAAGGAAGAAAAATAACATCTCAAATTACTCTTTTTTAAGCAAAAATTATGAAGGGGAAAACACAATGTCATAAATTAATTCAGTAGCTCAACAACATTTTATATTTTTATTATGACAGGCACTAAAGTTACTGATATTTATTCATTACTAAAATGCAATCTTAGCCACCTCCTTCACTCCTACTGGAAATCTCTATATCACCTACATCTGCCAATCTTATACCTGCGATTTCGACATTGGCTTCAGTTTCTGCATTTATTGTTGATCTTCTAAAGCCCCAATCTATTATTAAGTCTCAAATTAACCCAAAGACCATTTAACCGAAAAATGAGAAAATCGATAATAGACGCGATTAAACAAAAACAATATTGAATAGAAAAATATTTAAAAACTATCGCAAACTTCATCGCTGTTATCCTCATTGTGAATACCATCAGTATCATCCTCAATGTGAACACCGACAATATCATCCTTAATGTGAAAACCATCAGTATCATCCTCAATGTGAACACCATCAATCCATCATCACCAATCACCGTGTTCACTTAAAATTTTTTTGTGATAGCTATAATTTTAAATGACTTAAATCAAAAGAAAAATTAGATGAAAAAATATTGCACAATAACAGTTAAAAATTTTTTTTTTTCAAAAATGCTTTGGACCGCTTATATCTGACTTACACCCCTAGCAAGGAAATCGATTCGTCTGCTTCCAACTTTAAACCGGATGTTGTCGTTTTTTTCAACTGAATAAATGACAGAACTATACCTGCCTATCTGTAAATACAAAATTAATTTGAAAAATAGTATGAAACAAAAATTGGTGAGAAATCCCGATATACCATAGTTTAAATCATGCTCAATCTATTTAAAAGAAACAGAAAGCAATCAATTCTAAAAGAACTTAATCTTTATTTACTGTTGACACTTTGCGAAATGTTCTTTTCCAATCAAAACAAAAGTCACTCTCACAACTTTCATTTCTAACTTTTGCGTATACCTTAAAAGTTAAGTTCCCATTAATTAATTAGTTGCTTTATCTTCGCAAGAGTCGGCAATTTGATTTTATTTACAAAACTATTCAACTTGGAGCAGAAGCCATGGTTCTATTATCTTTAAGTGTATGGCAAATTAATTAACTTTCACTTGGAAAGTCTTAGAAAAGGGGTCACATTTTTTTTAACATATTGAAAGCCAACGCATTTTAAGGCCATTTTTTTTTGTTACTGGCACATATTATAACTCTGACCCATACTTTTGGGAAGAATTACTTAGTATTGAAAGTCCATCAAGTGATTTTCAGGCACCTCCTGCCGACAAAACAAGCAAGTCCTGCTGAGCAAGAAATTGGATTAAGAAGCCACGAGTGATTCAACTCAATGTTTTCTCATTGTAATATATTTAGAGTAGTATTCCTTGAATTTTTGCTATCGGAAATGTTTACAGCAAAGCCACTCAAAATAAAAAGTTTTAATTTAACCAAAAATAAATGCTGTTATGTTTGTTACTCTATCTAAAACGGAATTAGCTTATATCACAGTAACAATTTTGTGATAAAAGCTAATTAAATTCCATTAAATTAGCTATTAAACTCCTTTTTAATATTTAAAAATACCTCAATAGCCATTTAAAAGTAATTTCTATAAAAAAAATTACCAAAAGATCCTAACTCGAGCCCTTGTAAAGAAAATAAATCCCACACACAAAGTTAAACAAGTATAAGGATGAAATTAAAATATTACTGTTATTATATAAATAGATATAAATGCATATATAAATACATATGTACAAAGTGATTATAATTAACTTTCAAAATGCTGTGAAAAAAAGAACCACTCGTCACAATGAGTTCAAATCTGAACTGTGATAGTTAAAGAAGGGGGTCACAATATGGCATCAAAAAAAAGTTCCGCCGATTTTTCCCATACAATTTGGTATGATCTTGCCGTAGTGAATGGGCTTTTCACTAACAGTGTCACAACTGTGGAATGACTTGGAAGCCATTTTTTTCCGTCAAAAAACCGAAACTATCAAGCACATTGAACACTATAGTTGGTTAATTGTGCAATTATGCCAAATACGTTGTAATTTCGATTTAAAATATCACTGGCAGACGAATTCACTTTCTTTTTGCAGCTTACAGCGCCATCTATTAATACACTTCGGAATTATTTTTGATGCCGTACCATTTCCTCCTTCTTCAAGTATCTTCACTTCAAATTTGAACGCATTGTGACGAGTGGTTCTTTTTTCACAGCATTTTGAAAATGGGACTTTAATTATAATCATCCTGTATAATTAATTATTACGAATGCTTCCTAATTAATTTTTAAATAAAGGGTATTGATAAAGTGTGTTTATAATTTCAAAAATTTATTACAAAGGTAAATAAAAAGACAGTTTATTCTAAAATACTTTCTACTTATCTAATTCTCCCGCACTACCGCCAGAGTGGGCCAAGGCCATCTGCCTACTAGCAGACTCTCAGACATGAGATGTTTTTCTTTTTACAGGATAGAGTTGTCAGCCCTACTCCCAATGCTCTACAGACATGTTAGGCCAGGACTTACAGCTTAAAGTGGATTCCTAACCACTGCAAACATCCATGCCACTGCCATGACTCGAACCCGAAAACCTGTGACACTGCCAGAACATTATTATTATAGAATGATATATTTAAGTTTTTGCCTCATTTAATTTAATTTAATGCACCTTATACGGGCATCATTAGTCGCATGAAACACATCAAAATGCATTCTCGTCATGCTGCCTGTAAAGTGTTGGCCTCACCAATAGTAACAGATGTTAACACCAATAGTAACAGCTTCAGATGTCCCGTACATTTGTTCGGTAGACAGTATCTTTAACATAATCCTGGATACCCAGTAAACCACATATCCCTCTCCTGGACTTCTTATTTTGGGGTTATATTAAAGATATTGTGGATCGAACAAATGTACGGACATGACTCATCTAAAGCAAGGGATCACCGATGCAGTTGCTATTATAGGTGAGGCCCACATTCTACAGCCAGCATGGCAAGAAATATTCTTTATGTGATTCATGCACTTAATGGTGCCCATACAAGATGCATTAAACTGGACATGACTCATCTAAAGCAAGGGATCACCGATACAGTTGCTATTATAGGTGAGGCCCACATTCTACAGCCAACATGACAAGAAATATTCTTTATGTGATTCATGCACTTAATGGTGCCCATATAAGATGCATTAAACTGG